>OW119930.1:20518067-20914342 GCA_933210815.1 Meta bourneti
TTGTAACCAGGAGTTCCACATCCATAACACGTAAGTGAAGGCCTAATACCTTCATAGAAACTTGTTCTTATTGTCAGTTTTGTTTTCGTTTTGCTTATATATTTGCGGTTTTCCAGGAAATTTCTTTCATCCGGTATCCGAAAGTGTTTCCTTTTCCGTATTTCAACCTCGGAGCTTGCATCTTTTTCCTTTGAGTCTTTATAGAGATGTCTTCCACTTCAGCTTTTCTAACCTTTTCTTTTTCTTGTAATTCGTAAGCTGTCCTTTTCTTTTTCTCCAATTCATAAACTCTGTCCTTATCTCTTTCTTGTATCCACTGTACTTTCTGCTTTTCCGTATCCTTTCTGTCATTGAAATAGTCGTAAACAGTTCTTCGAAAAATCTTCCTCATAATTCCCACTTTTGAATATTTGCCTTGCGCAAATCAATAATTCTGTCATCAGGGTAGACGACTTCCAGTACTTCCGCAAGAACTTTCAAGTCCATTTTCAACGCTTTACCCTAACACGCCATGAATTCGCAAACGATACTAAAGCAGCAACGTTTCGTTCACGTAATATTGTATAATTCATGTATTGTAGTATTCGTAATATTGAAGGATAATTTTGTTTTAAGGCCTGCGATAGAAGTGTAGTTCAGTAGCTTTCGAATGACACCACTTACGCAATCCAAAGTTACACTGGCCCAAAGTTTGTCCAGCACAATAGAGTTTCGACATAATGTGGATCCCCTCCCCGCGCTCAGTGGGCACTTGGTTCGGTCATGTCAGTAACAAACATCCTGTCTACACGACACTATATTTATCTTCTGGATGTTTTTTATAGTGCTGAAATCATGAGACAAAACATTTGTAGAGCTTTTTCCTAACGCTCGACTTTTCATGCATGCCCCAGTACTGTTCTGATTTTAAAGACATTCACGTCAAAACAAACACTAGAAATATTGTTGGACGACTGAGCTTTATTTTTAAAAGATAAAGGATAATTTTCTATCCCCATATTGGGCAAGTTTAAAAGAACGTTAAAAGTGTAACTTAAAGTGACCACATTTTCCGTATGTGCAATAATTATGTAAAAATTAGCCATGTTTCGGGAGCCGGAAAAAGTCTCTGGATTGTCACGCGTGAAAATGGTTCCTCAGCATTAGTATATTAGACAATGTTACGGGTAGACTCAAGGTTGAAAGAACAGTGTTTAAGGGATTAAAACGAGACGAAGTCGAATAAGTTTTAAAACAAATAAAAATATTGAGTTTAGCTAAAATGATCGCATGCAGCAAAAAGATAATGGTCGGAAAACACAATGGATAGTGTTATCAATGTAAAAAGCTTCGTGCCATAAATTACTTCATCGTCAATGGAAACATAAGTCTGATTCTAAGAGGCAGATGATACAAAATCGACAAAAAGTTCCCGGAAAAGATGAGATGTAAACAGGTAGGGTTTTTTAACAAATTAGGCTATTTCAGGGCCGTGGGTCAGAAAGCATAGGAAACCTAAGCTGTAAGGCCAGATACAATTAACGGCTAGTCAGATACAAAATTAGTGGAGATCTGTATTAATCACAGATGTGTATGAGAGGCATTTTCGGTCAAGTTAAATGCAAGTGTCGGTAGTGTTTCTGTGGCGGAACGTATTTCCTGTACGTATTCCGAACGTGACGTCGGTTTATTTTTCGGATACGATTTCAGCATTTCGCTAGTAAAAGTTCCAAATAAATCCCGAATAGATACATGACGTGATTGGTCAACGCCAATTAGATCAAACGCTCACGAAACGGAGATAAACTACATTTTAAGGTAAGCCCGATACGTATCATGCGAGGACATTTGAGGAACAAGAAGTAAAATACCCGAATTCCGTCTGGTTTGCTTGTTTAAACCATGGGTCGCCAAACTTCTTTGACCGTCGAACCCCTTCAAGAGTTTCTTGACTTTTTATCGACCCCCTCTATTTTACTATTGCGTAATTACAATAGGACAAGCAAAAACTTATGAGTTTTTAGATTGCTTAATTTTACAGTTAGTGTTTATTATTTATTGCTTAATTTTAGTCTTCTTTGACCGTCGAACCCCTTCAAGAGTTTTTTGACTTTTTATCGACCCCCTCTATTTTACTATTGCGTAATTACAATAGGACAAGCAAAAACTTATGAGTTTTTAGATTGCTTAATTTTACAGTTAGTGTTTATTATTTATTGCTTAATTTTACAATCTTCTTTGACCGTCGAACCCCTTCAAGAGTTTTTTGACTTTTTATCGACCCCCTCTATTTTACTATTGCGTAATTACAATAGGATAAGCAAAAACTTATGAGTTTTTAGATTGCTTAATTTTACAGTTAGTGTTTATTATTTATTGCTTAATTTTACAATCTTCTTTGACCGTCGAACCCCTTCAAGAGTTTTTTGACTTTTTATCGACCCCCTCTATTTTACTATTGCGTAATTACAATAGGACAAGCAAAAACTTACGAGTTTTTAGATTGCTTAATTTTACAGTTAGTGTTTATTGTATGTATAGTATAGTATTGTATTGGCTTAACGTCAAAGGGTTACGTTTTTGTTTTTGACGTCCTTCTTAACATTACATATTTGATAGGAGAGATAAATAATATAAAATTTAATTTAAATAACAAAATAACAATACAATCATCCTTATATATATGAAAATAAGACTTTCATTAACTTAGTATGCAATTTACTAACGTTGTCAATGTGAAGGGTGCTTCGTGACTCTTGACAAGGTTAGCAATGTTGGGTTCAAAATAAGTAGTAAGTTTCAGCCTTAAATGGTCACGGAATTCTATATTCACTCTTAGTTGCGTTGTCATTCAGGATGGAGGTAATTCAAGTCAACCGAATTAAATATTACCACACAGTACAATGTTTTATATTTTTCTATCGAACCCTGGGGGTCGATATAGACCATTTAGGCAACTACGGGTTTAAAAAGAAAATCCCTCTCATAGAAAATATATACAAATCAGAGAAAGACACTCTTGCCAATGTGAGAAGGGATACAGTGAAAATTAATATTGGATTCTTTGTGGAAGCTTATTAGGTTGGCAATTCTATGTAGCAGTGGATCATAGCTGGTGAAGCATCCCTTAATAGCATGGATAGCTACTTGGTAATCGACATAAAAATTTACTTAGATTGGAGACTGATTCACAACAGCCATTTACAAACCCGGCTTTTTGCGTTTTTGGCCATAGTCAATACGAAAATGAAATTAAACTTAATATGGTGACCATTAATTTAGTAACAAAACTAAAACATGATAATGTCTATTATATTTTATCCATCTATCTAAAAATGTATACTTCATCCTTATTTCAAATATTTAAATTTTGATCTGGTCTGGGCGACATCAGCCTCATTTGGCCCAGATCCCAAAAAGTTTTCCTTCGCCTCTGTCCCGACTAATTTAATTACAAGAGTAATCTAGCATATAGGAGACAGTAAATTATTTTTGCATAAATATGATTCACTACCTTGATAATTTCAAACATGACCGAAGGCTGAAACATTCTAAGTCAAGCAGATAAGATTACGTGCACAAAAGTTGACAGCCTTGCGCACAATAATTCGCAGACTTTCTATTACTGAATCATACCTGCAAATCACCGAGAAAAAAAATCCGGAAGATTTTTGCAGCATAAAAAACAAAGCGCAACCGTCAGAAATGAAAAATGCCTAAAAATTATTAGAACAATAAATAATAAAAGCCAAATTAGCGGCAATTGCACCAAATTGGGCTTTAAGAAGCAATGCATAACAGAAAAAGTAGCCCCGCCCCGTTCTCTTCTGTTCATGCTTGGCAGCAGTCCGTTCACTAACCCGATTTGGCGAAATTTTACACAAAATGGCGCCGATTATAGGTAATGGTTAGTTGTTGTATTAACGTCGTACTGGAGCAACACAACGGGGCTATTGGCGACGATCCGGGACAATTCCGAAGTGAGATCGGAGGACAAAACCTCGTAATTTTGGACCATGCTCAGATGACGAGTTCAACACCTAAGCTGGTACTCCACTCTCCAAACTTCCACACCACGCCAACGTGAGGACATTTAAGGTCACAACAGATTTAACGTGCACCAGTCCCACGTACACTATTGGTCTTTGGTTGGATCAAGTTTCAAACTCGCAACCTTCCAGTTGCTAATCCGCTACTCTATCAACCGGTTACCACGGTCCCCCAATTATAGGCAAAAATAAGCAACAAGAAAATGACAGATCACAAACACTTCAAAATGTGCATACACTAACCTGAGATCAGCATTATTGATAGAAAGGCTTGTTAAAAAGTCACCTAGTCCTTTAAGGACATCCACAAATAGGAAGTATCCATTCAATTGAGAGTTCTTAATGTCAAAGTGTCTGAAACGAAGTTCAGACAAGGTTTGGGAAACATTCCAACGAGAAATACTCGTTTCAGGATCTACTTCATTTGAATAGTTGATTTTTTTCTTCATTTGACAACGGTCAACAAGAGATAAGTCCCGATTGTACCGACAGTAACTCGAACAATGAAAAAGTGAAATAATTTGCGGTTTTCATAAAACGTTAATGGAATGACTTATCAGTTACACAAGATAACCTCAGGTAATGTTAAACACAAAGGGAGTCATCCAATCAGTCTGTTGTATAAGAACACATTACTTTCATCTACACTAGCTTTAAAGTGATACAAGTAGGCTAGGGTAATTGTTATCTAGCGATAACTTAAAACTTAAGATCCAACCGAGAAAGACTATTGGAAAGACTATATACTATGGAGTCACCAAAACTGAAAGAGAAGGGAATTAATTTATAGCTATCCACTAAAATATTGTCTTGTGTTTCTCGGAATAATTTCTGATAATCGTTACGATATTGATATTTAATTATTGTTTCTGTACAGAAGAATATACAGTTAGAGGACAAAAAAAATGTCTGATCCAAAGAAGAAAAATACAGTTAGATAAGATAAAACAAAACAACTCATTGAAAGCGGATTGCTTAGCTATGCTATCAACTAAAATAACTTGCGTAGCTATCAACTAAAATATTGTCTTCTGTTTCTCGGAATAATTTCTGATAATTGTTACGATATTGATATTTAATTATTGTTTCTGTACAGAAGAATACACAGTTAGAGGACAAAAAAAATGTCTGATCCAAAGAAGAAAAATACAGTTAGATAAGATAAAACAAAACAACTCATTGAAAGCGGATTGCTTAGCTATGCTATCAACAAAAATAACTTGCGTAGCTATCAACTAAAATATTGTCTTCTGTTTCTCGGAATAATTTCTGATAATTGTTACGATATTGATATTTAATTATTGTTTCTGTACAGAAGAATACACAGTTAGAGGACAAAAAAAATGTCTGATCCAAAGAAGAAAAATACAGTTAGATAAGATAAAACAAAACAACTCATTGAAAGCGGATTGCTTAGCTATGCTATCAACAAAAATAACTTGCGTAGCTATCAACTAAAATATTGTCTTCTGTTTCTCGGAATAATTTCTGATAATTGTTACGATATTGATATTTAATTATTGTTTCTGTACAGAAGAATATCCAGTTAGAGGACAAAAAATGTCTGATCCACAGAAGAAAAATACAGTTAGATAAGATAAAACAAAACAACTCATTGAAAGCGGATTGCTTAGCTATGCAATCAACTAAAAGAACTTGCGTAGCTATCAACTAAAATATTGTCTTCTGTTTCTCGGAATAATTTCTGATAATCATTACGATATTGATATTTAATTATTGTTTCTGTACAGAAGAATATCCAGTTAGAGGACAAAAAAAATGTCTGATCCAAAGAAGAAAAATACAGTTAGATAAGATAAAACAAAACAACTCATTGAAAGCGGATTGCTTATCGAATTTAAATCATAAAAACTACATAAATCATCGAGAAAGAATAATACAGTTCAAAAAACCTATTTGAGGCAAAATTGTTGCATACCAGACCCGAGTACGTCTTTGAAATCGGACCAGTACTGGGGGCATGCATGAAAAGCCCGCGTTACAACTGTTTTGTCATGATTTCATAACTAGAAGAAACATCTGGAAGATAAATATAGCGTAGTGTAGACAAAGGTTGTCCGTGGCAGAGCACTAAAAGCGGGGTGGAGGTCCGCTAAACGTCGAAATTCTACGGTGCTGGGCTGGTTTTGGGCCAATGTAACATTAGATTGCGTGGAGTGAGGACTGCGTAAATGATGTCATTCGAAAGCTTCCGACCTAATATTTACGTCAAAACTACGGCTTGTGTACTGGACACAACCTACCTTTTTTCGCTTGTGGTTGGCAATGGAAAGAGGCAGTTTACTAGTCTAGATCAGTGATTCTCAACCTTTTTTTTGTCGCGGCACACTTTTAACGATTTCAAAATTTGGCGGCACACAAAGAAAAATATAAGTTATTTACTTACCTATAATACACTGTGTAAAATAGTTTATGATAATAATTGTGAATGTAAAATAAAATAATATAATATGTACTACAAAAACAACAGTACGTTTATTAAGGGATTAATTACAAGGTGATAATAAGAATACTTTTAATGAGAAATTTGAGCTTGATGTTTTTTGATAATTTCTGTTAGTAAAAAGAGAAAATAAAACTATTCTCGTACTTCTTTTTCACTTCCTTTATACATTATTTGATTGAGGGGTGGAGGTGGGGATACTGGGAACACTTGACATTTCTTCACGTTGGGGCGAATATTTCACTTTATGAAAGGTCACAGTTATCGAAGATAAAAACAGTCAAAAATATGGTATTTAACTGTAAAAACAACAGTTTTCTTTTACAGTGTACTTTTCTTTAATTTAAACAAACTTTACTCGTAATAAAAAAAAAGCATTACAATTTTTACTATATACATTTCTAAAATTTGGCGGCACACTCTAAGAATTTGGCGGCACACAAAAGTGCCGCGGCACAGTGGTTGAGAATCACTGGTCTAGATTTTCTCGGCAGCAAGTTAACCTTCATGAGAAATATATTTCAATTTGAAAAACAAATATATTTCTTTTTGTCAAAAATTCATCGGAGAGGGGTCAGTAACAAAGAGCAACATAACGAGGGGACATCCAATCAACGACCGCAATTCCTTAATCACTCCCCTACCCCGGAAACGACATCAGTCGGAGTACTTCCCCATTGGGAAGTACAGAAGAAACGCTTACGCACGATAAGAGACGTTAAGCGAGATAAACAAAGCCCCGAATCGGTCGCACGCAAGCGTCAAAACCCAACGGATGCCTTGCCTTCAGAAAAAGCGTAGGTAAAGAAACTCGACAAAAATAAACCCCGGCGGTATTTTGGAAGCGAAAAACCCTCTCCTTTTCTCCCGCTTTACACCTTTTCCAGACACTCGATTCCGACGATCCGAAAAATACACATATTTATCGTAATTCTTATTTATTTAATAGGCGAATGGTGTTCGGTTTCCTTCTAATGGCTCTGGTGCGAGCGCTGGGTGATTCCGGTGAACGGGATGCTATATAAATATTTAAGAGGCATCGCCTCAAGGTCGGCCGCCCCCGCCCACCGCAGAACAGTTTCGGGGTTCTTGGCTTCTTCGGCGGCCTTGCCAGTAAATTCTCCACAGATCTATCCGTTACAGAGTAACTCTTCGGCAGGGATTTTGTTTGTTTGGTTTGGAAGGAAATACTTCCTCCGAGCGCGAATGAATAACCGTGCAAGCCAAGCCTGTGCTGCCAGATTGAGCGCAATTGCGCCTTTTGGGCTCCTTTGTGCCCTTTTTCTTTAATATCCAATGGTCGCAGCAAAAAAGTACACAAAACATGGTCACACAAGATGGTAGGTAGCTGAATTAACGTCGCACTGGAGCGACGCAAGGGGCTATTGGCGACGCTCCGGGATCAATCCCGAGGGGAAAGATCCGAGGATAACACCACGGTCAGACTAGGTCAACACCTGAGGTGGCACCCTGCTCTCCAAATTTCCACACCACGCCAGCGTGAGGACATTTGAGACCACGGCAGATTTACGTGCAACAGCCCCCACGTACACGACGGTGGTTGGATTGAGTTTCGAATTAGCAATCCTCCGATTGTTAATCCGCTACTCTTCAAACCGGGCTGTCGCGGCCCCAAACCAGCTCTTGGATCCTAGTACCGAGGTACCAGCGATGTCCCCTCTTGTGTCCCCTAGTTCAACTCTAAAAGGTTATTGTCGTTTCTAATCCCCATGGTCAAGGTGGAACCTAGACCAAGTCCTGAAGACCATACATTACAAATGACAGTGACCAGCTCCTGCTCATCCAAAAGCTATCCAAAACACCGATACAATCTAAAATATGAGGAGTTGCGGAGCACGGACAAGTTGGAAAATCCTCAACTCCTCTCACGAAGTCGTGTATCTTTTGTGCGCGCTTCTAAGTCTTGCCAGAGCAGTATTGAACCGTTAAAATGCAATGACAGTCTATGGCGTTTTGCGGGATACCGAGAACATGGTTAAGGATGAGACCATACCCCCCCCCCATACCAGAGCAGTCTGGTGCAGTCTTGAACCGTTAAAATGCAATGACAGTCTATGGCGTTTTGCGGGATACCGAGAACATGGTTAAGGATGAGACCATACTTTGTGGTTACTCTAAAAGAAGGTTGGGATTACCTGGCACAAGAGCAAACTGGTAAAGCTACGCCGAAACCACTCTAAATGGAGATTCTCAAACCAAGAACGTGGGATATGAACGAGTAAACAGACTCCATACAGAGGATAACCAATACCATGGTACTGGGACTCAAAGCTGGAGAGGCGATAAGAAATATGAAGTATTTATACTGCAATGAGTAGGATGCTTTCAAAGTTAAGAAAGCTCCAAATGTTTCTAATGTATCTATATTAATAAAACGAAGTGTGGTGCCTGTCGTTTGCGATTAAGAAAAAACCCTACTCAACCTAGAAACCTGAAATTTTGCAAAGATAATTTACATACCGAGGATGGGCACCTCGGGCTTCGATTTTCGAATTCGCGAGTTTGATATAAAAAGTGAAAAACCTGAAAACAAATGCCTTTTTATGTATGTGAAAGAGCTGTTTCTGCACGAGCACGACATAAGCCAAACTCAGATTCCTCCACCTGAATTACTGGTGGAAGGTAGTTGAATTTAATCGTTTGATGAACCAGAAAAATTAATTGGAAATTGAATTGTCTTCGGGAGTGGTCATTTGAATCGCGGTCAGATAACGAGGTTAACACCTGAGCTGGCACCCCACTCTCCAAACTTCCACATCAAGCCAAAGTGAGAACATTTGAGGCCACGTCAGATTTAAAGTGCACCAGCGGTCTTTACGGTTTCTACGATCGAGTCTCGAATTCGCAACCCTCCGGTTGCTTATCCGCGACTGGGATACCACTGCCCTTACAAAGGAAAAGAACAGTAAAATGTAAACATTTGTACAAGTTGAACATTGAGTAATTAGAATACATATTAGTTGGGCCCATCATCTAACCCATTGGCGCCCCCTGGGGAGGAGGGTACGTGATGAGCATAAACCCTTCAGTTTACTATCCCAGGACAATGCTTACTATCAAAGATTGAAGTGTTTCAAACTGCAAAGAACTCACTCGTGAAGATTGAACAAATGAATTATGCGCATTGAATTTCATGATCACGACATTCTTGCAAAAGGGCACTTTTGACTCAAAGAGCAAAGGATAGGGGCTTGAGCCTCGGTAGTACTTCCTATAGGAACGGCCCCAAGAATTATGTATAATTAAATAAGAATTGTTACATCCAGAATGTAACAATGTTGAGTCCAATTAGACTAAATGCAAAATAAAACGCTTGGTATTGACGATTCATAAACATCTTACAACTTTTTCTTTTTATGTAGAAAATAAACATTGGATAAAGGCTCCACTGATTACAAAATCTCTCAGCTGATGTTTCTAAAAATTACCCAATTTTGCTTATCTTATTTTGATAAAAATCCATGCCTGTTCTTTCTGACATTGGAAAGGATAAATGCCTCAGATTT
The DNA here is from genome assembly GCA_933210815.1 of Meta bourneti. Lineage (NCBI taxonomy): Eukaryota > Metazoa > Arthropoda > Arachnida > Araneae > Tetragnathidae > Meta > Meta bourneti. The sequence goes on from OW119930.1 coordinate 20,528,087, forward strand.
TCACATCTGTTAGATGTCACGCGTACCACCCAGGATAAAATTTGTTAATTCACTTTCAAGAATAGAGTAGATCATGGGTGGTCGAACCTAAGGGATTGGATGAAAGTCTGCAACTCTACAAAAGTAAATATTTATGCTTTCAGATAATACAGTTTTGATGAAGAAATCCTCGCGCCCCAGCTAGTTTATGAAATTTAAGTGCCCGAGTGATGTAATAGGTACAGTGTATTGTATAGTTAAAACTAAATCTATATACACTAACAGAGGCCGTGGCTCTAAAATAATGCTTCAAGCGTCCATAAACAATATGCGCTAAAGCATAGTTCGACGTAAAGCTAGCCGAAGAATTCTCAATTGACAAGTTCTAAAGATAACAAAACAAAAGTTCCAAAGATATTCTTAAAAAGCTGCCATAATAAAACAAAAATTAATTAAACAAAAACTTATCTTATTCTCCACGAGCCAAAAAGGACCGCGGTAGCCCAGTTGGAAGAGTAATGGATTAGGAACCGGAGGGTTGCGAGTTCGAAACTCGATCCAGCCAATGACCGTCGTGTATACGGGGGCTGGTGCACGTTAAAATCTGTCATGGCCTCAAATTGACGTGGTGTGGAGTGTGGGGTGCCAGCTCAGGTGTTGACCTCGTCATCTGAGTGTGATTCAAAATGACGAGGTGTTGTCCTCGGTTCTACCCCTTTGGGATTGATCCCGGACAGTTGCCAATAGCCCTCGTATTGCTCCAGTGCAACGTTAATTAACTACCTATCAACCGCGAGCCAAGATACCAAAGCGCGAGTTCAAACGATAATTATCAGACGTACCCGGAACAAATAGTTAAAACAAATGGAACTTAATCAGGTTGGCTGGATTTTATGGCGCAAGGACATGCTGCGCCAAACACAAGACATACTACGTCAAGTAACTGACATAAACAAAGAAAGTTTTACTGGCACAGAGAAATACACCCAGGGAGGAATAGACTCTGCACCGCCTACAACTCGCAGATCGATAGAGCAGTGGGCAAACCCGGTGAGCCCGACGGCCCCAGAATCCGGATACAAAAATATATGCACCATTAACAAATTCTAAAATTTTGCTATTTTCAAATATGTTCTATGAAATTTGGTTTATTTAGAACGATTTTACACAATTTGTATTTAATTTGTTGTTTAATGCAATATTAAATTTTTAATCATCACCCAACATGGGTAGCTGTCACTTTCTGAATTATGGGATGGTGATCTTTAAAAAAGGAGCTTTTTGAAACTTATTGTCAATTGTACAGCACATGCAGTCACACAACATACTCAAGGCAGTTCAAGTTCAATTATTTGCAACCAATCATGACTTTGTTTCTGTATTTCAATCATTTGTAAAAGTGCTTGAACTCTAGTATATGCTTTGGGTTTTTCGCTTTGAACTACTCAAAGTGTAGTTCAAAGCATATAACTGTTGTTGAAAATTAACACTTCAGCATTGGCAACTGTGCAAAATAGATATCCTTGATGGTATGCATCTTACAAAATCAACTTAAAATGCTTTGTGAAAGAACACCAAACTTGATCCTGATTTTAAAACAAGAGAAATTTTTAAGGGAACTGGAAAGATTGATTTGGGGTTTTATGGAGCAAGGGCCATATTTGGCCAAGTGGAACTAAAAAAGGACTGAGCTACAAACCCCATATAAGTGATATTCTGCAAATGAACAATACAAAAATTATCCATAGTACAATTCATGCTTCGTATGCATGATATGAGTCACTCTGTATATTTGGTTATCCATAGTATCTAAGTATTTGTAATATTTATCATTCAAGTTTGGGGAGAAGCCAAGACCCAATCATAGAAACATTATGGGGTCCAAGGAGGTCAAGTTCCTAGGATTTGACATTCCTGATTATCATTGACAATACATTCTGTTCTCTGAAGAATTCATTATCTAAGGAGGAACTAATTGTGTATGCATAACATGAAAAATAGTTAATATCCAGATTGCAACTTATCTTATGAAGAAACAATTGGTAATAAGGTGCTCAAATTCGAACAATTGACAAAAAATGCAAGATACATGAATGTGAATATATTGGAAGACATTTACAGCACATCACAGAAATCTATTTTGAAACCTGTCAAATTGAAAACTCAAACCAATATTGCAGATCTTTACAAAACGTGACAATCGTATAGGCTGTGAATTACATATTGCTTTCAGAAACAACATGGTAAATATTAGCACAGATGTGGCTCCTAGTAGCCTGAGTGGCTCAGTGGGTTTGCATCTACTGCACTAGAAACCTGCGAACTGTGGATGACACAGGTTCAACTCCAGTAACTACCTTGGGTATATTTCTCTCTTTTGTATCAGTAAAACCTTTTCTTCTGTGTAAATGTCCTTTTACTTGAAACATTACTTGGTAGTTAGGACAGATCTGGCCCTTGAGTCAAAAAAACCAAGGAGCCCAAACCCCTTGAGCCATCCAATAATTTTATATTTTCAATTCTGGGCCCTCTAAACAGATGTAAATATTAAAATATTGCCAAGGACCCCCAACAAGTGCTAGGGGCTTGAGTCCTCAACGTTCTTTTGGTTGAAGCCTGTTCCTCCCTTTAACATGAGGGATAAATATTACAAATATACAGATAATATAGGCTACCAAATATGCAGGAGGGTGGCTTGACCTCATTCATTAGATCGTTTGACCAACATGGCAGGAGATGGGCACAAAATTAAGGGACTGAACACTTTGGGCCCTAATATTTTTATGATTTAGGCCTGGACCCTCCAAGAAGGTTTGAAGGAAACATTTAATCCCTGATGAATGTATGCAGGGTGACCTTGGATGGTAATCCGGGTCCTGTGATGAGGAGTGAAAGGAATTTCAAGGGTAAAGAGAGTTCTCGAGGGTTGGAAATGGAGAAGGGAAGATGCAAGGGGGAAGTCTTTTGAATGCTATGTTCTCTTGAGTTCTGTGTGTGAAGAATTAATTGTCTCCAAATGAAGATGTTTATAAAATACTATGCATAGAAACTATGATACTAGGAACCGAAAATAGATGTTTTTAATAAGTGAATACAATTAGAAACATCCTCTAGGACAAAAAAAGAAATAATTATCATAATTGGCAGTAGACAGGATATAACGCTCAAAAGGAAGTACTTCCTTCTCCATGTCTAACTATTGGGTCCTTTTTTTATCCCAATTCCTTCCACTTCTCTTTGCAGGACCCGGATGAAAGTGACAGTCAAGGACACCCCCTGCCTACATTTATCGGAGTTCAAATGGTTCCTTCCAACATTCTTCCCTGTCTGGCAGGGGAATCTCACATATTATTTTCACATATTATTTCACATACAAAAGGGAAAATAATTACTCTCCCTAAATTTTACACTGGCAAAATTATGAAGCACAATATCAAATTTGAGATACAAAGTAAAAATACAATCGCTATTATTCTAAGGAATCATCATAAGGGAGTCTAAATTTAGATACTTCTACATTCCTATCAAAACCTTAATTTTAAATAGAATTTTTTTTAATCAAAAACAGTTACCGTAATCATATTAGAAACCAAACAAAATATTTCATGAAAATTGATGCACCTAAGCCGGAGTGAAATATTCTATTGTCACATGGAAGTTATTTTCCTTTTTTAGTTTATTTATTATTTTTAAGTTTATTATCACTTGTCACAGAGCACAAATATAATTTGAGACTAGAAAACCAAGTTAACTTTACTGAACTTAGTACTTCAAGATTTATAAATACTGTCAAGTTCTAATTGAAGGTTGAGTAATAGCAGTATGTTTGAAGTACATGTAAGATTTCCTAGAATGATTAATTAATAGTAACACCTCTCAAGACATACCTCCAAAAACATTACATCTTAAGAAAAAATAATGCTTAAAAGGTGGCATAAATTAAACAAAACATAAAAATGATATAAAATTTAAACTGATGCAATTTCCAGATATTTTATTTCATATGAACCATCGAAGCAGTGAGTCAACTAGGATACTTTCCAACTTCTGAAAGGTTGGCAACCTACTGATATAGAGAACATACAGTATTTCATATTTTGGCATGTTCATTTCTTGTACTTATGTTTGTATGGATGAATATTATTGCAAAGTACATCATTTCATGAAACAAAATGACTTGATAAAAGATTTTTTATGCATGAGTTGATTCCTTAACTATTCATGCAAATTTCTAATATTTGGTTTATATGAAACTTTAACACTAATAACATAAACCTACACAAAAATAAAGGTAGGTATTTGAATTAATGTTGCATTGAAACGAAACAACACAACGGGCTATTGGTGACGGTCTGGGATCAAACCCGAAGGGAGAGACCCGAGAACACCACCACGTAATTTTGAACCACTGTCAGATGACGAGGTCGCACATGAGCGGGTATTCCACTCTCCAAATTTCCACATCAATCCAACATGAGGACATCTGAGGCCATGATATATTTAACATGCACCAGCCCCCTTCGTACATGTCTTTGGTTGGATTCGAACTTGCAACCCTCTGGTTGTTGATCAGTTACTCTTTCAATCAAGCTACAGCAGCCCCCACAAAAATAAAGAATAAAACACTATTTATTATTTAGGACAATCAAATTTGGTTTTTTTTTGCAAAGTTTTTGAATCAACAATCAATTTTCATCTCTAGGTTTAGAAATTAGGAATAGAAAGTCAGGTGTCAGAAGCACCTAAGTATTTTCCCTTCTGATTGCCAACGTATACTTGGGTGCAATTTTAATCTGTTTAATTTATGTGGATGCGTTTTCAAGGTTTTTTAGTGTACACAGAAAGAAACCACCAAAGAAAAAATACTTTTGTTCTGGTTAAGAACCACTAGGCAATGTTTGACATTAACCCTCTGAGGAGTTCACGGACATAAGTCCACATCGCAACCTGCAGTCTTCCCTGCATGACTTCTAACCAGTTTTGAGCTTCTTGACCAGTAGAATCTTTCCAAAGGATTCTATCTAAGGAAATGAGCAATAGAATCTTTCCAAAAGATTCTTTTCTAAAGAAAGGACCAAGATTCTTTCCAAGGGATTGTATTCTACAGAATCGGCCCACAAAATTTATCATTCAGGAGAAAGGACCAATAGAATCTTTTTAAAGGTTGAATGAATCCATGGATTGTTTAGAAACATGTGGCTATTTATCATTGTGCTCAGTTAAATATGTAATATAAACGAGATGTTGAACTGCAAATTTACACTGCAAGTTACAGAAGATGTAACCAAAATTGAACTGCTGTATTTAGCTTTAGAGAAAGCTACTCCAAAACTCAGTGCAATTAATGACTAGGGCCTGGACTTTATTGCCATAATTTGCATTTGGGGAACTTTTTCCTCTGTAAGGATTAGTTTTGTTTTAAGTCATTGTTTTACATTTGCAATACAGATTGTTGCATTGAAAGCCTAGATATAAAAAATGATGACTGACGAAAAATTTGGTCACCAAACAAATTTGAAGGTGCCAAATATGACTAACTATTTATTTCGGACAGTTTCAGCAGTTGTGTTTCAAAAGACTATGAATGCTTTACATTCTCAACAAAATGTTTGAATTTGTTCAACAGGAAGGAACAAATATTTTCTATGCCTGCTCTAATTTTTTACCATGTTTAAAATTCTTTCACTTCAAACGTACCTTCTGCTTCACAAAGAGAAAATCAGTACAAATATCTACTGATATACATCTACATAAGCTTGAATATGAATACATGCAATTCTTATGTCCTTTTTGAGAAGTGAGAGTAAAAAGTCAGCTGAGCAGTGAAATATTTTTTTTATCAGATCAAGTTTCAGATAAGAGATTAAATCATAAGATCCATTTTGAACACTGAAATCTCCAAACTGCATTTATTATATTTATGTTATCAAAAGAAAAATTGAGGGAAATAGTCACCAATGGCAATTGCATACCATAAAATACTACTAAATATCTTGGTTCAAAAAGATTAATCTTGCTTTACATTTAAGTATTTGTTATGATTCATAACAAACTAATTTTACAAGCTATGAACAACAAAGCAACCAAATTAAATCAGCAATCATGGTTAACGAACTTGTACGAATTTTAAAAATTTTATAATTATAAATTTCAAATTTTCACTGAAATTTTATATTCTGAGGAATGTTTCTAAAAATAAAAGTATAGTACGATGAGGCAAAAACAGCATATTCTCACCTGATAAAAATATATTTACATGAACATATTTATTAATGCTATATTAAAACAATCATAACACAAAATCTCGATAAATGAGTACTGACCTTGAGATACAAATAAATTTCAACATCAGCCTTTTTCCAAGGATCACAATCACTCGTTTAAATCAATAAAACAAGACAAAAAGAAACAGAACACTATACTACAAAACGTAAAGGTTAAAATGATACATTTTCGACTATCAAAATCATTTTCCAACTAAATGTTTCCTCTACCTTTATTTCGATCGCGTCATGTGACATCGCAGGAAAATTGTTCTCGGTAGTTTATTAAACAGCAAAATGAGTTTGTCTTAGAAAACGAATCTTTCTAAAATTATTAAATAGATCTAACATAAATACCCACCTCAAAATTCTTCACAAAAATGACAATTTCTCCACATTTTACGGCGCTTTGTAGAAGTGGAAATGGTGTTAATACAAAAGTGACCGAAAGATCTGCACATAACAATCAACATATGTTTTTGATTTCAATAAATAAAAGGAGGCATGTATAAACACATCACCTTCAAACCCGACGTATAGCAGACATTTCAATAATATAAATATTAAAAAGGCATTTTTTATATAACACGTCACAGTTACGGCGACGAATATTCGTCTGCTATTTATTGAACACTGTTCGAAAGGGTGGTCGCTAGATTGCGGTTCGTAATGCAGAAAATTTTTAATATATACTTGTACGAATATTCTTATATATTTTTGTAAATTATTATTTTTACTGATACTGTTTATAATTTAAATTGAATTTATATAAGCGAAATGTGTTTCCAAAAATGAATGCGTGAACGTAAACCAGAACCAGATATTGAAAAAAAAAATTGGATTGAAAGAGCCAGTAAGGGCGTGCGGTTATAGTTGTTCTGTTACTGTTATATTATGGTTTCGTATTAGCCGGTATCGAATTTTCCTTTCTCAAATAAACGGTTTTAATTTTTATCTTGCAATAAATTGGAAAATCAACTGCACTAGTGTGAAATGAGCCATGTGAGAGATGGAATTTCCGAAACAGGTTTTCTTTCCTTTTATTACACATCCCGAAATTAAATTGTGAAATGTCTACTCTCGATTTTTACTCGTCCTCAAGCAAAGTAGAACTACAAACATGTTTCAAATCCCCCATTTAAGCTTCAATTTAAAGACTAGATACAATAGAACTATTGTGGGATTGAAGTATATTTCAAATACCATTTCATAAAGAATGGCAGCTAAACATCCTGAGCATGTATATTCATGTGACATTTGTGGTGAGGTGGAACTTTCCGAAATCGAAATGCGATCTCACACGCTTGTGGCCCACATCGAAGGGGCGATTTCCTGTCCTTTTTGCGATCTGGGTGATATATCTGCTGATGAGATGATATATCATGTAAACTCAACTCATTTAGATTTTCTGACTCCTACGGAGGATAATGTTCAATTTAATGTATCATCAAGTGATTCCATGGACGATGTGTCCTTATCGAGCAACGGCCTGCCCGATACCAACTTCGCCTCTGCTTTGGAAGGCTCGCCGCAACGGGCTAACCTGTCGTTGAATCTGAATCCTGGCCGGCTCAAAAAAGTATTGCTCAGTCCCAGAGGAAGCGACTATTCCTTTTGCCCACTCTGTGACTATTCCAACAAATCGCCCACGAAGCTCCAGGAGCACGTGAACCGACAGCACTTCGACCTCACAAGCCCATCCTTTCCCGAATTTCTGAATAATGACGGTGGATCCAGTCCGTTCCTATGCCCACTATGCGACAGAAACTTCGACTCCAGCCGGGACGTTGAGCTCCATGTCAATGTGGACCACAACGATGTCCTCAGTCCAGTTAAATCAACTCAGGCGACACCTGGGGATGAGAATTGCAATGATTGCTGCCCAGTATGTGGCTGTTCGAACTTTATGTGCAGTCTGGAGCTGGAATCCCATATAGAAGAGCATTTCAGTCCAAAGTCTTCTAATGGACTTTTGTGTTCCCCGAAGACCCCATACGGTTTAACTCCTCTAATGACCGATGGTAAGTGTTAGTTTAGTTGATGCTGGCACTTTATTGCACAGAAACTTTAAACCTCCAAGTACGATAACAATGAGATTAAAATGCCTGTTTAGTGTTCCTAACTACAACAGAAATAAGGCAGATTCATCTGCACTTATTCTCATTCTGCTTTTTCAGAACCCGAGTTACTATAATGATTCTTTAGCGAAAGATAGAATTCTTTTCCCTTGGGGTTACTGCCTCTGGTAAACATGGGGGTCATGACCCCAGGATGCCCAAGCGATCTTTCTCTACTTCTCCCCATCCATTCTTTTCACAATTACTTAACATTGTCTTGCGTTTGGCACAGATTGACCAAATATGGCGCTTGTGCCAAAAAACCTAAATCCGACCAAAATGTTTAAGAGTGCTATATTTACAAGCATTAGAATTTTGAACCAGATCATTTAGGTGGGCTGTAAAACACTAAAATTCTCGTTAGAAGATTGAATGAATAGCTTAAAATAGTCAGAAATAAGTTAGAATGCATAATGGATCTTAATTGGTGTAGAGTTTATCATAGATTGAGTGAGATATATGTTGGAATTACTTTGTCTGAGCAAGATTATTAAGATTCTAGATTGTTGTGTGCTTTGAGAGTTACAGTACAATTCTTAAGATTTAACTCGTTAACTTTAAGAAAACAGTTCAAATTTCTCTGATTTTTGAAATCTAGTGATGAGATTTGTTAATGAATAATTGATATCGTGCTTCACATTATTTCATAAAAATATGGTAGACTTTTATTTGCTTCATTAGTTTATCATCCTTATGAGAAATCATGTTCTGTTATTGATGATAATTTCATAACTCTTGTTCTTTTTTTCAGCAACTCTCCTACAAAGTAGTCAAATTAATCCTGCCTTAGAAAATTTACGGTCAAAATCTTTCACAAAAGGTGATATGCTTTTTATTATTGAATGACATTATCTAAATATTAAATGATAAATAAAATGGAAACATGGAAAAGAAATGGATTTGAAATAAATCATAAGAGAATCATAGGTTTAGAATGTTTTGTTTCATATTTTGTCACCTCTATATGATTCCTCTCCAAGTGCAATATGAGGGCTGCCATGGATGACTAAAAGGTGACTGCTATTTTTTTAACCTTGGCGACTAGGGGTATCTAAAGCAAAATTGTTTCGAACGCTCCTATTTTCAAATTTTTGGCGACTTTGCAAATTCACTAAAGGTCCATGAAAATTTAGTCTCCTTTTTTAACTAATAGAGGACCAAAAAATTTGGGAGGGTTTTTCTTTAGGGAGAAAGTTTATCACAAGGAATGCCAATTTTGAAGTTTTGATGCCAGGCTGTGGCAACTAAGTAAGAAAAGAATTATAATCTGTGGTTTCTAAATTGTCATGAAAACCTTATGAAAATAAGTTTTTAATTTTCGTGGCGAGATCTTCAATGTCTGTTTCATACTTAATCAGCACATTTTGTTTTAGCCGTTTGATTTCATATTTGAGCAACTAAAATTGCTACTAAAATAGGGTTTAAGAGACTTTTTGCTACTATTTGAAAATATTTATGCTATTTAGTCCCTTTTTTTACCAATAGTGGACGGAAAAATTTCTGAAATTTTCTTTAGGGAGAAAATTTTCCTAGAGATGCAAATTTTAAAGTTTTGGCTCAAGCTGTGGTAATTACGAAAGGAAAACATTGGAATCAATGGTTGTTGGATTGCCATGAAAAAACTGAATTGTTTCCTACTAAAAAAGCGCATTTTGTGCTTTCGCTGATTTATTTTGTATCAGCAACTACTAAATAGAGTTTTTGAGGAGACTTCGGTATTATTTTTTTCTATTTCATAAATGCTTTGTCTGTGACACAACCCTGCAAGTTTTATAAGTGCTTTTCATACCAACTCCTGTTCTCATCCTGCTTAATATGTTAAGTGTATTTTAAGCTGTGGATCCGTTTTAAAGGTCTTAGCTAAGAAGATAGAGAGAAGTTTATGCACAACTGAGTAAAGAAATGTTTGCAAGTGACATTTTATTTGTTTTAGTGAGAGGGATTTTCAGTGTGAACAAACAAACCATACTGTAAGAGAAGATTCTACTTCTACACTAATGCTCTCTTGCCGTACATATTGGGGTTACTTTAAAATTTGATTTATTTCCATTTGGCATTAAATCTAATAAGCTGTGACCAATCAACTATCTTATCAAACTGGAAATCATTCCTTGGAACTCTTTTTGGTGAAGTGCTGAAATTGTGTATTTGAAAAGCAAGTCAAGTGATGTCATGTTTGGAATACGAACAGGAAATGCTTTGTGCTGCAGTAACACTATCACCACCTACATTTAGTTTTACAGAAATCTCATAGATGAATTTTTGTTATTTATAAAATTGAAATATCCCTTGTTATTAGTATAAACCTAAACTCATCTAAGCACACATAGTTTAAAGCTAAAAATTGATAGGTAACTGAAGTTTTCAGACCCAGTTTTTCATCTATCCTGTCAGCAGCATATATACCCATTTTCATATGCGAGTCCTGTAATTAGGATTACGTGCATTACATTTGTAAAATTCTGTGTACTTGAGTGCTATTGTTTTCTTTCAGAAGAAGGAAATGCTGATCACCTGCTTGCCCTGGAAATGGAGAGACGTGAGAGGGAAGAGCAACGCTTGAGGGAGCAGCGAGAGTTCCGAATTCTACAAGCCCAATATGGCATGGATAATCAAGGCAATTTCAGGGAACAATCCATCACTAACATGCAGCGAGCAGTTTATGCTGGGGAAATGAGTGTTGCAGATTACTACAACAGACAAGTAGAGCTTTGCATTGCCGAACGGGATGGGGTTGATGACGGGCACTCCTGCACAAAAGGTATTTTCCTTCACTTTATGCCAGCTTGTCCATTCAACCCAAACAACCTCCACTTTGTATTGTTTTGCAAATGTATTGTCGGCTTATAAGAGAAACGCGTTAAGTCCAAAAACATAGTTTGATGCAGATGTGATATAAAGACTTTTGTGTCAATGCTTTTGGCGGTGCCTAGGAAGAATTTATTAGATAAAACTTTGCTTTAGGCTTTGTGAAAAATCATTAAAAAATTAACACAAAAAACAAATTCACACAACTGATTATCCTTTTTAAAGTTTTTCGACTATTTTAAACTCCCAGCGAGTTGTGAAGGCATTCAAAATGAATGATTAGCAACTCCCTCATTTCCTAAACTTGCCCTTCCACCAGAAAAATTAACCTCAAATTTTGAAAAAGAACACCCTGAAACTTACCTACAACACTAAATACAGAAGACGTAGAGCAAAATCAAAGATAATAATTTACAAAAACTAATAAGAGATTCCAACGAAAGCAAGAAACTATACAACCTGATGTGACTACACTGTGCCTTGTTTAAAATACAAACTGAAAGTTTTAATTCTTCAAATTTGCAGGAAACAAAATAGAATTTGAAAAAAAATAGAAAGGACCAATGAAATTAAAGGATAATGAAACGGAAATGAAAAGAACATTCCAAACGTTTCAAGAACAGAAAAGAGCTGGAAATATAAAATTTTAACTTTCTCCAGGGTTGATTTTGCCTGCCACAACTTGCACAAAAAAGCATCCCAAAATATGCACCAAAACCATTTCCACAAAAGTCTTTATATCAAAGCTGTACCCAGTCTTAAGAAACCAATGGGAGAAAAATTTACTCATGAAGCTTTACCCACTAAGTGTGTTTCTCAAGAAGAGGTCTGACCTTCATGTTAATAACTTTGTGGACTTCACAAGTCTAGATCACCACATTTTAGTCCAGAAAAGCTAACTCATATCCTGAAAATTTTGACTTGGTGTTTCCCTTATAAGCCGATGATATATTCGCTCTGAAGTTAGAAATTATTCAGTGATATTTAAATGATATTTGTTCATTTTGCAATTCCACCCATGGTAATCCCACCCATTAATCACTCAATCATATTCTAACTTTAAAAACTTAAAAGTCATTTAGTGACTTACAAATTTCTCATTCATATTTATTAGTACATGTATGTTGTAAAAACCTGCTCACCCTTGTGATGGCAAAACAACATATCTTGAAACATTTTAAGAAAACTACCGTCAACAAATTAATACCACATTGCAATCTCTTCTCGATTATCATTTCACAAATGTTTTCCATCAATATTTTATGAAAATTCTCACAGTATTTCCTTATTTAAACTTTTCAGGTCTCATTCCCAAAATAAGAGCTTTCAGCCTGGCCACTGCAAATGTCGAACACACTTGGTTATGCAGCGGAATAGATCATTATGGCTCTACTTATGGTGATAAAGGATGGGGCTGCGGCTACAGAAACATACAGATGTTGCTCTCTGCATTGGTTCACCATACAAAATACAGCAGTAGGCTTTTTAATGGTATGTTGTGTACAGAACTTGCATTTTGCATTGAGTAATTTTCTACTATCAGAAAAAATTAGATCTATCATTCCAAATTTTATCCCATGGGGCTTACTGTCTTTAGTTGTTGCTAATCTCCATGTTTAGCTCCAGCTAGACCAAATCCACAAGTTCATTTACCAGCACAAAATCATACACCAAAAGAGGTTCAGAAAACAGGTTGTCTCAGGGCAACCCCAAGGCACTCGAGAATGTGTATTGGGGAGGCATGGTCAGACTGGCATTTAAGGCAAACGGAATGAATCTTGTAACCACAGCAAAACGTGAGACACCTCAGATGGCCATTGAAAAGTAACTGTCTTTAGTAAACACAGGTGTCACATTCCTGGAATACCCAAGTTATCTTTTCTGTTTTCATCCTACTATATCCCCGATCCCTTTCTTCCCTTTCACATTTCTTACTTTACGTTGTTGCAATTTGTTTGGTGCAGTTTGGCCAAATATGGCCCTTGCACCATGAAACTTAAAATACAGCCAACCAAATTTTTTTTGATAGAAATCAGTTTATGATTTGAGTTCTTGCTCAGTGCTGCTATGAGAGGCTTTTTCTTTCAAACTAAATATAGGTGTCAGCAGTGTTTTCGTGGCTGAACGTGCTTCCTGTGCTCCAAGCATGGCGTCACTTGATTTGTCTTTCAAATACAATTTCAGTGCTTCGTCAATAGAAATTCCAAAGAATGAATTCTGAAATTTGAATATGATATGAATTGGTCAATGCCAAAAGGGGGATAAACTACATTTTAAGGTAACCTCAATATGTGTCAAGTGAGAGTAATTGGGCAACAGGAAGCAAAATCTGTCTTCCATCTGGTTTACATAAATACTATGTTTCTGAAAGTTGATCAAATAGTTAGACTGATTTTGTGTTATGCAATTTAGATTTTATAGACCAGAACATTATAAACTAGTTGTTTTTCCATTGTTCTAACAAAAAATTAAAAAATACTCAGATTCTTTAAAAATTTGATTTTATTTCAGATTTTTTTAAACTATAACTTGTTTTCTGAAAGACCCATGAATATATTCATTTGTCCCATCTTTTTAAAATTTGCTCTGTACTAAAGAAGCTGTTTATTAAGTTGTTAACTTTTTAACGAAGGTAGATTCGCTATTCCTGCAATATCCAAGCTTCAAGAGCTTATTGAAACTGCATGGAGGCAGGGATTTGATCCTGCAGGCTGTGAACAGCTTGGTGGTCGTCTGATAAATACCAGAAAGTGGATTGGTGCTACTGAAGTTGTGACATTTTTGGCTTCCTTTAAAATCAGGTTTGTATTGTGTTTATTATTTTGTTTGATAACCATGTGGTTTTTATGTGTAGGCAGGTATAAACATGAAAAAAGCACTCCATTCCTTAATTGGTGGTTCTCAGAGGTTCGAGGGTTATTCAGAAAGTAAGTTCCGGAATGTGATAATTCCCACACCCGACAGATGGCGTTAATCTGCCTATGCAGTATTGCGTCCTCAATGACTAAAGAATGCGTCATAACAGAAAAGTTTGTATAGTGAAACACTGACACGTGTAAATCTTGCGCTAAAGATGTTTAAGACTAGAAGGTCCTGTCGACTGTGAAATTCGTTCTGTAATTTGTTTTTTTTTTAATACAAGGAATATGCGACCATGTGAAAACCATAGGCAAATCTGTGAGGTGTACGGTGATACAGTTTTGAGTGAGGGAATGATTAGAAGATGGGTTCGATTGTTCAATTCAGGCAGAACGAACGTGTATGATGAAGCAAGAAGCAGCCGGCCATCTGCTGTGAATGATGAACTGGTTCATCAAGTTGATGCAAAAATTCTTGCGAATAAACATTTCACGATCTCCAATCTTGCGTTGATGTTTCCTGAAGTTTCACATACCGTTCTGTATGAAATTGTTACTGAACTCTTGTGGTACCGAAAAGTGGGTACCGAAAATGCTTACAGAGGAGCATAAAGGCAAACGTTTACCTTCTGCTTTGACGTTTCTCAGCCGACACAACGCTGAGGGTGACGAATTGTTGAATCATATTGTGACTGGCGATGAGACTTGGATTTCCCATGTCACACCGTCATCGAAACAATCAATGGAATGGAAGCACTCCGCCTCGCCGACACGACGAAAGTTCAAACAGACCATTTCCACACGCGAAATCATGTGCACCATTTTCTGGGACAGAAAAGGTGTCATTGGGGGATTTCACACCCAGAGACAAAACCATCAATACCGCTGCTTACGGTGCAACATTGAAACAGCTGCGACGTGCCATTCAAAACAAGAGACGCAGCTTGCTTAGTGATGGTGTCATTTTGTTGCACGACAATGCCAGGCCACATACCGCTCGTGTGACTCAAGATCTCATCGAGTCCTTCGGTTGGGAACAAATGAATCATCCGCCGTATAGCCCTGACCTGGCGCCAAGTGACTTTTACCTATTCTTGCACTTGAAGCGATTCTTGAGTGGCCAGCGTTTTGATGACGATGAAGTAGTGAAAGATGCCGTAATATCCTGGCTAACCTCACAGGCGGCCACCTTCTATGATGCTGGCATACAAAACTTTGTATCTCGATACGATAAATGCCTTAATGTACTGGGTGACTATGTTGAAAAGTAGTGAAATGTTTGTAAATCGTTATTAAATATGTATCTTTGTCCACATCTGTCTCCTCTTTTTTACACAGTAACGGAACTTACTTTCCGAATAACCCTCGTGCGTCTTTAGGTGTGTATGGACTTCAATGATTCGAGGTACTTTAGAGATTTTTTTCCCATGGGGCTTACTCTCTAGTAAACACTGGTGTCAAACTCGCGGTTTGCCCAAACGGTCTTTTCCTGCTTTCATCCCACTGTATTCCCCAATCCCACTTTTTTCCCTTTTCAAAACATTTTTTACTTGACATTGTCTTGTGTTTGGTGCCGCTTGGCCAATTTGTGCCCTTGTGCCATAAAATGCCAAAACAATCAGACGATAACAACAGCCTTAATTGGTGTTTTTTAGAACTCTGAATGTAGTATACTTGAATACATTAAATTTCAAATTTATTGGATACGTTATTAATTTTCGATAGAAATGAAATCAATCCAAACAACAAATACTTAAATAATCAAATGAGCTGTAGTAAGTACAAAACAGTAAGTATACAAAAGACGTGTGTTCAGAACTGATGCGAGAAAAACATTAATAAATCATAAATCAAATCCACAGAATCGAAATTATTTTATAATTTGTCAAGTTTTCTTTTTTAGCAAAACATTCATGAAAAAATTAAACTTTAAGACATCTAATTGAGCCGAGCAAACTGTGGCTAACCCAGTACTTATAGAATATTTGTGTTCAAAAACCAAGAAAACAGCTGATTGCCTTTCTTGCACTCTGAACCCTTCCTTTCTCCCAGAAATGTCAGCCTCAATTGTGTGAAAAGTTGTGGGAAATGCAATACAATTCTTATTTGTCTCCACCAGTAGTTTTGTAATTTATATGTTGATTGATTGTGGAATCTCTTGCTTTCACAGAGGTCGCCTCATTGACTGCCATCAACCCACTGGACCAAATGGCACACATCCAGAAATGTTTGCATGGGTCAAAGATTACTTCACCAAAGAAGACGATTTCAAATCCCCTGTGTATTTGCAGCATCATGGTAAGGAACTTCATTTTGGATCACTTCTGTCTTGCTTTTTGCTCTTGTGTGTATTCATAAAAAAAATTAATATCTGGAATGCAAATTTCTTAACATGTGAATTCACAGATTAATCTATAGTAATCTGTGAAATGTAGCCTTTAAAGAATGAAAAGACCCTAACTTTTTTGCTCAATGAGTGGTAACCCTGTTATACAGTGAAAGTGCAACATAAGACTCCTTAATGAACCTGGCCATGGTATCCCGGTTTGAAGATTAGCGAATTAGCAACCGGAGGGTTACTAGTTCGAAACTCGATCCAAACTAAGACTGTCATGGATGTGGGGGCTGGTGCACGTTAAACCTATCCTGGTCTTGAATGTCCCCATGTTGGTGTGGTGTGGAAGTTTGGAGAGTGGGGTGCCAGCTCAGGTGTTGACCTTGTCATATGATCATTGTTCAAAATGGTGAGGTGTTGTCGTTAGATCTTTCCTGGACCATCAGCAATAACTTGTGTTGCTCCAGTGTGACATTAATGGAACTACCTACTTACCTTAATGTACCCTTAATAATTGACATATAATTTTAAAATGAATTATTTACTTTTAATGCGAAAATTAGTTTATCAAGAAGTTTGCATTTATGTTGTAGGTCACAGTAGAACAATCATTGGATTGGAAGAACTACAAGACGGTAGCTTGCAGCTTTTAGTTTTTGATCCTAGTCATAGTAAATCTCAGATGGAACAGTTTAGTAGCACTGCATTAAATTCAAATGCCATGAGACTCATACGACGGCCTCTATCAGCATTGAAAGCTAGACAATATCAATTAGTCTATATTGATGGAGTTTTAGAAACTGAAGATGAATATCAGGTAAAGAAATTTTTGTGTATCTTTAATCCTTTAATATCAGACTTACATTGAGTTACCAGAATTAAATTTACTTGTTATCTAACAATATATTGATATAATTACTCTCATATAGTGTTCTTGTAATTCTCATTTGAGGTTAATATTCTGTAATTTTACAATTAAAGATCTCCAGGCAATGTACTTATGAGCTGCAAAATATATGTTCTGTAATGAAAAACAAAACAAAATATTCAAGATAGTCAAAAGAATGTCTGATTTTTGAATGAGTACTTGATATGTGAAAGTTTAAAATAACATGACCTCTTAAATAGTGGTCAAGCCATTATAAATTTGGAATTTTTTTAAACTTGAAAATTACTCCTGAAAAATTTGGAAAGTGGCTTATTACATTGCTCAAAGCCCTTCGATTGAGAAATATGTAGTTAAATCTAACAAATAATACCCATCCCCTTGTGAGAATTTTATTTAAAGACCTGCTAATTTCCTTTCGATAAATCACAATCATCTTTAAATCCATCTGTAGGATTCAATTTATTTGAGAAATTCTGTCAGAATTGTTTGCCACTAGTGTCAAAATATGTACAGCAGTTGACATGGCATTGAACGTGGTGCTTAAAAACTAATCAATGTCCTGATTTCAATTTCTAGTTCCAAAAAAATAACAAAATTTAATATTCTGGATATTAAAATATCCAGATTGATAAATATCAACACAGACACATCCCTTCATTTTACCCCTACTTTAGGTGTGTACAGGATTCACAACCACAAGGTACCCTAGTGCTCTATTTTTACTTATGGTGTTTACTGCCTCTGGTAAGCATGGTGGTTACAACTCCAGGATGGTCCAAGTGATCCTTCTCTACTTTCTCCTCTCCATCCTTTCTTTTCAGTTACTTGACATCTGTCTTGTTTGACACAACTTCGTCAAATATGGCCTTTGCACCATAAAACCCCAAACCAAATAACCCTTCATATTACTTGAATTTTTATCTTGATTCAGCTATTGCCACCAAAACGTAGCTCTTGTTTTATATCACTAAAAATAATACTGTTCCAAAATTTACTGCTAATTCTTAATTTAAAGTATTCAAATTCATCATTATATTCAACATCAAGTTCCAAGTTTGATGTACTTGAACCAATTTATAAATTTTTAAAGTGCATTTTGGTTTTTTACTAGAATTAAAATGAATTACTGGTCAGAGTTGCAGACTGCTGATCTAATTACTAAATTTGATGCAATTTTAGTTTGAAATAAAACAGAAAGCATTTGATTAACACTTGCATTACCGCGTTTTGGTATACCCTGAACAGCTGTGAGGGGTCATTTTGACCCCTTGCTGCTTGGATTGGAAGATATAAGGCTCCATTTCTTAACACTACTCAAAAAATTAAACCATATTTATTTAAATTATCATTTAGACATATTTTTGATCCAAGTAAAATTATTTTCAGTTTTCTAATAAAATTTTTATAATAAACTAATAGCATATTGAAGATATTGAAATTAAAAGTGTCTTTTTAACTTTAAAAAAGGAATAATTCAAAATTAATGCCCAATATTTTGTGCAAATTTGTACAAACATTCACACAGTTTTGTTTTCCTTACATAGACTTACTTGACACTTCTTTCCCTTTCGGGTAGAGGAATCATGGAATGGGGAAGAATGTTGCCTATTCTTGGTCCTGGTAGTTGATTTGAAGACACATAATTTTTCTAAATTCTTCGGCAATATTTAAGATGAAATCTCTACAGCTAAGATTTGTACGACCAATAGTTTTCTTGTAAATTATACAAGCATTTATTGCAGTCAAATCTAAAATATTAAAATCACTTGAACAGGCCAATGTCTGGATGATGACTTTATGGAATACTTTCTGGTCATCTGGTCCAATACATCTACTCCACAGTAGAGTCATAAAATTTAACGACATCAGGTGTTCTTTTTTCGTTTCCAGAAATTTCCAATGTTGGATGAAGGGTACTCATCAGCAAAGCATTTTTGTTCTTTTCCCCTTGATATGAGGTAAGGGATATAGTATCATGGGTCATCATCTTGCTGGAGTACAATTCACTTCGTTTTTTCTTCAGTGAATGAGGAATCTCTTTCCTTGCTTGATTTACAGTGCCCACACAACTTATCCCTTTACTTTTAAGTTTTTTTACCAACTTGACAGAAGTAAAGAAATTGCTAGTGGTGACATTTCTTCCGCTATTATAAAAGGACTATCAAACGTTAAACTGTGTACTCACCGACAGTTTCTTCTGTAGGCCTTTTCTCATCTTTTCCGAAATAGTGATATCCATTCAGTAAGTCTTTGGTTTCAACGTCACTTGCTAGCCAAAATTTAATGCCAAATTTATCAGTTATTTCTGCATATACTGAGTGAATCGGCATCTTGCCTTAGTAGGGAACAATTGTTCATCAATGGTAATATTCTCCCCTGGTTTGTAGCACAATAAGCAGTTCTCAATAAATGTATTCCATATGTCTGAAATCAGAGCAAATTTATCAGTGGTAAGTCTGTGACATCAAGTCGAAGCGTAAATACTTCATTATTTCCGGGAATCTGTCCCTAGTCATTTTGTTGAAAAATTTCAATCCCCAAGTTTTGTTCCATAAGCTTAAAACTGACAGTCCTTTGGCAGCCAATGCTCCACGAGCATATAAAAGTGAAATAAAAGGATCCAACTCGTCAAGAGATAAACACCAATTTGAGTTGTGTGTTTCATGACGTGCCTTGGCTTCAGTGCATTGTTGTATATACACCTCAATATTATTTCATTTATAGTCTCCAAGCACTACTTGGATCCCCATCTATAATTTTTTCATGGTATATGCAGTTGGTCCAGATTCTTCACGCATTACATTTTGCTGAGGAAGTCTTCCAGAATTAGCCAAATGATCTACTTTCCAAACAGTTCCATCATTCGCTGTTTCTTCACCATTCATTTGGAAATAGCTTTCTTCCCTTTGACATCTTTGACTACGATTTCTTCCTGTCCTGGAATAATTATTCTTCCTTGGTTACTCTCAAGTGCGATATTTTCATTCCTGGAACAATGCAATGAAGTATTCTCTTGTTTGACATTGACCATGTTATTTATATTTTCTATGTCCTGTACAGATTCTTAATGATGAACCTGATTCATTTAGAGCAGCAACATTTATGTCATCTTCATCAGATATATTCGAATTAATTCTTTTATGAGGTATGACATTCGGAGAAATTTCTGATTCGGATTCGTCGCTAGACAAATCTTGCATCAATTAGAGAATTTCTTCACTTGTTAGACCTCTCCTACGAGGCATGGATATCAGAGGATATAGCTTTTAAAGAATTCCTTGTGATAAAAATAACGTCCCCAAACAGAAAGGAGTGTTAACATGTATTCAGTGCAGGTTTCTTTCAACTTTTTTTCCCACGTTCATTAGCACTGGCATACCTCTTTTCCCCCACCTGAATGTCCACAGGCAGAAGAACATTCAACAAAAGGCTGTATCTCGGTCATAGGACAACGCAAAAGAGGAATGTTTTGGGAGCGGTCAAAATGACCCCTAGCAGTAATTTTAGGTATACACAGTTATCTGAAAAAGTAATAGCTCAAAATGAATGAAAGTTTTTGTGTATAATATTTACAAGTATTTAGGAAAAGTCAAAAATATCAAAATGATAGGTGAAAAAATAAAATTGTTATATACAGTTTAAACTACCTTGTTGTCAAAAGACGCCTCTCGTAATTCTAGTATTACAGCCCAAAATTAGAAATAGCTAAACTAAAGTGTCCATCCCTTAAATTCGTTTCTTTGCATATAGCCATGTTGGAGTAGTTTTTTAAATTTTGGAGCAATAATATTTAGAAATGAGTGATTAGCAAATAGAATGTCTTTGTGATGTGACTTATGGTATTAATTTCAAGGTAGTTTTAGTTGAAAGTCTTATTTTAATTTAGCTTCCTAAACTAATATTTTAGTTGTAAATAGAGATGCATTTAGATATTCCATTTCACTTTAATGTTTTTTTTTTTCATTTTGTCATTATGGAGGTTTTTTTATTTGTTTTCAAGTATGAATTTTCCCACAATCTTATATGAAAGGCAAGACTTGTAAGGCCACTTTTTATACTCTCAATAATGGTTAAAGCTAAATAAGTATTTAAATACATTCACGAGAAATTAAGAGAACACAAAATAAATATCAAATCAAGACAGATATAAAGAAATGAGTAATGCAAACAATATTATTTATGATAAAATAGTAGAAAGCACAGCAGTATTTTTACAGAAATTCAGAGAAAACCCACATGCGATAGTAAAATTAAATTATTAAGAAATTTTTTTATATCTGACAATATGCCAGCGATATGTTTAATTTTTTACTTTCCTTTAGGATTATTAATTGTGATATAGTTTTGAGCTGTGAGTTTGAGTTCTGTATTGCTAAGATTTTTTTATATTGTTACTGACATATATTTTTGAGTTGTGGTTTATTAATTGACTTTCGATTCTGAGTATTTTAATTTTAAATATTCATGAACAATGAAGGGTTTGTTTCAACAAGAACTCTTAAATTATTAAAAAAAAATTCCTCTAAAGATAATAATAAGTACTTGAATATAGCAATAAGTGGTTTCTAGAGTGCTGTATTCTTATCTCAACAGGTTTTACGTTTAGTTATGTAATAAATCCTTTTATTTCACTTATAACAAAATTTCTTTTCATCTTTCAGCAAATGAAAATAATTCATTCACAGCGAATACCTCCATCCATTTGAAAGTATTGTTCCTGCATAGAAATGTTTTGTGCGTTTGTTCATCAAACATTTTCCGACCAATAAAGTCAGCAGAGTCACCTGACATTGGCCAGTGAATTTAATTGGTGATCAAGGGGGCGTGTCATGTTGGAGTCCTATGAACCAAGTGAATCTGAGCTACAAGAGCAGAATCATGGTTTAAGATGTGTTTTGTTTTAGCCTAATCATAGTAAAGCTATGCATGTACCCAAGTGCTTCATACATAACTATTGCACAGAGGTAACTATTTTCAATGCTAAAAAAGTAAAATGTTGAATCAATTGTTCTTGTGTGAGTTAGATTAAAATAATATAGTCAACCTAGCTCTTAGATATTCTCTAAAACCTTGTATTTATGACATTCTTTTCTTTGCTGCGTAAACTTTCTGGCTTTACAACAACTTATATGTGTTTATTATGTAGTTTGAGAGTAGAAGTGAATATTTACTCATGCTTTAGCATTAAAAACGTGTGTTACCTCTTTCAAGATATTTAACTTTTCAATGCTGAAACCTGCTATAGTATGTCAAGAGTTTCAGATGAAAACTTACCACTAGTGCCTGCTCATAAATGGAGTCTGTAAATATTCTGTTTCCTGATGCTAATTTCATTTTTGTAAAATATTTTGTCTGTAAATGTATATAAAAGTAGGGATTTCAATGATCTGAATGTTTTTATTCGAGGAATTTTTTAAATCTCTGCCCATGTACAAAATACAGAAGTGTTTTGTTTGTTTCTCAAACAATTTTTGAGTTTTTAGTAAGGTTTGTTAAGTTTTGAAAAACTATGCACTTATGTTTTTAGAACATGTTGACCGGTAAAGAAGAAATATGATAACGTTTCATATTTCTTCTTTACCAAATGAAGAACATGTTGACCGGTAAAGAAGAAATATGATAACATTTCATATTTCTTCTTTACCGGTCAAGTAATACAGTACTATTACTTGATTCAGAAAGCAGGCTATATCATGTGACATTTACCTTGTGAGAGGGAAACTTGTAATGCTCAATTCATCACACAAAAATTCTTTTCGAGTTGTGTTAGTTACTAGAGCTTGTGTGTACTATATGAAAAATCTAATTAAATTAACTACAGATGGACAACTTTCCCTGTAATCATCAACAGTTCACATGATATATCAGTTTATTATAATGAATTAGAATCTCACTACTGATTTCTTTAGAAGTTAAAATTTGAACTTTATTTTGTTTGAAATTGTTTTATTTATTATATGAAACACAATAAATACGGAAGCATTCATATGAGGAACATATGTAGGGTCTCCAAAAAATCTACATTTATGTTATTGATTTAGGTCTGCTAATTTGAATACCATAATTTATTACATTCCAGTATATTTTATACATTCCAGTATAAATTTGAAAATTGTATTTAAAAGATGCAGACACAATCAAACACTAATAGTTCTGTTTTTATATTGCCAATGTTTTTTATCAAGCTATATTTTTCATTCGTGAATGAATTTTTGAACAATGAATAGAGGGCAAACACTAAACTGTCAATTGTAGGATTCAGCATATTTTTTGCATTTGCAATTCTTTCAATTAAGCTCCTTAATTTCAACATGACTGCAAGTGTAGTACATATTTGCATTTGACTAATTTTACTCTATTTTTAAGCCTAAAAGTGAGAAAGGGCCTCAATATTTCATGTTTATACAATTAAGATCTCAATAGTACAGTGGTGGCCTGCCTGCATTGATTGTTTGTGTCTGTTCCCCTAAACCATTGATTTTCATGTCATGGCAAACATAAACTAATTACTAAAAAATATATTAGATTTTTTGTGGCCTGACGAAAAGATAAGTATAATTTTAATTAATTAAAAAAGTATGAATTACCTACCCTTTTTGTTCCCAAGTGGCTTTTAAAAAGATCTTTTGAAACAATTTATTTGATATTTTCAAAAAAGAATGTTCATAATCATTTATGTGGACTGAAATTATTACTTGAAACTATTTGTCAACTCACTTGTCAAAATTTGAAAACTAAACTGTTAAAATGAAATAAATCCTACATAATTTAAACCACTTCACCATCCAGCACACCAGTTAAAAATCACTACTGTAACTTATACACAATTTCATAAACGAAAAGGATGTTCTAAAATATTTAATTCAAAACTATTTCTCTAAATAATTACGAGTGGTTCTAAAATATATATCATTTTTTGTATGTGTAAAATCCTACTTTTTTATATATTTTATCTCAGAATGTGCCAGAATAATTTTTAGTTAACTTGATGCACATGTTTTCTGTAAACTGATAAATAGAACTATGCACATATGTTCACATGAGTTTCGAGATTGCAATAATGTATTCTGAGGCTTATTTATTTAATTATCTTTCTGAAAAACTGACCTATTTTAAATTATTATACTCTAAAAACCTAGTGTAAAGGAATATGACTCCATATCAATGATCTATTATCTGTAAGCTTAGAGGATTTCATAAAGTTCGGATTGTTATAGAGAACTTTATAGTACCACAAAAACGTATTTCATGAAATTACTGTTGCAAATGATTTGGAAAATTGTATTGTGCTTAAAGGAAAATTTCCAAACTAGAAATAAAAGTTAGGGCATAATTTTTATTTCATTTCATTTGGAATACTAAAACAAATTTTATTCTTGATTTTAATTAAAGGACATACCAATCTGAATTTAATATTTTCACCAATCTTTTGTTTTAAAACCTTATTTTTGCATTTATATTATATCTAAAAGAATTTAATAAAATTCTAATCAAACATATCAAAATGGTGATTATCTTCATTAGATCTGGAATTTCATTTAATTTGGTAAAAATTTGAATAAAGCTTGGTTGATTGTCCACATTAGTTTCAATAGCTCTATATCCATTTTTTTTATTAGCAATCTGCAAAAGCTTCTACATTTCATAACATTCGGGTTATTCTCCTTGCCTGTATTAGACTACCATTTTTCGCTGTTAAATTAAATTGAGAAATGAAAGTGCACCCGATTCTGTAATGATTATCAGTAATTAGAATTGCAGTTTATCATTCTGACAGATAAACTCATGAAAACCTTAGTAAAAAATGCAAACCTTCAAAACAAAAGCTAATAAAGGTTAAAGTCGATTGTCAATAGCATTTCAGTGGAGCAGGACATCAACCATCATTGGAACAAATTAGGTCACAAGAAGAAATGAGAGTTTAAATATGTTCTAGAACATATTTTGACTCTAAACATAACTAAACCATAGCTTAAATATGTTCTAGAACATATTTAAGCTATGGTTAATCTGGAACAGTGCTTTCTTGACTTCGTACGTCCCGGAAACGCAAAGTTAAAAAAGTGAGTTCTGGCAACATTATTTTATATAGAGCATATTTAAACTTGCGTTTTCTTGTGACATTCTTCAGTCTTGCTCCTCCAAAATAGCCATTTATAATCTTTGGAGTTTTTATTTAGTCGTTGCTTTGAAGGTTTTTCATTTTTTAACAATCATTCTAATATTTATTATATGTGCACTGATAATTATTTGAACGTGAAAGAATTACTAGATACAGTACTTTATAAATTATTCAAACTCTAGCATTGTTTTAAAATTATGAAGTGTAGAAATTATGTAAGATATATTTAAAATTGAACTTCCATGCAAAACTTTCTGATTGGTGAAACCTACGAATTATCTATTGTATTATTCCACAAATACAAAGCAAAAAATTCTGATGTTTATTTTATAATAAGCATTTATCTATTCTAAAATGAAGTGTGGCGAATTCATGAAGTGTGAAGAAATAAGATGTGTACATATATTAAAATTATCAATGTTATAGTTTTATTTATCATAATCTATACAAATTGCAAATCTAGTGGGGAAAATCGGAGTAATTGCGGAAATTTACTCTTACAATTTACTAGTTAGCATTCGAAAATCAATTTATGAATAAAGTGATAAAAATAAATGTGAAAACCTTTTAAGAGTATGTTTGTAAGATTTATGTTGAATAGCTGTAATTCTAGGTTTTTTAATTTTCTGATGGTCATGTAGCATACATCTGCTCTGCATGACTCCTTACAAGTTGTTTTCTTTACCAGTAGGAAGTTTCATAAGAATTATTTTCAATCGATTAGTGACTGAATTTATTTTGAATTAATGACTGAAAATTAATTCAGTCATTAAATTCTATAGTAAAAGCAATAAAATACTCAGAAATCTCATCACACTCAGGTTTAACTTAATTTTTTCAAGTTGGTTGCTTACAAAACTCATTTTAAAAAGATTTAATCAGTAACATTTCCATATTGTGAACCTCAATTTGAATGTATTAAAATATCAAACAAAATATTAAGCATATATGAATTTTATTTGATAATTTTGAATGACTGGTGGTTGGATAGTGGTTTGGAATTCATTTGCATGTGTTGAAACTAAATATTATGTTACTGTATTTATATATTTTATTTTGAATAGTTAAGGTTTATTTTATTTTTTTAATGTTGCCATTTGTTTTATCTTAAAACTGTTGACGTAATGATTAATTTTGAAAACATTTTTTCCTTTACATCAGATTTAAGAATTCCAATGAATACGTTTTTCTGACATTGAATTACTGAGTATATTGATGATAAAAATCTTGTACTGGATAGTAAAATTGTTAGTTTATTTTCATATTTGTTTATTTTATGGTTTCTAAGTCTAGTCATTTTGTTTATTTACTGTGAATATTTTAGTTTTATGTGTAGATGACTGAAATGTGATAAATATACATGCAATACATATTGTCGACTTATAAGTGAAATACCTAAGTAAGAAAATAGTATCACACAAGAAAACTAGGGGTGGGGAAGTTGCACTCATGCAAAACTCCAAGTGTGTTTCTCTAGAAGAAATCTAATCTTCATGCAAACAAAATTACTTAGTGGACTTCATCTATCTAAAGATCACATTCTGGTAAAAAAAATATCGAAAATTTTTACTAGTGTGTTTCACGTGAGTTGATATATTTTTTCACTCCATAATCAGTTATGATAATAATGAAATGCAAAAATCTTTTGGTGACATTTTTATCCTTTAGAATTAATAGAAATTATCACAAAATTTGTAAAAATTCAATCTTTGAAAACAAATTTGTTTTAACTTTCTTACATTTAATTTCTGAATACCTATACGCCAATTATAAATGTATCATTTTGTTTCTATTGCCTTATGAAAATGAACATTTTATTCACTTAATGCATTTATTGTCCATGCAAGAAACTGAAATTGAAGCGGTTTTGAGATGCAAGTTAATAATCACAACTGTTTCAGTGTGCTACCTAGCATTTCAGAATATTTGATTAAAAAAAGCTGAAGTCTTACTTGATGGTAACAATTGGATTAATTGATAATCAAAGAAAGCCATATGGACTTAATGAGTTTAACGGAAATAGAATTTTACCTAATACTGTATGTATTCAAACATGGATTATACCACTTCAAGTAATTCTAATAAGTTTCTGGGAAAATAATAAATGTATATAGCTAATGATACATGTAACTGATAAGGTTAATATAAAATTAGGTCTTAAAAAAAATGTAAAATTTTAGATATATTGGATACAAAAAAGTTCAAATAACACATCCAATTTTTAAATTGATTGAGGTGATAATGAAAGCTCAAATTATGGTTATTTACATAATTAATAAATTGTTTTCTACTTTGAAATTTGATGAAAAATTGATTAAATTAACTGAAAAATTCAGCTTAAGGGACTGATTACCTTCACATCTGTTTTTTTTTTTTTAATTTCTAACTTTAAATGCCTGTTTTTCAGACATTTATTGAGAGGAAAGAACCATTTAAAGCATAATTTTATTGATGTTTTTAAAATAGCACAATGAGTGAAAAATGACAATATTTTCAACAAAGGAAAAACTATAACTAAAATTGTAAAATATATTTTCATTTTAAAAGGTGATATTAATCAATTCTATTCATTATAAGATGGACTATTACTTTAAGTTGAATTTTTTCCCCCAGGGTATATTGCAATGCAGTGTAAAAAAATCAATTCTTACATAAATCAAGCTTAATACCTTACTAACTCATTCTTTGTAGTCTATCTTACAATGTAATCAAAATATTAAGCATTTTAAAACAGTTTTGCAAGTATCGTATTTTTGTAACAAGAGTACAAAAATTAAAGTAACATTTTAACGATTTAAAGAACTCGTAAATTACTATATCTTGGTTTAATGTAAACATAGAAGGGAAATTAAAAGTTTTGAAAACGTAAGATCTTTCATGATAAAAAAGTGAAAAATAATTTTTTTAGATGAAAATTGTTTTTTAAGGTAGTCAGCCCCTTGAAATATGAAATAGATCATAGTGGAAAAAATTTTTAATGAACAGTTGGTAAATATCTTATCTATGTGTGACCTGTAATAAAATACTTTTTCATTGCCTACTGTACCTCACCTATAGTAAACTAGTTACATTGGAAGCTTTTTTCGTTAATTTAATCCTGATATCAATAAAACTAAAC
Organism: Meta bourneti; assembly: GCA_933210815.1. Taxonomy (NCBI): domain Eukaryota; kingdom Metazoa; phylum Arthropoda; class Arachnida; order Araneae; family Tetragnathidae; genus Meta; species Meta bourneti. The sequence continues at coordinate 20,556,576 of OW119930.1, forward strand.
TAATCAAGGAGAAAAACACTGAAGCCCAAAACTGCAAAGCACTGAATAAAATATCCATGTGTTATACCTTTAAATATCAATCAATAGAAAACACTTGTATCACGCAAATCTATATTGAATATATGAATTGAAATTTGAGTTATCTATTTGTGATTTCTATTTAAAATGTGACGTTTAAATCTTCATGCAAAACGGAATTAAAGAATTCTTTGTACCTAGCTGCAACATTTTATTTGACAATTTTATCATACCTGCCGAGTCTTCTGAATACCTTTTTTCCTGGTCTTTTCTTTCGAATGTGAGAAATTTTCAAGATGTCAAATTCGTCATTTGGCGCCAGGTTATGGCAATTTGTGAAAGAACTATATTACATGCCTGCTAACTTTTTTAGACAGAAATAATATCCAGATTTTTCTGTAGGGAGAAAATTTTCAAGTGACTAATTTCAGTTTTGGTGCCAGGCCATGGCAACCATGAAAGTACATTGGAATCAGTGGTTGCTAGATTGCCATAAAAACCTTTGGTGCCAATTTTCAAGAAAACATACCTTCAAAACACTTAAGGTAATTAATTAACGTTGCACTGGAGCAACTCAACAGGCTATTAGTGATGTCCTGGATCAATCCCGAAGGGAGAGATCTGAGAATAACACCTCGTAATTTTAACCACGGTGAGATGAAGAGGACACCTGAGATGGCACCCAACTCCAAACTTCCACACCATGCCAACGTGCACACATTTGAGGCCATTACAGATTTAATGTGCTCCAGCCCCCGTATAAACAACGGTCTTTGGTTGAACTGAATTTTGAACTCGCAACCCTCAGGTTGCTAATCCTTTACTCTTCCAACTCATTTTGTGTAAATCAGATCGGTTTGCCTGAGTTCAAACTGCCGCGTAGCATGTAATGGCAGTAGAGAACGGGGTTATTTTTTGTTTTGTACTGCTCTTATAATCCGACTTGGCACAATTGTTAATTTGGTTCTTTTAATTATTTTTCATTTCAAAATTAAATTTGAGGCATTTCTGACAGTTGCATAGGTTTTTTTGCCATAAAAATTTTCAGAATTGTTTTCTTGGAGTTTGGAAGGTATGCTATATAAGATATTTTCATGCATTGTGATTGATTTAGTCTACCACTATTAAAATGATATTCTTGTATAGTAATTATTAAAAAACGAAATTGTATTCTACTCTTGTTGCATTGTATTCCAGTGATGGTGTTGGAACGAAACGAATGAATCTGTGATGATTTCGATACATATTTGTTTCCTAATTATTACTGTGCCTTTGAAAATATTGTTGCCTTGTGATTATCAAATTTACATATTGTTTTTGTTAGAAAATGTTAAATACAAATTGCTTGCAAACTGGTATAATTTTACTGAGTCATATATTTCAATGAATTGAATTACTTCTGTAATGTATCTCAAGCGGTTCCACCTTGTTTAATAATTAGTTTGGAGCTTTTGATAGCTCTGAAAAAAGAATGTCAAAAACGCAATAAAACGAGTCAAGCTTTTTCTTTTCAGTTTGTCTTATATATTACAGTATGTACACAGGTCTCTTATATATACACACACTTAATGTCTGAGTTGATGTGGAGAAGAAAATATACATTGATCAATGCTCAGCATCTTTCAAATACTTTGTATAAATCTGGTAAGTTAGCGATTTGCAGGATGGTGGTATCAGTGGAAAAGTGATCTGGTGGTTTCAAATTCTGTTTGGCTGCTGCATAAATGACATGCTCTATTGTCCTAAGGAGTGAGGCTTTCCTTTCATTGCCCTAGAAATAAGACATTTATAAACAATAGATAGGCTGTTATATCGATAAAAGAAAAAATTATTTTAAGAGTTAGCAATTGTTATAAAAAAACAACTTATCCATAAGTTATCGTAAAAACAATTAAACCGTTAATAAATGTTATTTTAAGATAAGTGTTTTATTGCCCTTTTTGCAATAAGTTATAATTAACAGCTAATAAAAGTTTTGTTTCAATTAGCTGTGAACACTACATTATCAACTAAATTTCACGTATTAACTTTTAGAAAATGATATAGTGGTTATTTTTAACAAATATTAACTGTTTAAATTGAGACCATTAAGTAATTTGTAAAATATTAGTTTAAGTAACTATTTTTTTATCAAGTATGTTTTTAGAGGTAGGTAGTTGAATTTGTCACTGGAGCAACAAAGAAAATATTTTTAGAAATTTCAATTTTTAAATTTCATTCTATTTAAATTACTTCATTGATATTTCAATAACATTTGCAGGTGACTGTTTAATATTTTCGATAATAGTTGCTAATTCTTATTTTGCAACACTTAACCGTTAAGAGCACTTTCTAACAGTTAATAATAACCGTAGCTACTAACTGTTAACAAAACTGTCATTAATAACTTATTACGAATTAGCACTATCAGTTAATGTTGTTATTGTAAAATAACACTTTTGTCTGTTTCTATAAAACAATGCAATACAATATCATAGGACCTTATCTGTGTCTGAAATAAAGACAGCAGGATTAGGGAAGATATTTTGCAGCATGTGAAAGTACAATTTGCGTTATAAAATAAGTTTGTCCTTAGCACAGAAATAAAATTTTGTTTAAGTATCTGTTAATTGCACTGACTTTATAAACTAAGGCAAAACCTTTATAAAATATAATCAAACTTAAGTACCTCTGGGTCAGAAAGTCTTTCAAGGCTTAAGGCCTTTTCTGGCACAGCATAGAATGCCGCCATTTCCTGGCAAAAGGACTCGAAACACTCCTTCTCAGAAGACCATTCCACATCAGATGCTAATCGAATAAGAAGGCTTGGTAAATTGATTAGTGGTGGATCATAATTTTCAAGTATTAGAGGTAAGGTCAGCAGATTTCCCTCCTGTAATAAAAGAAAAAGTTAAAAAAAAAAACAATAGCTAATTCATTGACAATGCCCTTTCAGTGGGACACTAGGATGCCCAGGACAAACAATTATCATGAGTTCATAAGTATCCTTTGGTGTATTGTCTTGACTATCGAGTTGGTATTTGAGTCATTAAATGAGTATTCAACTTGGGAAACAGATTAACCATAAACAATGTGTTCCACAATTTGACACAGGAAGTGATTAGGAGCAAAATAAATAAATGATCATATATGCTGATTGGAACACTTTCCATTTCATTCTAATAAACATGTACTTTTTCAATTTTATAATAAAAGACGAGTACAATAGTTTTCATTTTAGAATAAAAATAAAATCTTAAGAGTTTCTTTAGAAATGTAACTTGAATGCAACAAAAATAATTCCCCATAATCAGTATCGAAATTTAATTACTGACACTACATGTGTAAATGCACTTACATCATCAATTTCCACTGAGAAATATTCATCTAACATGGCAGCCTTGGATTTTAGAAGGTCTACAACATATTTCGCTAGATCCTCTTTTGGGCCATCAGCAATTGTCCAACCACTGTCTTCCCTGTCCAGAGCAATTGCAGCGATCTCAGATATAGGTGCAGGATTCTAAAACAAAGTAACAAAACACTAAAAATGTTTCACTGCGCTTTGTTTTCCAACATGCTTATTCTTAAAGCAGTTATTTTCTGTTCAAATTGCACAATACTTTTCGATACCTCTTTATTCATTTATTTTCAATTTCAATTAAAGGTTAATGTGCTATTGCGGCAAAGCACTTTTGCTGCAAAAATTCCTGGTTTGCTTTGAGTGATTAACAAATATTCTTGATTGTGTGAAGAATGTACACTAAAAATCTGTAGATACCAATTTATTTCTATTTAACCTTTACACTACGGCGCTTTTATTCCGCTACCTGAATACGGTATGACTGTTGTACTGCCTGTGGTCTAAAGGTTAAGATAACAAGGGTAGGTAGTTGAATGCAAAGGCTATTGGTGACAGCCTCATAATTTTTCAACTAAAGTCAGATTAGGTTCACACTTGAGATGGCATCCCACTCAATTTCTTCACCATGTCAACATGAGGATATTTAAGACCATGACAGATTTAATATGCACCAGTCCCCATATACACAGCAGTTGGATCGAACTCGCAATCCTCCAGCTGTTAATGAGTGACTCTTCCAACTGAGCTACTGCTGCCCTTTACAGGAACGAAACTCAAATGTCATTGATATGATATCCCAATGGTTAGTGGCTGATTTCTTTGCTTCTTGGGATATTACATTTAAGTTATATTTCCTTGCTTGAGGTACCATTATAGTGATTGGTTATTTACATATAAAATTAATTCGATTATAAATTGAATGACAGCATTCATGCAAAGGATAAGTTTCTTATCACAATATCTTTGCATACTGAATGCATTTGTACACGGATAATACAAGAAACTTGAAATTGGCAATTGTACTTTTGAAATGACTATATTATAAAAAGCACTGAGCAATTGTGAGTGAAATCAAATGGTACCTCCAATTTTATAGCATGTGAAATATTTAACAGTTCAATGAAGTTAGAAAACCATTCTTGCAAGTTAAATAAATATGCTGATTGAAATATAATAAATGTACTAATATATTTTTATAAAAGTTCCATCTATCCAGGTTAGATACAAACAACTGCTCCTACCTAATCAACCAATGCTGGAACAAACTCCAATTAAGTTCATTGGGGTCAGAAAACAGCAATAAAGCAACTCTAAATGATTTCACTAAAAGAATCTCCCAATTTTACTCTTTTTTAACACAGAAAATGCAAGAGAGCAATACAAAAATTAAAATATACATTTTTGAAATTCTTATAAATGTAATTTTAAATGCTTAGAGCAAAATTTCAGATTTGAACCTCATTTTAAAATTTCAGAACTTTGATAGTATAATTAGGTTATAACAAAATTAAAGCTGGTGTTTCACTAATTAGCTGATTGGTTGGTTGTTTTGGCATTTTATGGTGCAAGGACTCACTAATTAGACTGAACACAAAAGGTGTATACACAAGGAAATATATGTAGAAATATATTTTTAAAGATGAAGTTATAAAAAAAGAACCAGTTGGTATGAGTGTGAGTTTATAAATTGCTGATTTACACTAAGTTATAGTGACAAGAATTTACTAATGTTGAGTTTGATTAAAAAGTTCTAAACAAAAAAACGCATAAAATTTAATACTAACTTATTAGAATAGCTGTTATTCTGATAGCAATTTAAATAACAATATTATCACAAAATAACATGAAGAAACTTATCAGCATGTTATTGGGATCACAGTGTGAAATGATTTAAATTGAATCAAATTTTGATAAAAAAAAGTTGGTACAACAAAAATCCCTTACAGGCGAATTTAAACAGCTAATAACTGTTCAAATTAACTAAAATTGTTAAATTTGGTTAATAACTTTGTATTAGTTGCTAACAGATAACAAATCTGCTAATATTAAGAGTTAATTATAACTGTTATTGTAAAATAATAGTGTTGCCCATCTTTAGATATTTATGAGGATTTAGATTAGCATAATGTATTGGAGTTGTTTTAAATGTATTCATGAGAAATAAAGAGAACTATTAATATGCAATGGTTATATCAACTTTAAAGTATATCTGTATTTTTGGATTATGAATATACTCACAGACAAACGAAGAGCTCCAAAATTTCCAAAGTTTTTAAGCATAAGTTGGTAAAAAAGTTCTTTGCTAAGAGAAAAAATAAATAAACATATTATGTATCAGAAACAACAATTTGGAAAACTGCCATACTATTTTTCCAATGAATATAAATAATACTTTTTAGTATTTGAAACAAAAATGGGAAACTACACCATTATGAATGCAGTAAGAATCAGAATATATAAAGAATTTAATAATTATATAATTAGAACACTAAGTATTAATACAAATTAATCTACTGATAATATTTCATATACTTAAAAACTTCTCTAAGGAGGTACTTGAAAAATATTACCGAGGAATATGATAACATAAAGGTACAAAACATCTTTTGGGAAAGGTTTAATCTATATTAGTGGTCAAAATTCGACCATAATTCATTTAATTTTTAAGTTTGAACGTTAATAAGGTTCTTTTGTCAAAGAGTATACCTCTATATTCATTGCATATAATTTTTTTGAATTTTGTTCTATTACGTAAGCTGCGAGCATGTACAAATACGTCATAGGAAAAATGCGGTATAGCTTGGTTAAGCCATATCTAAAAAACAATAACGCAGTGTTTGACATTTTCTTGTTTTTTTTTATTGCTATACTGGCCACAGGTTTCACCAAGGCTACACAGTTAATTTGCCTATCTTTTTCAAATTATATAAAAAATAAATCCAAAAAAGGAATACGTGCTTCGTATTTTTTTATATATTTTTTATTGAAACAAAAAACCGGGTGGTTAAAAAAATAAATGTTGTCCATTGAACTTGAAATAAATCGACAATGAATTTAATGATTCAAAACTTCTGTGTAGACGATGTTTTTTGTAAAAACTCTTTCATCGTTTGCTAAATGCCCTTGACCATTATATTCGGAAATATAAAATCTCAAACCATCGAATGATCGAACTCTACTTGCTGCGACGTACAATTGACCGTGTAAAAACTGGCTGCCTCAATAAAATTCCAATTTTTTTGAATGTTTGTCCTTGAGACTTATTTATTGTCATCGCAAATGCAGGTATAATTAGAAATTGAGTTCTTTGAAAGTTAAATGGTAAAATAGTTCCGAAATATGTTAAATTTATACGTGGAATCAAAATTATCTTATTGCGTGCAGTTCCAGTTAAAACTTCGCAATCAATAGTACTATGATGCATAAATTTGATGCGCATTCTTGTTCCATTGACTAATGCTTCCTTTGTATTTAAGTTTCTGATCAGCAAAACGATGCAATTAACTTTCAATACTAACTTATGTGGTGGCAAATTATGCCAAATCTCATACTCCTCCGTGCGCGCAATGTGCTTAAAAAGGGGGTACAAAGTTTTTTCTTCACGTATTAATATATAGATAAATCAAATATGTGTGTAAATTAATACTTTGAACATCCCTGCGTAACATTTAAAAAAAATCAAAATAAGATTTCTTTTAAAACCTAAAACTAATAAAAGGTAGCTATAGAAATTTACCTGATTTCATGGGTATTTCCTAAATACAACTTTGTGTTGTGCTGGAAAAGTGCAAACTTTTCATCAATGCACCCAACAAACGTCATATTCTGAATGATTTCTAGCAAACCTATAAAAATAGTTCAAGATTAAAATGCAAATGAAATTATTTGAATCCATACAAATTCATTTCTAAGGCAATACATTTATTTTCATATTTTATATAATTTCACAATTGAAATGGGAATTAATTTATAGGAAAATAATAGTATGATAGCATAGATAAAAATAAAGCTTCAAAAATTAACCAACATTTTAGCCATGGACAATCGCATAATTGTACTATTGCATTTAACTATCAAACAGAGGCAATGTTAATTGTATATTATAAATGAAAAACATTCTACATTAAAAGAGTACTAACTTACCTGCATGACACCTTTCTTCAATTTCTTTTTTTAATTCAAGTACACTTGTTAAATGTATTTCAACAAAATTGGGCAAATCTTTAGAGCTACTTAAAATGTAAAAGTAAAATAAATGTAAAACGAATTCAGAGTAAAATATATACAGGACAAGAGTGAGTGAGATTTGGAAAAGAGCATATATATTATCATTTTTTTATAAAAAAAAGTTCACGCCAATTTTATATTTACATCTGAAAAAGAACAAAATTACAAAGTTTAAAAGAGTACGATGCAAATATTATAAGACACTGCAGACATGAAAGATTATCTTACAATAGAATCTTGATTGTTCAAGATTCTATTGTAATAGTAATAACTAATAGTAACATAAATTCTAAAAAATAGTTGCACAAAAAATCTCCTTTTAAACCCTATTTTAATAGCAATTCTAGTTGCTCAGATACAAAATGAATTGGCTAAAACACAAAATGTGCTAATTAAATATAAAACAGACATTGAAGATCTTGGTAAGAAATTTAAATTTAAAAATTAAAATAAATATTTACTTTAAAAGATTTTTATGATAATCTAGCAAACAGATTCTGATGTCTTCCTTTCATGGTTTGCACGACCTGGCACCGAAACTCTGAAATTGGTGTCCCTTGAAAAATTTTCACTAAAGAAAAATCAGAAAATATTCTTTCTGTCCTTAAGGGACTAAATTTTCGTTGACCTTTGGTGAATTTTCAAAAAAAGTCGACAAAATATTCGAAAAGTCACCAAACTTTTGAAACTAGGAGCTTTTGAGACAATTTTGTTTAAAAAGATATCCCTAGTTGCCAAGGTTGAAAAATAGTAGCAAAAAGTCACCTGTGAATTTCATTCTGACTAATTTTTTAGGCTTTAATAAAAGCTTTGAGCATGAGTGTGCACACTTTATCCTTGACTGGTCTGGTTTGGCGGGCAAAATGCTGCCTGTCAACATAAGTTACTCATTGTAAAATTATCATAATAAATACATACTATGACACAAATTCGAGTACAGATTATTCTTAATCCTTGCTTTATGAATGTTTCAGCAACATCAATATTAACAGGTAGTACAGTAAATTTTTTCTGTATTTTGTATAGGCTGTTTTATGCTAAGTTTCTGGTTATAAAACGGTTTCTGTAAATAAAATATCTGGCCATAGTCTACATTACCTCGGATGATCAAGGTTCTACTGTATATAACATACAATGTGATTACAAATCACAACAGAAAATAAAATAATATTTCTCACACTATACTCTGTGATAGGATCAATATGTATTTGAAAAGAAAACAAATTTTTATGCAAAATTGAATTTTGAACATGATTTGATATAGTGGCTGGCATGATAATTTTACAAGAATTATACCACATATTAAAGTAATTCATTATACAGATATGCTCAAATATCTGTAGAAAATAAATTTGTATTTATCATAATAGTAGTGTGTAATTACAAGGTAAAGACTGACCACAAATGCATGAATTACACAAAAATTAACATAAAACAGTTTTTAACACCAAGTGGTTTCGAAGAGTTATCTCATTCATCAAGATCTGACCAATTTTGCTAATGACAAGATATCTTGTCATCAATAATGTCGATCGAATTCCGAATGCAGGAGATATTGCCGATTTTTTATGATTACGAGATCAAGATCAGGTCAGTTTCTAATGACGAGATAAATCATCCATAAGATCTGGTCACTTTTGCTAATCACGAGATACCTCATCAAGACAACATCAAAGAGGGTTCGAAAATATTTATTAAAATAAAAATTATTTTCAATATAACATTTTAAAAGTTATATTGGACATAAGTTAATGTTCAAGAGAACATTACAAAGTATTTATATTTAAAACCTCCTTCACATTGTTAGAGATTAGTGGTCATCAGTAGTATCTTGCACTGCTGAATTCTTTTTATAACGACTTAGTTTTTAGAATTAGTCACTTTTGATTTCTAAGTTTCCGAATACTTTTGCCAATTGACCATTTATTCTTCCTTCCAACAAACTGTACTCTAATCTATCTGAAAACAACACATATAGTGTGGCTTTATTTTATTACTTGCAAATACCTTACCTTTCTTCATTAACTTGTTCCTTTTCTTTCCTTGCATCGGGAGTGTTTGTTTTGGGTGAGGCAAAAAAGGCTTCCAGCTTTCGTTCTTTAGAGTCTGTCCTGACTAATTGATGGTCATAAATTCTCTTCTCTTTAGCAGGCTCTACTGAAGTATCAGAACTCTTTTTTGAAGTTTCATCCAGGGAAAGAGATGTAGAAGGTAGTAGGGTCTGAAAAATGAGCTAGCACATAAGGCATTTTTCAAAACAAGAACTTGCTTGCTCCCCATCTTTTCACTATTTTTAAAAATTTGAAACAAGAAACAAAAATCCTTTACATCAGGGATTAAAACAGTCAAAGTGGAGGAAAAGCTAAAAATTCACAGGGCTATTTTTTAACTATATCGTTTGGGGTCGCAGCCCACGTCACCCCACTTTAGCTATGCCAGTTTGAATTTCATGTTTGTTAAATGCGCTTTATTTTAGAGGATTTCTCGATGACATTTTCCTCCATTAATGCAAACTTTGTTCATTTTACATATTCTTTTATTTTATATTGTTTCTTTTAGAGTGGCATCATTATACAATATATAAATGTTCCCTCTCTCTTTCACCTTTAACCTGTTCTTAGTGTTCGTTATACTCACCAAGAAAAAGTTTGTATTGGATTGAGATTTGCGAGCAGTCACATTAATAAAGGATAAATATTTGAGTCAGCGAAAAACATGAATATCAGAAATAAATATTAGTCAGTAAGCAGTAGAGTTAGTTTTGAGGATTTGTATCACAGAAAGCACAAGCTTTATTTTCAATATATTACACAAAGGTAATCCTAAATTGTGGGAATACTTGTTATTTGGCATAAGCAAAAGTTTAAACATTGTCAAATCCTTCAAATCGAAAAAGGGTAGTTAAACAAAAATAAATTACAAATCTCATAAAGTCTATATTTTAACATTAAATATAGAAAATGAAGTAATAAATAATTCATGAAATTGAATTAGGATTTATACATTTATGCATAATGAAAAAACTTATATAGAAAAACAAACTAATATATTACACAAATTAAAGAGATATATTTTGAGAGCAGTTTAAAAGAAATATATATAAAGAAATAAAAGTTTTTAAAAAGATTTATTTGATTCCAATTTCAAGCTTCAATTAGTATATATAATAGTTGATATTAATAAGCATTTAAAGATTAAATCAGAAAATATTTTCATCAGTTAACAAAATGCTGATGTTTATAACCTTCAAGCGACTAAAAGATTAATTATTCCTTTGCAAAAACCCTAAATGATATAACCAATCAGTTTTAAAATTAACAACTTTGTGACGAGCCACCAGATTATTTTATTTTCCAACGAGCTTTTGTTGGTTGTGTTTTGGCATCAGTCGAAGAAACTGTTGTTCTAATAAAAAGGAAATCAAATCGTTACGAAAATTTTTGTTCTCTTCGTGAATTATTTCTCATATCTGTACAATTGAATATTTTTGGAAGGAAAATATGATGGAATACTTGCGAATCGCATTTTTAATGGAATAGAGAAAATCGGGTAGATTTTCCTGTAGATTCCTGACATCTGGTGACCCGGGACGTGATCGCATTCTAAAAGGTATTTATTAAGCCTAATTTAGTTGATATTCTATTTGAACTATGGAAACAATTGTACGGAAAAGAAAGCCAGTTCGGGCTAATTTTACGAAAACGTTTAATGCACTTATGGATACTTTAATTGATGATTCAGCAAAGGAAGAAACTATTAAGACACGATTTGTTACTTTAGAAAGATTAGCGTCAGATTTAATGAAAATGGATGAGGAGATTACAATTTATTTATTGGAAGATGAAGCAAAATATGATGAATATGAAAAAGAATATGCAGTAATTGAAGATTATAAAGAGAAAATGGATAGAGCTAGAATGAATGTCGACATATATTTTAATAGACAATCCGCACTCATAGCTGAGAGTATACATTCGCAGGATACTGAACAAAGGAAATTGAAACTTCCAAAGATTGAGCTTATTAAATTTGGCGGTGATGTGAAGGATTGGCTGTCCTTTTGGAGCCAATTTAAGCGAATTCATGAAGATCGCAACATGGCTGAGGAGGACAAATTCCAGTATTTAATTCAATGTATGAGTATCGGAAGTCGAGCTCGCGAAATTATCGACAGCTTTCCTCCTACTGCAGAAAACTATGCTAAAGCCATTGAGAGTATAAAATCTCGATTTGGCAGAGAAGAATTGCTTATTGAATATTATGTAAGAGAGCTTCTAGGACTTGTAATAAAAAATGCTACTGATGTAAGAAGGAAGAATAGTACAACACGATTGTATGATAAATTAGAATCTTATTTACGAGCGCTTGAGTCTATCGGAATGGGCTCAGACAAATATTCTGCAATGCTATATCCTCTTGTGGAATCGTGCATTCCAGAGGAAATTTTAAGAGTTTGGCTGAGAAGTCCATTACTGGCATCGGAAGACAATAAATATAATGATAAATTGAAACAGCTATTGCTATTTTTAAGAAATGAAGTGGAAGGAGAAGAAAGAATTTTTATGGCTAAGACAGGATTTAAACTCAAAGAAAATTGCACGAGAGTACAGACATTTAAAGAGTCAGAAAATTCTACCCCAACAGCGAATGATTTGATTGTAAGTGCAAAAAACCGGTCGATTCCTGTATGTCAATTTTGTGGGAAGACACACGACTCCAGAGACTGTTTCAGGGGACAGAAGCTACCCTTAGAAGAGAAAACAAATATTTTAAAGAAGAATAAGTGTTGTTTTTCCTGTCTAAAGGTTGGGCACCGATCGCTGAATTGTAAATCTAATGTAAGATGCGCAGTTTGTGGAAAGAAACATTGGGTAATTATGTGTCCCGAATTAGGTAAGAAAAATTCAGAGATTGAAATAAAAGAGACAGAGGACACCACTTTATCCAATCAGAGCCATGCTGAAGTGTTTTTACAAACATTACTTGTTAGATTGTCCTTTCGAGGAAAGGAAAAGACTGTAAGAGCATTAATAGATACGAGCTCACAACGTTCTTATATATTAAGTAACACAGCTAAAGAGATGAAATATGTACCAGTTTCTAAAGAACAGTTAACCCAAGTAGTTTTTGGGGGGCATGCTGAAAGAAAGGTGCATGCGTGCTATAATGTAGTTCTAAGAAGCCTCCATGGTAATAATTCAGTTGAAATCCAAGCGTTGGACCAACCGGTTATTTGTGGTTCCATACCTAGGCTTAACAAGAAAAAGTGTTCAGAGATTGCCCAAAAAATGGGTATTCAGTTGGCAGATGTCGGACATGGTCAACCACCAATTGAGATTCTCATAGGCTCCGACTTTGCTGGTTTGCTGTACACCGGAGAAATACGTCAGCTTGAGTGGGGATTATTTGCAGTGCAGACTCATCTTGGTTGGATGATAATGGGGAAGTCATCGGGTAATTCAGAACAGGACTCTTACGGTTCGGACTTGATCTCACTTTTGATACAGAGCAATGATATAACGGATTTATGGAAGCTTGAAAGCATTGGTATCACAGACCCTTGCGAAACTCAGTCCAGAGGAGAAATTGAAGCTGCAGTTGAAGAGTATTTTAAAGATACAATCCGTATAAACGCAGAAGGACGTTACTCTGTACGACTCCCGTGGATGTATGATCCAGAAGGGTTACCGAAAAACCGAGAAATTGCTGAGAAACGATTGTATTCCACTACTTCAAAACTTAAAAAGGAAGGAAAATCCCTGGATTACGACAAGGTTTTTAAAGACTGGCTAGACGATGGAATAATTGTCGAGACTTCTTTGGATGGAGGATATTTTTTGCCTCATAGAGGAGTGTTCAAGTTTCAATCTACAACTCCAGTACGTTGTCTTTGATGCGTCTTCTAAGCAGAAAGGGAAATTGTCTTTGAATGACTGTTTAGAAAAAGGCCCAAACATTTTAGAGTTGATTCCATCAATTCTTCTAAAATTTCGTGAGAAGAAGATTGGTGTCATTTCTGACATTAAGAAAGCCTTCCTACAAATATCTGTGGATGTTGAAGACCGACATTTCCTCAAGTTTCTCTGGTGGGAAGATGAAGGTATGAATACTGTGAAGGCATTTCAGCACTGTAGAGTAGTTTTTGGTTTGAATTGCAGTCCCTATCTTCTTGGAGCGGTGATAAAACATCATTTGACTCAATATTCATCGGCTGTATACTCTGAGGTCACAGAAAAACTAAAGGGTGCCTTTTATGTCGACAACTGCGTAACATCTGTGGATTCGGAAACAGAATTGAAAAATTTCATTCAGTTGTCAACTCAGTTGATGGCAGAAGCAAAATTTGACTTGCGAGGATGGGAGCATTCAAACCTGAATCATAGTCTCCTAAAATGTGATCCGACTCCTGTGTTAGGACTTTTGTGGGACAAGGAAGATGATGTTCTGTTTTGTGACACACGACGTATCCAAAAACCTGAAGGACCAATTAGTAGGAGAATTATACTTTCCATTGTGCAGCAAATATTTGATCCTCTGGGTATAGTTTGTCCTGTATCTTTGTGTCCCAAAATCTTGTTGCAAAAGAGTTGGAAATCCAAACTTAGTTGGGATGCAGAAGTCCCTGAAGAAGTTTCAAAGACATTTTTGAAATGGCTTGATGACCAGAAGTTTCTAGCTGAAGTAAAAATACCTAGATGTGTTCATCTTACTACCAAATTGAAGATCTCCTTGCACACTTTCTGTGATGCGTCTTCCATGGCCTATGCATCAGCTGTGTTTTTACACTGTGAAATAGGTCAGAATATATCAGTCCAGTTGCTTATGGCAAAAAGTAGAATAGCTCCATTGAAGAAAATTACCATACCCCGGTTAGAGCTTATGGCATGTTGCATTGGTGCTCGTTTGACACATTTTGTAAAAGAGAGCTTGAAAAATTATGAGTTTGAGGAGTTTTACTGGACTGATTCCGCTACCGCATTGTACTGGATCAAGCATGATGAGCAGTGGGCTGTATTCGTTAAAAACAGAGTTGATGAAGTTAGAAAGCTAACGAAACGAGAAAACTGGAGACATATTCCTGGCCAAGAAAATCCTGCCGATCTACCATCTAGAGGTTGTACAGCGAAGAGATTAATTGAATCTAGATGGTGGGAGGGACCATCTTGGTTAAAACTTAACGAAGAAAATTGGCCTCGTTCCGAGGTCGCAATTAAAAATGATGAAATTTCTCAGGAAAGGAAAACGACAGTAGCAGTCAACATCGAAAAGGAAATACCTTGGTATTGTTACAGATTTTCATCATACTTGAAAATAGTTAGAACCATCGCTTGGATGAAACGCTTTGTAGATAATGCAAAAAAGACTTCGTCAGACCGTAATGTATCTGCATTTACTGTTGTGGAATTACAAACGGCTGAAATAACGCTACTGAAGCTAATACAACGTGAAGCATTTGGAACGATTAAGAATGATGCTCTGAAATTTCTGCAACCAAAATTAGATGCAGATGGTTTAATCCGTACTACTACTCGTCTTGTACAAAGAGAAGATACCAATGCTTTCAAAAATCCAATATTGTTGCCTAGTAAACATCCTGCCGTTAAGCTGCTTATTTTAGAAGAACACAGAAGTATGAGCCAAGCTGGAGTGCATACTCTGATGTCGCGGTTAAGAGAAAGATTTTGGATTTTGCAGTGCAGACGAACAATTCGACAAGCTCTAAGAGAATGTAGAAATTGCAGAAGATTCGATGCTTCAAGGACTGAAGTTATACCAGCACCATTACCTGGGAACCGAGTCAAAGATGCTGCTGTCTTCCAGATAATAGGCATTGACTTGGGAGGTCCGTTGTACTTACGAACGGGAGAGAAGGCCTGGTTCGTCCTTTTCACTTGTGCGGTGATTAGAGCAGTACACATTGAATTAGTGTTATCTTTGAGTACAGATAGCTTTCTTTTGGCTTTTAGAAGATTTGTAGCTAGAAGAGGCAGACCAGTCGTTGTTTATTCTGATAACGGGACTAACCTGGTAGGAGCGAATAACGCTCTACGAAGTATAAATTGGGAAAACATCAAAGAAGTATCATTAGCCCAGTGCATCCAATGGATCTTTAACCCTCCTACCGCCGCCTGGTGGGGCGGTTGGTGGGAACGCCTGATTGGCACGATAAAAGATATCCTTAAAAGAGTCCTGGGGAAAGCTCGACTGACACATGATGAGCTCGTTACTGTTCTATGCGAAGCAGAAAATGTTGTAAATCATCGACCTTTGACCTATCTCTCCGAAGACGTTGAAGATTTGCAACCGTTGACACCGTCATTGTTTCTGCAGGAGGTAAAAGACAGCTGTATACCTGACTTAGAGCTTCTTGACTCCTCCAGTTTGAACAAACGTTATTGTTATAGACAGAAATTGAAAGAAGACCTCAGAAAGAGATTTAGGACTGAATATTTAGGGCAACTGAGACATTACTCAAGTAACAAATGTCCCACTACTCTTCAGTTGGATCAGATTGTTCTTGTGGGAAGTGATAACTCTAAACGATTATCATGGCCACTCGCAAGAATTCTCGAATTGTATCCAGGAAAGGATGGTGAAATTAGAGTTGCTCGGCTGAAGACTATGCACGGAGAAATACTTCGACCTGTTCAACGGTTGTATCCCTTAGAGATGATTCCTGATTCATATGATAATTTGAAAATTAACAAAAGAGAGAATGAACAGGAAGATAGTCAAGAGGATGTACTTAACAAAATGGTCAGACCAGCTAAGCGTCAGACGAGGTTTGGTAGAACCATAAAAGCTCCATCCAAGTTACAGGACTTTGAACTGTAAATCTTATAACTCTAGATTTTTGTATTATTTTTTGTGTGTGGTGTTAAATTAAGTGTTTTTATTAAATTTCCATTCATAAAAAGGTGGGAGGATGTGACGAGCCACCAGATTATTTTATTTTCCAACGAGCTTTTGTTGGTTGTGTTTTGGCATCAGTCGAAGAAACTGTTGTTCTAATAAAAAGGAAATCAAATCGTTACGAAAATTTTTGTTCTCTTCGTGAATTATTTCTCATATCTGTACAATTGAATATTTTTGGAAGGAAAATATGATGGAATACTTGCGAATCGCATTTTTAATGGAATAGAGAAAATCGGGTAGATTTTCCTGTAGATTCCTGACAAACTTAGTAACGAGACTGTTTTTGTTTGTAGAGTATAAAAAGAATAAATACCTGAGTTAAAAATGAGCGACATGTGTTAGCTCCAAGTAATTTTGAATCAACGGCTTGCTGCAACTTTTCAAAAATTTCTGCTTCATTCAAAAAACGTACTTCATGTTTGGTTGGATGAACATTTACATCAACGTTTTGAGGTTCAATATTTAGGCTGAAAGAAACCATGTATTATGCACCCATTAATGCAAGAGTTGTGGACAAATATATAGCCTGAAGATTATGAAAATCGTCTACATAAATATCTAAAGCTTTGCCAATAAACTTTCAATTAAAACATACTTTGCATTTGTAGTCTAAAAATTACATTGAATTAGTGATAGCTGGTGCTGAAAAGTTATAATTTAAATAAAATGTTCAGCAGTATTACAATGCTAACTTTTTTACCAAATGAAAAACTGGCATATACTATATTAGAGCAGAAACTCATTAACTGACTTTTCAGAGGAACTAAATACTTACTTTCACAATGAGAAATACAATGGCATGTGGTAATATGATGAAAAGCTATATAACACTATCAAATTGCTTATCATTTTTATTTTGACCTAAAACCTAACATGCAGTCTTTAAACTGCAAAGTAAAAATTGTTTTGTCAGTTAATGAGTTTCTGCTCTAAGCCGACGATATGTGGCACTGAAGCCTAACTGGTACAGTGTCCTAGTATTTCACTGCCAATCAGTGGGTCCAGTGTACGAATTCCGGTTTGTAAGCATAGATATTGGTGATTGTCCCTGTTAAGAATAACAGCAGTTTTCCTGCTTCACAAATAGCAGTCAGTTAATCCCTTGCAGTACAAAGGCCAAAGAGGTCAATGGTCGGGTATTAGAAATACAAAATAATATCATTTACATCAACTTGCAAAATTATTGGAGGTCAAGTATATGTGATCTATCAATGTACTTAAATATAGATACATTTTTCATAACATTGTTCAGCAAATACAATTATTTTAATTTCTTTGAGTTTCTCTACTTCTTGATATTTAAACTTCACACTTCAGTGAGAACAGTCCCACCAAATAAACCTTTTGGAAAATTCTAAAAGTTGATGTTACTGTGCTAATTCTAGAATTATAATAGTGAAATAAGGCTCTACAAGAATTTGACACTCCTTTTACATCCCAGACACAATTCCAGGTAGCTTTTGGCCAATTATTAGATGGAAGATGAGACTCAAAGTTTAAATTTCAGAACAGTACAAATAAAGGAAAATAAGACGAATTGCATAATGGAAATCCCAAAAAGTGACATTGAAAAATCGCTTCCAGCAGTAGATCCACTGAGTGAAAAACGTGTACTCAGAAAAGTTATTTTTGGAAGGGAACTGGGTTTAAATTAAACATATCCAGTAGTTTTACTTTTATGGCCCAAAAATTGGATACTTTTTATCAGACCTTGTGCATAATATAATTATGCATTTATGCAGGTACTATAAACAAAATTTGCATTGATTTATATAGAAAATATACAGAATATAAAACTAATCTAACCTGAGGTAGATAAAAGGATGCATGTTCTTTGGTAAATACGTTGAATATACAGATTCGATGGCTTTTCTCATAGGAGAGCTATCAACCAACCTGTCTAAAACACAAATATTACAGTGCTGTAGGGTTCAATTTGAGCATCGAAACTAAAAATTACCAGCCACACATACACATTAAAATTTACTTCTGATATCAGTCAAAATGAAATATAAGAACATAAATAATTTATTAACAACTAATCTGTCTGATAATTACATAGAAAGTTTTCTAATTCACTTGAACCAGTTTACCAGTACAGAGAATCTGCTTGCTATAGTTGATGTTGTGCTCAACACATTTCATTTCTCATGTAAGTACGGTAGCCCAGTTGAAAGAATAACAGATTAGCAACCAGAGGGCTGAATTCTAAACTCAGACCAACCAAAGACTGTCGTATGCACTGGGACTAGTGCATGCCAACAGCAGACTTTTGACTGCATCATTTTGAATAACAATTGCCATAAAGTCATCATGATCGCTTGAAGTGTATTCGTGTTTCCACGTTAAAAAACTAGATTTTCATCATTTTAACTGTATAATGTTCAATTAAATGTTCACTCTTCATGGTACAACTTCCAAATTCGTACTGCATCAATTAATGACTGCTCCTTTCATGTGAAAGTAAGTATATATTTGCACCAATAAATTTGCAATATCCAGAAACTATGCATATCAATGCAAGTTAAATTCTATATACTTTTGGGTTTTATGGTGCAGGGGCCATATTTGGCCAAGCTGCACCAAACACAAGACAGACCACAGCAAGTAATACATGTGAAAGGGGGGGAGGGGAGAGAAAAATAAGATTGCTTAGGTGTCCTGGGTGTGACTCCTGTGTTTACCAAAGGCAATAAATCCCATGGGAAAGAACAGATCATTAGGGTACCTTAGGTTCATGAAGTCCGTACACGTCTAGAAGAGAAAAATGAGTCCCTGAGGACATACTTTTGGGAGTTTAATGATGGTAAATTTTAAAAATGTAGAACTTCAAAAATTTTTATTCCCAAAATACTGTCTGAAAAGGCATTCTTTTGCATTTATGAATTTTTTTTATTTTTATAAAATTTAAACAAAATAAAATAGTAACATATATACATCTTTCACTTAACTTTGGAGCAAACTTGTTACAAATTATTCCAAAATAAAAAAAATATCTTTTATACTTACTATTGATAAACAAAAGAAATGTACATTTCTTAACAGAATAATTTGCATTTGAAAAAAGGCCACTTGCTTTAAACCTAAGACGAGAATCCTCTACTTCCAGATCAATAAGCTCCCTATTGATACAAAAGAAATTAGCATTTTGAGAGCATACTGAGGTTAAAGAATCACTTGAAAGCCGACTAAAACCAATAAGTAAATAGAAATAAAAGGAGAGGGTCATGATAGAAAATTAAAACAAAGAAAATTTTTCTATTTTCAAATTTCCAAATCCATGATTTATTTGAATTATAAAAGAAAAATATTATTGCAGCAACCTTCAGTTGCGAAAAGTAAATCATGAAAGGAAAACAAAATACGAAACAAAACACATAATTCAAGCTCATGTTATTGAAATATACAGAGAAACCCGGATAAGTCGTCACTCATGGGACCAAGAAGTTTTGATGATTTAGGCAAAGTAACCATAAAATGTACTCAATATTTGTTACTGTAACTATAATGTGAATTTAAAATTGATCCCAACATTCATAATCATGTAAATTTAGTAGGGAGGTAGTTAATTAATGTCACACTGGAGTGTGTATATTCAGTACCTTGAACTGATTTAAGGCAATTTCTAAAGCTCAGAGAACTTATGTTTTATAAGGTAGTGAAAGAATTTCTTAATTTTCACTTTCATCACATGCACTTTTCTTCAAACTTTCTACTTCATTCTCAATTTCAAATAATTCAATATAGAATCATGTGCTTAGAGTCCTCTTTTGAGACTTCATTTTGTTTGGCATCAGACAAAAATCTTGCATCTTTAAGACCTTTTTAGTGACAAGTTAACCAAGGAAGTATTTGAATTAGTGACGAGTAAACAAGAGTTTAATTACATTGCCTGTTCTGATGAAAATTGAAGTTATCCAGGTGATGATTTATCGAGGTTTTACTGTATAATGAACAATGCAATATGTTTTCAAACTCACTTTGCAACAGTTGAACCAAAAATGTTTCTGATATTTTCTCTGGTTGTTGCATTTGTTAATGTATGTACATCACTGCTTCCTTCACCATACTACAAAAACAATACATAAAAATTGCTAAACAATACATTCTATATGAAATAATTAATAAAATATGAAAAGTAATACTTTATTATAATCAAGATAATAGCACAAGTGTTCAACATTCAATAAGCAACTCTGTTAGTCTTTCAAGCAAACATTATTTACCTTCTTCAATGAAAAAGATATTCCAGAATTATGTATTGCATAGCGGCCTACAACTTCAGCAATTTTAGCATATTCTTCAGAAGCATTTTTTAATGCATTCTTGCGAATGCTCATGTTATAAAATAGATCTTCAACCTGCAATACATAAAAATCAGATCAGCAATGAAATAATAAAATTCAAAATAATTTTAAAATATAATATTGTTCTTAAAATATAATTAAATATAAAAGGAAAACAATGTTCTTTCTTTAGCCGGATTTCACCTGAAAATTCTTCCAGATAGGAACTCCGAAGTTTTCCCAATATTTTATACATATTTAAAAAATTACTACCAGAACATTCAGTATCATCATAACAATTATATTTTCAATATATAATCATTGCATTATTATATTTAATTGGTAATGAACATTATGAATGAAAAGAAAAAATATTCAAATAAAAAAGTTTAAAATCTCAACTTATAATTCATAAGTGTGCCTTTACACATGAAAAATTACTTTCTTTATCTGTTATAGAGCTACATTTCAACAAAAAATAGTAATTTAAAATACCATCAGTAAAGTTTATTTAGATTATAAATCACTTCAAAACATGAACCTACTCGATGAACAATTTAAAGTAAACAAGTATTAAATATCAGTATGATGAATGCCATTATAGTGCCACTCTGGTGTGAGATGGCAGATGACCTTACGGAAGTTCATTTGTAGAAAGATGGTAAGCTCTCAGCCATTTCCCCTGGTGAGCTGCCATATGCAAAATCACATACAGTGATTGCCTTAGGTAATTGTTTCCCCAATTCATACTACTATTGCTTCTGTCATCAAAAGGTAAACACAGATCCAGAATCAGTACTAAAGATGCCAATTGTGGGAACGCTTTGTTTATGCTTAACCAGTCTCTTTAATGAATCGACTCATTCAAAACCAACTCAAATGCCAAGTTGCCAGAGTGGGAATATATTTGGCTTGTAAAATTTTAAAATAATTCAGAGAACTAAACACTAGAAAAAATAAACAGCAATGTGTTCTTATATATTTAACTGTTGCTAAAATCATTGTAACTAAGTTACAATCATTGTGCCTGAGTTTATTAAAGTATTGTAACGTCTTGATTCACGGGTAGCTAGACTAGTTACCATTGAAAATATCCGATTCTGGACTAAATTGGTTTATTTTACAATTTGTACAAAAAGTCGGAAAATGAATGTAAAGTTCATTAATATTAGTTCCTTGGAAGGTCCAAAGTTCTATCGAGGCGCTTAGGGCTGCTGGCGAGCCTCACAATTTCGCTCGGGGAAGTCTAACGCACGGCTACGGGTGAGCCTATTCTCAACACAAAATTACTCGAGTGAGTACAGAGTTCCAAGGCAGGAAATCTCAGTCTTTCTGGACAGGATCACTACTAGGATGAACAGTTACACGGATCTCTAGGAGGGTTCTCCTTTATGGCTACGGTCGAGCCTTTCTCACTAAAATACTCCGGCGAGTATAGGATCCCAAGGTGGGATAAATGCACAACAGTGAACGGATATTCACTTCAAGCTCCAAAAACGGTCTCTGCTGACCGCCTCTCTCTGATCCTCTGTCTCCGTCTCTCTCTCTCGTCTCTCCTCTCGTGATCTCTGCAAAAACTCTCTATATGTTGGGTGCTTATCGACTCCTCCTTTCCGTTTCTGGTCCGCCTTTTAGTCGGTGCTGAATTGGGTGTTGAAGATTTCTCACGTTCTTGATTGGCTGTCTCACGTTGGTCTTTCCCCTCAACTTTTACAACAGACTTCGGCGGACTTGAAAGGGGACCATCAAACCCTGTCGGAAACTCATCATCATTTATCTCAATCTTCTTGGTCTCGAAATGTCGAAGAGAGCGACAGAAAGGCGCCTGCCCTTTGTTTTGAAACCACAGCGATTTCCGACCCCTGCTGGCTGGCTGTCGTTAAGAAATCATTAAGATGTTTTCGGGTGGTCGTTATGGAGTGTGGGCTTTTTCTCTCGACACCTGAGTCAACAAGATTTTCCATTTTCCCACGTTGTCGTGGTGATCGTTTCTCTAGCTGCCGTTACAGTATTAAAGTACACATAACACAGAAAATTTTATTGTTTTAGTAAATTCCTAAAATTTTACAACTTTGAGAGCAATACTCTGGATCAAATTGCCACTGTTGAAGTTAAGTTTTTCTATAATACTTGTAATAACTTTTTTTTTGCAATAGACATAAAAAAGAATTAGAAACTTAAATACAATAAAGTCTTGTATGGAAATTGTACAAATTATAAAAGATGAAAACTTTTTATAAATCATCTTACCAAAATTTGGGTACCTTTATTTCCAGCACAAGGTTTGGGAGCATGCAGAGGTTTACCATCTGAATATTGAATTCTGAAAGAAATGTATAAAACAAAACAATTGAAAAACTTTTAAAGAATGAATACTCTAAAAAACTTATTGAGGTTACAGAAAATGTATTTAAAAAATACCTCACAATATTAAATTCCTGACATTAGAAATATAACATTTGAAAAATATTCCTAGGCATACATTAAAATAGGATTTAGTACAAAAATTATTTAATTCTTATAATTTTGTAACACTCTAATTCTAAATAAAAAATAATTGAGTAAAGTGACATGCAATTTTCTTTTTCAAGATAGAAATTAGAAATGTTACATTACAGATTTAAAATAATAAGACTAAAATACATGGAAACGTAATGAGTATTTGCAGTTTAAATATGCTCAAAGGATTTAAATAAAATCTACTTAAATTAAAACATGTTTATGACCCTGTGGAGTTCCAAATACATGGATTCTGCACAAACAATTCAACACTTTCCCTCAAAGGCCTAAACGCCAATGTGAG
Organism: Meta bourneti; assembly: GCA_933210815.1. Classification (NCBI taxonomy): domain Eukaryota; kingdom Metazoa; phylum Arthropoda; class Arachnida; order Araneae; family Tetragnathidae; genus Meta; species Meta bourneti. The sequence goes on from OW119930.1 coordinate 20,580,169, forward strand.
ATGTTCCGTTTTGACTCTGAAATCTGACTTCAACTCCGATAATTCTCTCCTCAACTAATTTCTCTTCCTAGTTGACTTCTGAACACCAACAATAAGAGCTTTTCAGACTAGATTGGTTCACTTATTGTATCACTTTTAAAGTTAAATTTTAACATTTAATTCGTAATTTCTCTCCTAAGTTTAATTGCCTTTCCTTTATTCAATGCTAATGCTTTTCTGTGCGAGCGTGCAGCAGTCTAGAGGATTCGTCCCTGAGCAAACTTTTTTATCCAAAACCTAAGCACAGTCGGTCATGGTCAGTAGATGGGAGGGTGATCTATCTCTTTTGCGACTGGGCAAGGCCTATGATTTCTCATTAACACTTAAGTTTCTTCTGCCCCCTTGATCGACATTTTATAAAATTCACCCACCCTTATGTCATTAGCAGTTATTTTAATATTTTCTTTTTCTGATGGGGAGATAAGCTACTTTGCAGTGGGTGCTCCGAAAGTGATATGTCCAGTCCAGTTCAGACACATGGTAGGCTTTTAAATAACTAAAGCCTTTAAAGAGATATGACTAAAATCAAATCAACTTTACTATCCTTAATAGATAGTTGCAATTATTACTGTTTTGGATGGTAAGAATAAACAGGACCATTCCAGAGATCAACAAACGTCAACAAAACACCTTTCTAGTAATATTTGATGCTCCAAATAAATCATCCATGACAAAGACCTGTCCGTAGTTCAAATGGAACTAAAGATCACACATAGATTCATAGGAATCATTTATTATTTTTTATGTTATGGCAACAGCTGCTCTTTCAAGCATTAGGTCCTTTGCAGTTCAATAAGAAAAAAAGAAACCTCTGAATGGGGAAGGTCAGAAGATTAGATAGAATCGAGCAATGAAGATGCTCTCCAGTCATATTCGCACTACTAGTCGAAAATTGAAGTCAGAAAGTCCTATTTGATGCAGATGAGCCTGTAGATTATCATGCCCAGTAAGGACTCAGAAACATGCAACCCCAATGGCTCTAGAAAGATCATGTTGCACACTTTTATGCTAATCAGAAACTTCTCTATAAATCGATTTCCTCCTGAGACAGATGTTTTTCTTGATTAATTTCCTGCTATGCTGCCTAACTGGTATAGTGGTCATAGCACTTGTCTGCCACCCAGTAGGTTGCAGGTTCACATCCCGGTTTGTAACTGCATGGATGTTAGTAACTGTCCTTGTTAGTAGCGGCGGCTTGCCCATTGGGTGCTCCTTCACAAATGGCTGTCATTTCGTTCCTTATAATACCGAAGGCCGAGAGGTGTCTTGGAGAAAAAGAAATTTCCTGCCATTGCAATGAAGAATTTCAGGATTTGGATCATTCAAAAAAGAAGCACTTGTGGCCAATTTGTCAGCTTGCTTGTTGCTAAAAATATTATTTTTCGAAACACACGAAGTAATAATTAATTCACATTTTATTTCTAATCATCAAACACACATTTATTTTTATTTATTTACTAAATATTTGTCAATGTTATGCTCATCTCATGTATGTTGAGGCATCAGCTATGGGGTTATAAGACCTCTATAGGGTTATAAGACTCGACAACTATGGCTGGTTCTCATGGGGTTACATTGTTTAGCTAAAAATGGCATTAGCTGTGTTTGGATTTCTACTTGATCTGGTTCAATGGAAGCACTCTTGGATATTCAAACTGATTGAATATATCTTGGATGGACAGCAGAATCCAGGTATTCAATTGACTAGCCACATAACTCACATTAGTTTATTTACAAATATATGTATAAACATTTGTATTAAACAGTGTTCCTAGTTTTCAGTACAGCATTGGGATATAGAACCAACAACATACAAGCACACTTTTGAATTTTAGAAATTTTGGTTCTCAAATAGATTATATTTTCATTTTAAGTTGACCACCCCTATTTTATTCTTGACTATATGCAAGTGCATGCTCAGCACAGCCCTGAGGACAAAATAATAAATGCAAAAAATTACAATTATCATTTTGTACAAACACGTAAACTTTTTTATTTTTTCATGTTCATAAAAATGAGCAAAATATGTGATAGATAAGCCCGCTCTGAATGACATAAAACTGTTAAAGAATAAAAATATACACACTTGAAGGCACATTTAGAATCTGCGGTTTTGGTTGTTATGGTCACATGTGCTACATGACTAATACTAGCAAGAGCTTCTCCACGAAAACCATAAGTGGAAATGGATGAAAGATCATCAAACTTTTCTAATTTACTTGTGGTAAATCTTTCACAAACAATATCTAAGTCTTCCTTCTAAAAATTAAAAGAAATATTCATAGATAAATACATATGAAAAAGTCTAAGTTATGGGTTTGTAAGGACATTATAAACTTTAAAAAATAATTCTGATAAGTCCTGTTTCAACCACCAACAATGTTACTTATAGACACTTAAAAGTTAAAAACTGTTAGTTTCAGTTAGATCAGAAAACTAGAAAGAAAAATTCAACTCCTAATCTAAAATAAGAATTTTCTTTTTCCAAATTAAATTAATGGCATAATATAAGTGAAATCATGTTATACCATGTCCTTTCGGTCATAAACTTTCCTTCCCTATGTAATTCCATGTTCTGATAAAACGACTTCAAATATGAAATATTTTGAGCAGTGTCTATTAGTATATAAGCACAAACTATGACAAATGAGAACAAAAGTGATTCACATAATTATTTACAATACAAAAATTATGCAGTTACCCTAATCCCAGTGCCATTGTCTTGTATTTGCAACATTTTGATTCCACCTGATTTTACAGTAACTTGAATAATAGTTGCTTTGGCATCCAAGCTAGAAAACACATTTTATACATTACCAAAGATTTCCACTGAATATGTAGATATACTAAATCAACATATTTCTTTACGTTGTGAAGTGATTCTTAATTTAGGAAATACAGTAATAAGACATTACGCTATAAGAGAGGCATTTACAGGTTATTTTCATAAAAATTAAGTAATCAGTTATCACAAAAATGGAATTTAATATTAGGATTATTCTGACTAAAATTTCACAAAAACTGGATATGAAGAGCTCTGGACAACAGTGATAAGCACAGAAATACATGTTCCATAATGAAAAGGAATTAAAAACAAAATATTTAAGAGGATTGGGAGAATTTCTGATTGTTTGAACAAGTGGTTAATACTTGAGAGTTTAAGATAACATGACCTCTTAAATAGTTTATAAAGTATTATAATTTTGGAATTTGTATCAAGTAACTAGAAATTCTAGTAAACATTGGTTAATTAACCCTGAAAACATCCCAGGTGCCCCAAAGGCAGAAGCTGTTGCAACAACCTGTCTTCTGACTGGCCTTAAAAGTTCTGCAGAGCCCCCTTTGTATTAAACCTCATAAAATGGACATTCACCACCTACTAGTTTGTACAGGAAACTAGATCACTGATGGGCAGCTAACTATTTCTTTTCTATTTCTCTTTTTTCCTTTCTGCCTGCTATTGGAAATAAAAAATGTCTAGATTATCAATACTATATGCAGTCAACAAATGTAAAAAAAAGGAAAATGTTATTTCACTTGGTTAAAAAGTTGCAATTCATACTGTAACAATATATTAGCTACATAAGAATGGAGGGGCAGCTATAGCCCAGTTAGAAGAGTAGCAGATTAGCAACAGGAGGGTTGTGTTCGAAACTTGATTCAACCCAAGACCATGATGGGGTCTGGTTAAATCTGTCATGGCCTCATGTTGGCATGGTATGGAAGTTTGAAGAGTGGTGTGCAAGCTCAGGTGTGACCTCGTCTTCTGATCATGGTTCAAAATGACAAAGGACCTGACCTTTCCCTTCAGGATTGATCCCAGACAGTCGTCATTCCCCATTGTATTACTCCAGGGTGACGTTAATTCAACAACCTACCCAACTCATGATAATGAAAGATACATGTCTGATTCTTAAGGCAATGAGTAACAAATTCATAAGGTAGGTGGTTTTGGTTTGTCACATTACTTACAATTTTGGGGCTAAGACAAATTAAAAAAATCGAATAAGCAACAGCAATATTGAACTGCCTGTCATGGTATTTAAACATCGAGTTAAGATATACCACAACAAACTAATGATAACCTGATTTATAACTTAAAATTCATGTTCTTAATGTAATAAAAATAGAAGATTTAAAAATATTTTAATACCTATTTTCGATCATTTCTTTTAATGCACTAGATGGCCTTTGAACAACCTCACCGGCAGCTATTCTATTCACTACTGTTTCATCCAGTTTCTTAATAACACCAGCCATTCTCAAGAAAATTGGGTCCTGGAAAAGAACTTGTCTAAATTATTGAAAAATCTAGTATGTATTTTAAAATAGCTCATGTTACATATTTAAAAAATAGCACCACATTACCATTACATTCAGTAGTATTTTGCATAACTTTCTTTGTTATTTTACATAATGGAGAGTAGATCACAGGATTTCCATAAAAATAATTAACCCTTTTGGTGGTTGTCTTGTTATTAGCAAAACTGACCATATCGATCTTGTAATTAGCAAAATTGATTAGATATTGATGGACGAGATATCTCATTGAAATCACTTGGAGGGTTAAAATACATAAAGACAGGACAGTTGAAATCTTTACTCAATTTTGTCTGTTATGGGTCCAGATAATCTTATTAAAATTTTGTAAAGGGAGGAGTGTTTGTGCATGAAGTAGTGGAATAACTTGGATAATACAGTGCACTCCGCTTTATCGGACCACTTTGGTTCGACATGAAAGTGGTCCCATTAACCGACTGGTCCGATTATATTTTATGAAAGGCTATAACGCCCACCGTCTATATAATTGCATACATAAACAATACACTAATTAGTAGTACAACAAAATCATAAAGGAAGTTATGAAAACAACTTAACTTTATTGGTTAAAATATTTCGTAATCATCGTTTGTTTACGCCGCTCATTATTGACTGATGATACCAAAGAATGTAGCTTGTAAGCCGCTTTCTTGACACTATCATCGCCGTTGTTTTTTGCCAAGAAAATGTTCAATTTCTCTAAGCATGAAAGGGCTTCGTTGCAGGTGACTTTGGGGACTTCTTCCTCTGATTCAGAATGTGTTTCAGGTGTTTCTTCTGACCGATTGGCCATAATATCTTGAACAATATCTTCTTCTGAAGGGGAGTCGCGGCACTGGACAGACGTATCAACATTAACGAAAGCTTGGAAATCTTCGGTGTTCATTCCAACATCGATTTCACAGAATGCGGAATTGGGGGAAGCGTTGTCTGCTGATGATGACGAAGATGGAGCGATGAATCCCGCTTTGGCAAAACAATTAACAAATGTGTTTCGACTTTCACAGATTTCCAGCTAACTGCAATCATTTCTATTGCCGAAAGGAGATTTATCTTACGAGATAACTCGATTGCGCTAAATTTAGCACTCTTCTCTGAGTCAAAGTAACAGATTATTTTTTCAAGAACCAACTTTCTATAGAGGGTTTTCAAGTTTTTGATAACCCCCTGATCCATTGGCTGAATGATTGAGGTTGTGTTGGGCAGCAAAAAATCAGACGTATATTCTTCGTTGCTACATTAGGGTGTGCGGAACAATTGTCCATTACAAGAGCAATTTTTCTTCCTATTCCCTCGAGTATCTTGTCCCAGCCTTTCAGCCAATCCTCAAAAATAGTCGTTGTCATCCATGCATTACGACTGCTTCGATATTCCACCTGCAACTGGCACACACCTGAGAAACACCGAGGATTCTTACTTTTTCCTATGACTAAAAGAGGACGTCGATCACAGCCAGTCATGTTAGCACAGACAAGAACAGTTACACGATCCATCGCTTTTTTCGATCCACTCAATAATTCAGTTCTGAAAGTTAGTGACCCATTTGGAGTTGCCCTATAATAAAGGGCAGTTTCATCGCAGTTGTACACCTCAGAAGGTGCATACAGTTCCAAAATTTCGGGCAACAAAGTGGTAATCCAACTGTCAGCTCCTCGAATATCGGCATCCTTTTTTTCACCATGTGCGACTTTGAAGCAAATGTCGCACCTTTTCTTCCAACGTGTTAGCCATCCTTCAATAGCAGTGAAGTTCGGTTTACCAAGTTGTGTAGCAAGATATTCTGCTTTCGGTTTTAGTAGGGGCCCAGTTAAAGGAATGTCGCGGTTTCTTGCTTCATGAAACCATTTAAACAGCGCTTGGTCAACTTCGTCATCTTTTGACAGTCTTTGGCGCTTTCTTGATGCAGCCAAGTCGTCCGCTTCGATTTCAAGTCTGTTTTGTAGCAGTCGGCAAATTGTAGTTTTCAACACACCTAATGCATTTGAGAGCTGACGTTGGCTGAATCCTGGAAACTCATCGATTCGACGCAACAATGCTAATTTTTCTTTTCATGATAAATCTTTACGCGCCATATGAGCTGAATTTCACTTGCCTTTCGGAAGACGAAAGTGCAAAATAAATTTCCGAAGCAAATTTCCGAAATGTGATTCATGCTGATTGGTTATTTTTATCTTCTATCACCTGATGTTCTGTGCTTTTAAATTTATCTTGCTTTTTATTCCAATGCAGAAGGTAGCACATGAGTCAGAAGCAATACTGTTTGAGTTATTTTTTGTCTTCTGTGAGAGCGGAAATAGTTTTTTTATTTACTCCTTTTCTTGCTCTCTGAGTGTTCACTGTTAATTTGAATCTTTTTATATTCTTTGTTCACCAAGGCAATTGGTGGGACATCTTTTTTAACCGTTTTGTTTGCGAAGTTGTATTCCAACTGGTCCGTTTAACCGACGTAAGGTGGTCCATTTAACCAATGTGATTTCTATGGTATTGAATAGAAAATGATTCTGTTTACAAGGAAACGTCCCCAATAAGCGACTGGTCCCATTATCCAGTGGTTCGATAAAGCGGAGTGCACTGTAGTAAGATCAGTATTTCTCAGATCCAAAAAATTGCTGGATATGGTAATACAATCGTAAGAACTGTCAATTTATTCATAATATTAGTACCCTTACTAATAACATGTATACTAGGCCGGTTTTGGGATTTATGGCACAAGGGACTAGGAGTTAGTATTATATTACGATGAATTCATACTATATTAGAACCCATATTGCTGTCAAATCTTTTTTTAGCATTCCTTAGACATGACAAAAAGATAAAAATTCCACTTGCAATCTCCTAATTTTAGATATATGCAATTGTTTTAGGTCATTTTAAGGTACTTTCAATTTTTAGGTAATTTTTTAAGACTTTTAGGGCTTATTTTGGAAGTATTTAGTTTCATCCTGGGTTCAAACAAATGTTTGTTGAACCTTCATAATCTTTCAATCAAGGTTTAGTTTTGTTTTCAGATATGTGGAGGTATTTAGGACATTTTTTAAAATTTTAGGTCATTTTTGAGATTTTACAAAGATGCTTTAGTTTTCTCCCAGGTTTTAACCATACTTTTCCAAGAATCATTCTAAGTTGCAATCATTCATCCTCAGTTTCATTTTTACTTCAAATGACGTTACAAATTACACATCTGCCCAGCTTTTGGCATCAAAAACAATTTATCTACCATTCAACACAAAGCAACTTTTCTCTTGATGAGTGACACCAAAAAAGGTTAGGGCAAGTGGGGTCATAATTGTAAAACTAAATCACATTTTATTTTTGGATTTTTAAGTTAATAGAAACATTTCCCTAAATCAAGGCGAAATCACGACCCCTAAATCAAGGCCAAAACTACCAGTTCTTCAAAAGTATTACAAAATATCTTGTGCCAAAATATGCAAGTACAATTCAGATTGATTGCAGTGATATTGCTATAGTTATCCTGAGGGATTTACATTTTCACTTCTGTTCAAAGTAGATTTCCTAATTGAATTCTTGCAACAGTGCTTTGAAACATTGTTTTAGAAGCTTTCAAATTTTGGGTTGCGTTTTCAACAGTATCCCAACGCGTGTGAGAAACACTGATTTTTAATATCTTTATAAGAAATATGATTTTCAATGTCTTTATATATGTGTAGGTAAATGTATTTTGGCTCAATCTTAGTTACTGGTGTGGTCGTCAAAGTTTTCTGAGTTGGTGCCTTATTAGCGAGACTAATGAATGGCTGGTAGATGCTTATCCCATGGTCCTAGATAAGCTCTACACCAAGACATGGAGGTTGTGCAAAATTAATTTTTCAGCTATTGTAATGGGGTTGGAGAAGATTTCTTGGCTATAAACATTGATACAATGTAGGGTGCAATGTGTAGAGGCCGGCACTTTTTTACAATTGGTGCACTGCGGAAAAGACTTGGTACCTTTGACGAAGGTTATATGCTTAAGATGTCCAGTGAGCAGTCTTGTCAACATGGAAAACTCCTTTCGATAAGTTGAGACCTAAAAACTCACAGATTTGCCTTATACCAATGATGGGAAAGTGTAAATTTTCTATAAAGGTTAGATTTTAAGCTGGACAGATGGTCTACCACTGAGGGCAAAGTGACTTTTTCTGGTTCCATACCTTTGCCCCTGATTTTGCCAAATCGTCAGCTGTTTCTTTCCCTTGGATGCTAACATGAGAAGAGGTCCATTGAAAAGTAATATTGGATTCTTTGTGGAAGCTTATTAGGATGTTGGTGATTCTATGTAAGAGTGGATCAAAACTGGTGAAGGATCCCTTAACAGCATGGATAGCTGCTTGAGAATCAACGTGAAAATTTACTTCAGGTGGACAGGTTTTGGAAAAATCCTTGAGCTTCATAGATGGATATTAGTTTAGCCTTAAATACAAAGCTAACTAATATAATTTAGCATTGGTTTGGCAACAAAAAAAATTGAAATCAAACTAAGGCTGCACTGTTAACTACGATTTTACCATATTTTGTTTAGATGATTTGTCCTAAAAATACGATTAAAATATTTCGCTAATTAAAAGTATTGCAATTATATTTTATAGGTCAGTTTACCATTTTCTGACATTTCACAAATCTTCAAAACATTTTTTGCTCAACAAATCCAGGCTCTGGTTCGTTGTTAAATTAAAATTAATGAAGGCAATGAAACTATAAAATGCCATGTTATTAATTGATTCTACATCCAAAAATACTTAAAATTATCTTGTTTAGAAAGGAAATCAACAAACACATCAAAACTAATTTTACTAAATTCAAATGCAGACAACCAATGAAAAGTAGAAAAAATATGATAGAAATAAACATAATTTCTCTGACAAATAAAATTGGTAAAAAGGATTTCTGGAATAACTGCACTTGACACTCGATTCAATTTCAAACGAGTCGCAAATTAATAGATAACATTGCATTTTTAAGAAATGTGCCACATTAAAAATAAATGTTCTTTTTCACATGTTTCAAACTTGTAAATTATTTAACAAATTACATGTGGTAACCTTATTTCTACAAAAATTCGCATCTACGTAAAAAAAACTTGGTCTTTTTACCGAAAAATATATAGTTTATTTTCTTTTCGCAATTCCTTTTCTCAAACAAGAATTTTCATAAATTTATAACTAAAACTAACTTTACAAAAAAATGCGCGCTGTTGAATAAAACAAAACATCCAAGTTCGTGTATCTCACAATTACAGTTAGTGCCATTTGAAGTATTGCGTTTACTTAATTAGTGATTGATGAGTTGTTCAATAATATATTTTAGATTTATTTTATTGACTCACAGACTTTATTAACAATTTCATTATGTTATTTTATTTCTTGCTGGTTTTCTATTAAAATAGACTAAAAGTAAAAACATAAACACAGAGTTGAGAAGAGAAGCGAAATCATAGTTGTTTGAAGTAAAGAAAGATCTTTGCCGCCGATTTTTCCATGATTTTCTTTGTAAGAAGTTATAAAATAATTTAATTTAATCTAATCGAACAAAATGGATTTTTTAGAATATCCAGAGATAAATAAAGAAGAAAAGGGAGGAATGGTATAAGATTTTATTGATTATTAATTTGTTGCAGATCATTCTATTGCAATCCAGTGTGATGCATATTTATTTCTAAATCTTGTAACATGTCTTAAATATTATTCAGTTTATAAACGCATCGTTTGATTCATGTGTCTGCATTACTCTGCTTCGGTTTGTTTTGTTCCTTTCATTTTCATGTTTTGCTTTTTATTCATTACAATAGGTTAATTATACCGAGATTTTGATCAAATGTTGGGTAATTTGCCATTTTATTTAGCTTTTCTTAAAGATATCGTAGTTTTATTAATTCATTTTTGTTTCAGATCCCTGGACGTCTAAAGCTTACCAACCAGTCTTTTATATTTAAGAACAATAAGACCGGAAAAGTTGATCAAATTCAGGCTCCTGACTTAGAGAGCATAAGATGGCAAAAAATTGCTTCCACGCATGGTCTACGAATCATGTTAAAAAATGGAATGTTGTATCGTTTTGGGGGCTTTGCCGAAGCAGTGAGTCACTATTTTTTATGTATTACACAATTTGCTTAGAAGTGTTATAATGTGTTAATCAGGATTCAAAATTAGCTGTCATTAGGTATATCTTTTACCTATGCATTTTGTTTTGGGGCCCAATTGTCATTTTTGGCAACTAACTTTATTTTTCCTTCCAACATTGTTGTCTGTTGTGTTTGGTTCAACTTGGTCAAATATGGCCTGCGTGCTATGAAACCCACCCTTCCAGTAATCTATACTAGTAGTTACCAAAGTATGGGCAGCAGACCTTTATGGGTGCGTGACAGGATATTAGGTGTCCTTGGAATACTTTCAAAAATTCTCCTGCCAAAACAGAATTTAAAAAAAATTCAGTATAGCTTTGAAATAAAGACTGGTAATGTCTTTTAAATCATTGTTTTAATTTTACCATGTTTAAACAACTCTAGTTTATTAGAATTTATGTGGTCTTTTATAACATTCATATTTTCAGCCTGGTTCCATTAGACTGAAAACTAATAAATTATTTAACTTGGACAAACTTCTGTAGCAATACTTGAGAAAAAGTGAAGATTTTTTTTCTTCAGAACAGCGGTAGTATAGGACATTTGGCATGTTTTTCCTAGGCAACCATTTTGGTTGCCAAGAGCCAAAACATTGCACATTTGCCTTGATTAAATATTAAATTTGATTATAATTAATAAATACAACATTAAAAATAAAACAACATAGTAGATTAGCATCTTAAAACATTAACAAAATAAACACAATATATAAATCTGGATTAAATATGTAAACCTTGACTAAATATAAATCTTGATTAAATAATAAAACATTTAAATTTCAAAATTCAAAACAGCCTCACAAATGGGGAAAAAATCAAATATTGGCAGAAATTTAAAAAAAAGTCGTATTAAACCATAATTTTCAATTCCTCCCAGTTTATCTCCCTTCTTATTTCCAAAAATTTTGAAAAACAATCAATTTTCTGTTCATTGCATGATCTTTTAAACATAGTAGGCCAAATAGAATTTAAAATCCGTTTGCCAATTGTGTGTAGGCAAGATGCATGCCTTCATGTTCTTTCAATCGCATTCATGTGTCAGCGTGTTATGGGATCATCGAAATTAATACTATGATTAACAGTCAAGTGTTCGAAACCTTATTTCCCCAAAGTTCTGTACGCCTCCTTCCAACCATCCGAATAAATAGTAGTTTGTAAGAAATGTATCACAAATATGAATAAATAGCAATGTAGGGTTGCCACAATGGAAGCCAGTGAGGGGGTTGCCAGAGACCACATAAATCCGAAAAAAACGCCAAATAAAGCCGGTCCAAAAAATGTCCTATACTACAGCTGTACCTTTTCTTTAAAATAATTACTTAGTTGTGGTAAAACTAATAAGTTGTGGATTTTTTAATCTATTTTCCGCTAAGCCTAAAGCAGTGGGGTGTTTTTTTTAAGAAATTCTTCCTTGCCGACATAAAAAGCACGCCAAAAAACTCATGAAAAGCATTGCCACAAAAATGTCTATATCGAAGCTGTATCAGAAATTATCTTGTGTTGTTTTTTCTGATTTTGTACATATGCCTCATTTAATTTTATGACCTCAAGTGGGTCCTTGAACTGAAAAGTTTAATTGTTGAATTGCCATTGCCATCTGAATTTCTGCTCCTTGTTTCTAACTGATGCAAATGTTTTTGTGATTTGTGTATGATGAATAAACAGAATTGGAAGCATAATCCATGCTTTGTGATCCTTTTAAAAACCTTTTTGGGTCATTATTTTTTGTAAATCATGATTACTTAACTAATCTTTGTCATTTTTGTTTTTCAGGACCATGATAAATTAGCGAAATTCTTCCAAACTAACTTTGAAGCTGAGTTGAAAAGTAAGGATTTGTGCTTAAAAGGATGGAATTGGGGAACAGCAAAATTTATTGGTAAGTGTTCAAAAATAATTACGTTGCATCTTGTGAATTGAATGTATTCAATTAAAATTGCTGGCTTTGGATAATTTTCAGTTGTTTTTACCTTCCCACTTTGTTATATCATTTACAAGTGTTGTCACACACAGAAGAGATTTCATAAGACAAAAATGAATATTTTAATGCTTCTGTTCTGTATCATTTATTTTTGTCTTGTCAATCCCGCTATTTATTGTTCATTTACTTAAAAGGCACCAAATTAGATTGTAGGCTTAGCTGTTATTTTGTATATTGGGATTACTGCTTTAAATTATCCATGGTTTTTTGCTGAAATGATTGAGTAGTGATTCCGAGTGTAATTTGGCTCGGGCAAGTTGGCATTTGAGTATGAACCACATTTTTACTCATAATTAATCATCTTATTCTTGATACGGCCAACCAAAAGTTGGACACTCTGGATTGTGTAGCTCAAATTCAATCTAGTGGAACACCTGTGGGATGAACTAAAACCTTGAAACTAATTTGGATAGAAGTCCCTTTAAATTACTGGCAACGGAATCAGTAGAACACCGAAGATGTCTTATGTACTGCAAATTAGTGGGAATCATTTCTACAAATTCAAAACAATCCTTGAGGCTAACCCATACATTGACTTGGGGAAAGCTCATTTGTTCTTTCAATTTTAATTTAGGAATACCTTTAGGAATAATATACACATACCAAATATCTGTCTGAAGATTAGCAGAATAAGAAGATTGAATGTTATGTAGAAAATGCAAAATCAACACTAGTGTTGGTTTTTCATGTGACTTGAGCCGTGTCAAAAAAAGAGTAGGCCAAGAGTTCTTTGTGTGTATGAGTGTGGAAAATTTTTTTTGTTAAGTTTTGGATTTCATTTAAAGTATATAATGTACAAAAAAAATACCTCGAAACAGGTTAAATATTTTGTTGTGCTACCTGCCTAAACTTTTGTTGGAAACAGAATCTCATTTTGTAATGGATCATTTTCAGGGTCTGTTCTTAGTTTTGATGTTGATAAAAACACAGCATTTGAAGTCCCTTTGGGAAATGTTTCTCATTGCACCAGTGCTAAAAATGAAGTCACTTTAGAATTCCACCAGAATGATGAAGCTGCAGTGTCGCTCATGGAATTACGTTTCCACATACCAACAGACCCCAATTCTTCTGTTGATCCTGTACAGGTATGGAGGATTGTCTATTCCAAACTGCTTGACTTGAGATAAAAATATTGCATACTCTGCTAAATCTGTCTTTCCGTGTTTGGCATGTGTTATATAAGTTGGTTATTTAGATTCTAATTAAACCACTTTTCATTTTCAAAACCTGATATCTAATATTTCATTTAGTTTGACCTTTTAGAAATGCAATTTTTTCAAGACATTCATACTGATTGTAGAATGGAAAGTTTCTTTATACTAATATTTTAATCGTGGTAATTAATAATAACTGAAAGTTCAGCTTATCACACAGTCCACATTTATGCTAGGAGATTAAAATTTTTCTGCAAAAACATTCCCTTTCAAAACATTAGATAACAATACCATTTCAATTGTGTGATTTTTGAATTAAGTTTAGATTAGGTATTCTAATTTTTATCAATTATAGCCTACTTCACGAAAAGTATCTTGTGTCAAAGTCACATCGTTAACAATATGGAGAATGCTTGCATAATTATAACTAATTTCATTACTAAATTCCTGGTATATGCTGTGTCAGCAGATTTTCAATATATAATCAAACTAGTAAATAAGTTTTCCAGAACTTTGGGATTGATTTCTTTGTAATAGAAATTAGAAGTATGGTACATTTAACTGATTTGTATGTGATCTAAGAATATTTTGCTATATTTCAGGCTTTTCTTGATAATGTCCTGGATAAAGCTAGTATCATTCAAGCTACTGGAGATGCTATTGTTACATTCAAAGAATTACAATGTTTGACTCCAAGGTTTGTATGCATAATGATTGTGAATGTTATTTTCACTGTGTAAATTATTCATTACTTATTGTTCTTACAATGTCTTGTGTGTTGCATTTTAGGGGTCGTTACGATATCAAAATTTTCCCCTCTTTCATTCAACTTCATGGTAAAACGTTTGATTACAAGATACCTCTCAATACAATTCTAAGGCTGTTTTTGCTACCTCATAAGGATAACAGGCAGATGTTTTTCGTGGTATGTTTTAACAATTCTATTATATTCAAGTCATTATTTGAATCATCACTTCTATTTGTTTTTATTCATCAGCTTCTTGTTACTTGGATGTGTATTCATTTTATGATAGCATACATAGTATTGAATGTTAGGCAAATTTCCATCTAAAACATTTGCCATCTGTGTAACTGGTGCTACTTTGAAATGAGAGATGAAATTTTATAACATGGCTTTTCCATCTAAAATGTATGCTTCATTAATATGTATTCTATTATAAATTAATTCACTTTGTATAGTGAAAATAATTGTGTAAAATTAATTTTGTTCAATGGAAAAATCCGTATTTTGTTACTTTAGCTCAGCTTGGATCCACCTATCAAACAAGGCCAGACTCGTTACCAGTTTCTCATTTTGTTGTTCAGCAAAGAAGAAGAAACTACTGTGGAAATCGGCCTTTCTGAGTAATATTCTTTTTCTTTATTGGGTTTTATCCCAATAACAGTCTTAAGAGTTTTTTAATTGTGTTCTTTGACTTCAAACTTTAAGATATGCCTTCATATTTTATAATACATAATACATTCGAGTTTTAAAACAAATTATTTTAAATTATTGGTTAATTAACTCACCCATGGTAGGTTGTAGTAACTTCTTGTCTATGTCAATTCACTCCTTTTTCACTTTGAAGCTAAACTTTGCTTCTTATAACTCAGTCCTTTTTCAAAGTTTCTGCATGACTCTATTTCATCTTGTACACGAATAAAAGTTGTGCTGAAGAATTGTGATTTAATAATTAATTGTTTTTGAATTTGTTAACCCTACGAGGATCACTTTAATTTTCTAGTAGTGTAGTTTTACTCTATGACTCAGTGGGTATGCCCACTGCTAGCAACTGTTGAGTTGTAGGCTGCGCAGGTTCGATTACTGTCAGGCGCATTTCTCCCTGGGTGTATTTCTCTCTTCTGTGTGTTTAATAGCCCGTTGAGTTGCTCCAGTGCGGCTTTAATTAAAAATACCTAATACGTACCTTTCCTCTGTGTCAGTAAAACTTTCATTTTGTGTGTCTATTACTTGATATTGTATGTCTTGTGTCTGGTGCAGCATGGCCCTTGTGCCATGAAACCCCAAAAAACAACCAATCCTATGACACACTTAATGACTAAATAGCCACACCTATCAGTTTAAAAAATCGTAGGGAGAAATTCTATTGGTCAAGAAGTCCAACATTGATTAAAAGTCAAAGTTTGCATAGTGGAATAATGTGTGCATGATCCTCAGAGGGCTAAGTATAAAATATTTAACCTAAATAATAGGAAAGAAAGTTATGCAAATTTAAGAGGACTCACTGCTCTAGTGGCTGAGTGATTACCGCTTTGACCTCAAATCCATGTCTAAACATGAAAGATTTTAATAGTTTGGAATCCACTTATAGCTGTAATCCCTGGTCTAATAATCACGTTGGCATGGAAATTTGGAGGGTGGGGTGCCTGCTTAGGTGTTGACCTCGTCATCTGAACATGGTTCAAAATTACAAGGCATTGTTCTTGGGATCTTTTCCCTTGGGGTTTGATTCCAGAATGTCGCCAATAGTCTGTTGTGTTGCTCCAGTGCAACATTAATTTAACTACCTACCCTGGTCTAATATGCTCTCCTGCAGCAAAAAATAAATAAATTTTTAATGTATATGGGGTGAGGGATTTTAAAGGTATTTATATCTGAAGCTATGAATGCAGGTTTGGTAATGTGACCTAAACAAAACAAATTCTTCAATTTATGTTGTCATTTTTTATCTGAAGATTAAGGGTTTTCTGTTCACTGCTAATTTCAAATGTATTGAAGTGTATTTAAAACCTACAATGTAAATTATATAAAAACATACATTTTCTTTTTTTGGAAACCTTAAATATGTTTTGAGTCAGTTCTCTTTTCATGTGTTAATTTTGTATTGTACATAGTAGCAATAAAATTTTCCTTTGGATTTTACAGAGAAGAGGTTAAGGAGAAATATGAAGACAAACTCCAAAAAGAAATGTCCGGTCCCACTTTTGAAGTCATAAGTCGTGTAATGAAGGCAATTGTCCAGCGTAAAATAACAGTTCCTGGTTCTTTTAAAGGGTAAATATTTTTTCTACTTTATATATTAGTATTTTGTTTTGATGTTATTTATACTATAGTACTGAATTTTGAATTAGTTTTCAAATAAAATAATATCTTCAATACAGATATTTTTTGAATGAATGAAATCTTTTTGGATGATTCTGCTTAAGCCTTGCATTTATGGCATTACAGCTGTGGCCATTATAATGCTTTTGTATTACATTTCCAAACTGCAAAAAAATTAAAGCTTATTTTTTATTGGTTGAAATTTGTATCAATGAAATGTAAAATGTTTTTCCATTGAGAAGCTCTATTGCCACAATGGTACCGGTTAGTGTCCACTGATTTACTGATACACATTGTAAATTAACAAAATTCGATTCTACAATTATGTAATAAAAATAATGTAAAATTGTTAAGAAATGATTCAACTTATAACTCAAGTTTCTGCAGTCTCGCTAAACTGGTACAGTTTAAATTGTGCTGGTGCTGGCATATGGAAGCACAGTGCAAGTTTCATTGGGTTAATGTACATGATTCGACTTTAAAAGAAATCATGCAATTCAGCATTAAAAAGAAATATGCACTTTAATATGGATGACTTCAGCCAGGCCCTCCCCTTTCTTAAACAATAAAATTTCACATATTGTCTTAGGATATCAAGAGAGACTTCTCCACATCGACATTGAGTCCCTTTTCTTATCCCACTTGTCCTAGTTTGAGCTTGACCAGGCCCCAAAGACCCCTGAGTTCATTGAGTGCCATCACTGGACTTTTATGATATCCTCCCGAGAAACTCCAATACAGGAAAAAAGATTCTCTGGTAAAGTTGGTGCACTTGAGACAAGGTGGAAAATTCTTTTCATCCCATTACAGCCTTTAAACCTCCTGGTGGTTGTCACGACAAGGTCTCTCGTCATTAGAAGAAAACTGACCAGGTCTTGATCTTGCCATCAAAAATTAACAATATCTTGATGACAAAATTCTTTAGGTGTGTGTGGACATCACAACCCTGAGGTACCTTAGTGATCTTTCCTCCCTTCCATTTTTACCCTCTTCTACCCTACTGCTTTGTCTTCCACCCTCATTGTGTTGTCTGTCTTATGTTTGGTGAGCTTGACCAAATATGGCCCTAGTGCCATAAAAACCCGAAAGCATCCAGCTTGATAAAGAGCTATCTCGTCAGTAGCACAATTAATTGGATCTTGATGGATGAGATATCTCGTTGAAACCACTTCTAAGGTTAAATCCTGCTCCTGAATCTTGCAAAGGCAGTCTGATTCACACTGTCCCCAGAGAACTCGAGGGTTGCATGATGTCCCTATACCAGTCGGGACTCAGTGAGTATGCCCACTGCACTTGCAACCTTAGAGTTGTAAGCGGCGCAAGTTCAATTCCTGTCAGGTGCATTCCGCCCTCGATGTATTTCCCTTCTGTGTCAGTAAAACTTTCATTGTGTTTGTGTTTATTACTTGGTATTGTATGTCTGGCGTAGCATGCATGGCCAAATATGGCCCTTGCGCCATAAAACACTACAAACCAACCAACCTTATACTGATCATGATGCAAGAGGCCTCCCAAGCTGTGATAGAAACTTTCTGTTTATCTCTAATAATCTCTCCTTGTTTAATAATGGGAATGATTTTGTACTTTACAGACACAGTGGAATGCCAGCTATAACATGCTCTTTCCGTGCTGGTAACGGCTTGTTGTATCCATTGGAACGAGGTCTGATTTATGTCCATAAACCACCTGTGCACATTAGGTTTGATGAAATCGCCAGTGTAAATTTTGCTAGGAGTGGCGGTAGTACAAGATCCTTTGATTTTGAAATTGAGACAAAGGCAGGAGTGGTGCACACGTTTAGTAGTATAGAAAAGTAAGTAGTCTTTTTTTG
This sequence comes from Meta bourneti, assembly GCA_933210815.1. NCBI lineage: Eukaryota > Metazoa > Arthropoda > Arachnida > Araneae > Tetragnathidae > Meta > Meta bourneti. Next base: position 20,598,678 of record OW119930.1, read on the forward strand.
TCAATTGTTTTATTTCTATTTCAATTGCATGACTTTTAGTTCTTGTGCTTAACGGAAATGTTTTCATTTCAGGGAAGAGTATGGCCGACTTTTCGATTTCGCTAATTCCAAAAAGCTTAGGATAAAGAACAGGAATTCAGGACTGGTAAAGGTCCTTCACTTTTATTTTTATAGTCGATTTAGTGCATGCAAACTCTGAAAAAATACACTACTGTTTGTGAAAATTGCAACACTGAATCATCAGAAATAAATGAAATTTATTCCACGTATTACTTATAGTGGTTTAAATAAACGATCAAACTTACAGAGCGATAAAACAAAATAATGCCGAAAATCAATATCTTGTGCAGCCGCCATGTGCAGAGATGAGAGCTCGTACACTTTGTGGCATCGAATCATACAGATTCTGAATGTCATGCTGAGGAATGGCATTCCAGGTGGCCTCTATCTGATGCCAAAGTTCAGCTATACTCTCTGCCCAACGAGCGAGTCGCCGTCCAATGTAATCCCAGACATGCTCAATGGGCGACATATCCTGAGAACGTGCAGGCCATGGAAGAAGCGGAACATGTCATGCACTGAAGAAGACTTGTACATTCTGAGCAACATGTGGACGGCCATTGTCTTGCTGAAATACAGGTCCAGGAATGCGTTGCAGGAGGGGTAGGACCTCGGGCTCCACAACTTCCCTCATGTAGTGCCCGCTGTTCAGGGTCCCCACAATTTGGAGTAGGCGGGATCACCCATAATATCCAATTGCGCCCCAGATCATAACACCAGGCGTTTGTCCAGTATGACGCAGAATAAGACACTCTGGGAGAAGGCGTTCACCTCTGTAGCGTCTGACGAGTACGCGTCCATTGCTATAGTCCAGAGTGTAGCGGGACTCATATGAGAGGACAACTTGTTGCCAATCGACACACCATTGGCTGTGTTGGTGAGCCCATTGTAGCCTGAGGCGTCTGTGGTTCAGCTTCAAGGGAATCCTTGCACGTAGCCCATAGCGCAGCAGACGTCGGCTAACTGGGAGCAGACAATGACACACCTGTAGACGTGCTCCAATCTTGTGCCAACGCACGAGAGGACGCTCTATGGTCCGTCACCGCCATGCGGATGAGGTGTCTGTCGTCGCGTGGTGACGTCATTTCTTGGCCCACTACTTTCGACTTGTCTGGTTCTTCATGGTCCATCTCCCACACGCATCACTGTTATGGCATTACGCCACGTGTGAGTGGCGTTTTCACGATACGAAAGTCCACCCTCACGGAGGCCGATCATGCAGCCCCGTTCTAATTCTGTTAGTTGCTCGTATGGCACATCTTCGGTTTTGGTCAGGCATATTGACTTCTAATCGATCATTTACAACAGTCAGGCGATGATATATACATTTTAATGCACCTTTACAGTGCTTTTTATACACCGCTCACTTGGAAGTATAGAGGGTGTTTCTCGGCCCACACATGCATGATCGCTTTGTAATTCTAATCATTTGCATATCCTAACCTGTTTTGCATTTCCTGCAAGTTTTGTTTAATTTGCATGATTCCTTCATGGTGTTGCAATTTTCACAAACAGTAGTGTATGTCAAGTTAAAATTCTGTGCATTGCTAGTTTTAAAAAAGTTCTGCGAGTTATGTAGTTTATTATTTCAATGTTTGATTTTTACTGAAATTCTATTGCATCTTAAGCTGTTTCTAAAATACAACTTGAAATTATGACATTTTTGTAGAAACAAAATGAAAATCCATGTGCCCCTTTCAGTCCAATGTCTAATTTAATTTAAAATGCAATTTACTAAACTTCAGTGACTGTAAATATGTTTTTACTGCATGCAACTTGTTCAGCAATATATGTTGTACTTTTCCAAAGAATTAACTAGACTTAGAAAATAACTAGTGACACTAAAATATTGAAAACTGCGCTGATACATAGTATATAAAAATAAGATAATAGGGGTTTGCATTATTTAAAAAATAACTTTTGGTTTCTATTAATCAGGATTGGTCGTTTTCAGCCCAATATGCATTAGTAGTTTGTGCAATCTGGTGTCATTCTTTTTCAAACAGTTTTCCTTCCACTGGTTCCTATTGGCTGTGGCGATTGTGAACATATATATATATATATGTTCTCTTACTGTCTGAACTATTCTGTATTCTCTCTGTTCGAGAGATTAGTCAGATAGACCGTACGTTTTTCTTAATTTGTTATCATGTTAACCAAGTGGGTTGGATGATCATTTTTGTATTCAATAAATAATTCTCATAAAATAATTCTTTGTTGTGTCAACAAACACAATAGGGTTATGGTTCCAGCCCGACGACGTAAATTTGATAATAAAATTGAGAATTTAGAAAGTTGAGCTTTTTATCTTCAACAAAAACGATAGCTAAGTTCCCTGAACTATTTTCCTTTTCCAAGTTGGGAGACTTCAATTACTCAACTTGGAAAACAGACATAAAAGTTATACTGATGGATTGTGGATGCTGGGAATTCATAACTGGAGAAGCTAAGCCATATCCGTAAACTGCATCTGAGAAAGAGAAGAGGTCATTTCTTTGGAGGAAGCAGAGGGCGTGTACTACAATCTACCAAGGCATTGAGAGGAAGTTTCACACCCTGATTGCAGATACTGAGGACGACAAAACTGCTTGGGACACCTTGAAGTGCAACTTCAAACCTACCTCTCGAGCAAGATTGGCAGGACTGGTAGACGAGTTTTTAGAAATGCAGTACGACTCAGAGGAAGAAACCATCGGAATATTCAGCTAGGAAATTACCGAAAAACGACTACAAGTAAGAGAATCCGGGTTCGAGATTCCAGAGCTGCTTGTTTGCTTTCAGCTAATACAAAGGTTGCCTCCGGATTATAACTTGGTTCAACAAATGTACAGAGTCGAAGATAAAGACTTTACGGTTGATAAAGTTACAAAGCAACTTCTTACTGAAGCTGGAAGAATCGAATTGAAACGAAATGACGAAGGCAAAGATTACGTTGTAGTCAGAAACACCTACATTGCCAAGAGTAAGACAACGAATGTGGGGAAGAAGCAAGCTAAGAAATATGAACACTGTGGAAGCGGACTGGACCCTAATAAATTTCACATTATAGTAACGGATCTTTTTGTCAGGCCTTGCGGATACTGTCGAAAGTCGGGACACACCGAAGACCAATGCTTTAAGAATAGACGTTCAAGAAGCTTGAAAAAGACGAAAATGGTGCATTTTTTGCTGACATGCATATTGCACTAGCAACCACTTCAGCTGATAGAAATCTTGGAGAGTTCCTCATCAATTCAGCTGCCACGTCTCATTGCTGTAACCAAAGAGACTGGTTTCACAATTTCAAGTATACTACACCTTCATCTGTTCTCATTGGAGACAAAGACTGTACTTCGAAAGTCTTTGGATTTGGAGACATCGATTTTGTGTTAAAGGACATTTCAGGTAATGTCAACATTAGTTTGAAAAATGTCTTGTACACCCTTAATATGTGTAGAAACTTAATTGGTGGTTTAAACATAGATATTGCAGGATATAAGATTCTCTGAGGTGATAATAAAATGGTTGTATATACTAAAAATGATAAATATTTCATTACTGTACCTTTAATTGATAAATTGTATATAGTATGTGGGTATCCTAAAACATGTAACGAATCTGTTAACGTAGCTTTATATATTAATACTGTCCACCGGAGATTCGGTCATGTTAACATTCCCCTTATAGAACATATGAGTAAAAATAACTTGGTAAAATGGATTGAAAAATTATGTTCTAAAACTGAGGATAAAAATTGTGATGTATGTAAAATTGCTAAATCAACCAGGGTATCATTAAAGACAAATTATACATACCAGCGATTGGCTACTAAAATCCTTGAAAGTGTTTATGGATTTGTGCTCCTGTAAATTCTTTTGGTGGGAAAAAGTACTTTTTGTCAATCACTGATGACTACTTGCGTAAAGTAGAGGTATACATAATCAAAAGTAAAACCGAGATGTTTGACTGTTTCAAGAAATATCTAGCTAAAGTAGAAAGGGAGACAAATTCCAAATTGAAGTGCTGCCGTATAGACAATGGTCTAGAGTTTTGTCACAGAGTTTAAAAGCTTTCTTAGTAAGTTGGATATTAAACATGAGCGTACATCTATGTATACTATTGAGCAGGATGGGGTGGCTGAAAAATTTAATAGAACAGCCATGGACGGAGTACGTGCCATGCTCCAAGACAGTGGGTTTCAACCACGATTTTGGGTGGAAGCCCTCGTGGCATTTGTGCACATCAAATATAGATGTGAGCATAAACTAACAGGGGTTAACTCTATTGAAGTATGCAGTGGTCACAAACCCTCTGAAACATTTCAAAATATTTGGATCTCTTGCGTTTGTGCATATTCCTAAAGTTTACAGGAATAAACCAGCCTCGTGCAAAGCCTTGAATTTTGGTAGGCTATGCTACAAGCACAAAAGGCTACAGGATTTTTATTCCCAAGGAACGTAACGTAATGTAATTGAAATAATCCATGTCAAAATTGATGGAACTAAAAACGGTGTAAATTCTTTGTTTGGCAAAAGTAAATTCTCAGATTATGCTAAATTTAACTTAAACGTGGATTTTAACGAACCAACCGAAACCAATGGTGACTGTTCAAGTAAAAGTCAGACCGAAGAGTTTAAAATTGAAACTTCAAATATTTTAAGTCCTCTAAATATAAATGAATGGGAAAGGGTAGAAAGACCATTCACACTGATAGAATTTATATGAATTACTATCCTCCAAATTCTAGCACAAGATTGAGATCTTTAAATGATGCTAGCAAATATTGTGAAGAAAATAAAATAGAATTTAATCCCGTTAAATTTTATTTTAAACCTGATAGTATTATAAAGGCTAAAAATGATTAAGCTTCTACTAATGTTTCTTATTTTAAAAGTGAAACTGATCCTTAAGTGATCAAATGGACGATATTTTTCACGATTGTTAAATGTTGAAATGCCTAAATCATTTGAAGAAACGCAGCAAAGTCCAAACAAGGACAATTGGGATGCTGCAATGGCAGCTGAACTCCAAATAATGAAAGATCGACAGGTTTGGGATCTTGTTGATCCACCTATGAGTGCTCCAATAATTGGAAGTGGGTTTTTAATATCAAATCGTATGAAAGAAATAATCCGAAAAAACATAAAGCCAGGTTAGTGGCACAAGGGTTTAAACAAAGACCAGGAGTTGATTTTAATGAAATATTTTCACCTGTTGTCAATTTTAATATTGTAAAATTACTTTTTATACTATTGGTATCTATATTGCATTGGTATAAGGATCAGTTAGATATTAAGTCTGCATATCTTTATGGTAAAGTGAAAGAACCAATTTATATGAGACAACCACCTGGTCATGTTGTAAAAGAGTCAGAAAACAGGTGTGGCTTACAAAGTGGAAGAGAGTGGAATTTTGAACTTGATAATGTTTTGAAACAGTTGGGTTTTGTAAAACTGAGTTGGACCAACTGTGTTTATAAATTTAAAAATGATGATGTAGCCGTATATGTGGATGACATAATTTTATTTGGTAAGACAAATGATTTAATTAAAGAAGCTTTAAAATTAATTAAAAGTAAATTTGATGTAACTGAACTTGGACAACTAAATATCTATTGGGTGTAAATTTTGAATATGTTAGTGATTCTTTATATTTATATCAACAGACATAGTGAGAAGCTAATGCTTAAATTTTCAGAACTACCAAAGTCATTTGTAAAACTTCCTTTTAAAGTAGGTTATGTATTACCGGTAAAGATTCCTGAAAGTGATATGGTTGACAATGACTTGAAAAATATCCTTATCGAACACTCATTGGTTGTCTTTCATTTTTAGTTGATCAAAGTAGACTGGATATTTCATATTCTGTTAATTTAATGTCTCAATTCTGCAATGGTTATACTTTACAACACTGGAAAATTGTTGTCGATATTTTAAACTATGTTTTTGATACCAAAAATTACAGAATAAATTTGTCTAATGTTTCAGGATCCGAACTAGATTGTTACTCGGATGCCAATTGAGGATCGGATTTAACTTACCGCCACTCAACGAGTGGTTACATATTCTATTTTGGTAATGTAGCATTTGCATGGAAATCAAGCAAACAGAAGTGTATTGCTCTATCATCCATGGAATCTGAATTTGTGGCTCTGTATGAGAGCGTAAAAGGATCTATTTGGTTTTCTAGAGTAATAAATGAATTAGATCTTATTCCCAATTCCATTATACCAAATCATTTCTGTGATAATCAAGCTGCTATATGTTTTGCTAAAAATACAGTGGAAAATTTTAAGACAAAGCATATTCGTTGCAATTTTATTCGGAATCTAGTGAAAGAAAATTCCATTGAAATAAATCATATTGGTACCAAAGACAATCGAGCAGATTGTTTAACTAAACCTTTATTAATAAATAAAATTTTCTATAAATAAATTTTGGTCTGATATCGACCGATGGGGCCGACTGTTGGTTTCTATTAAACAGGGTCTGTTTTCAGCCCAATATACACTAGAAGTTTGTTCCGTCTGGTGTCATTCTTTTTCAAACAGTTTTCCTTCCACCGGTTCCTATTGGCTGTGGCGATTGTGAACATATATATATGTATTCTCTTACTGTCTGAACTATTCTTCTGTATTCATCTTCATTCTCTCTGTTCGAGAGATTAGTCGGATAGACCGTACGTTTTTCTTAATTTGTTATCATATTAACACCAAGTTGGTTGGATGATTGTTTTTGTGTTCAATAAATAATTCTCATTCAAGAATTCTTTGTTGCGTCAACAAAGACAAACAATAACTTGTATAATTCGTGCATGAAATATAATCACTGAATTGTGTCGCTTCTAACTTGTCCACTTTTGGACCTTGCGCCATATAAAACCCCAACATCCAATCCAATGTATTGCTTCTAAAGTGGGATTTCAGTATACACAAAGATCTCATTTGATATTGAAATGCATTACTTCCTTGAGTTTTTGATTTTATTGTTAAATGAATATTTGCTGTGAGGATTATAGTTTCTGATATGCATTCTCAACTCTTTTCTTAATATTCTAGTATCATGTTCCTAGCAATCTTTTGTTTTTAATTTACACCCAAAATACATCACAGGGTCAAAATCATACATGGGCCTTATAAAGGCCTGACATTTCATTTTAGTTTATAAGAGCCATTAAAAAAACTTTAATTTTGCAGAAATTCATTTTTTCTTAATTTAAAGCTTTAGTTTTAACTAGAACACTGCATATTTAGTTGCACCTGCATCAAAAACCAAGACAATGACACTTGTCAAAGGTCAAGTATCATCAATAATCACTGGCAAAATATTTAAAAGCTAGCTAAAAATTGGTGTTTTTAAAACTGGGTCAGTGAGACCTAAGCCTTAAAAAAAGAAAATAAAGGTCTTAATTTTTCTTTTGCTTGTATGCTGTATTACAACAAGGGTAAATATAATCATTACAACTATTAACTTTGTTGATATACAAGGAGTGTTCAAATGAAAAGGTACGAAACTTCGTAAAAACCAAACCGGTTGAAATTTGAATATGCCGCTTTGGGATAACGTAGTGAGACATCTAAGGAAGCGAATGCACGAGTACCGGTGTGGTTGTGCGCATGCGCGGGCCCCCGCACATGACGCAGAAGAGAATCATGCAGTTGTGTGTTCCGTTCAATTGACGCGGCAGTGCGTGTGAGGACATCATGGCGTTCACATTGCAAAATTCGACGATTGAGGAGCAGCGAGGTGTTATCAGATTTCTGATTGCGGAAGGTGTTAAACCGGTAGGTGAGACACTCCGTAGCCTACGCAAGTCCATCAAGAGCAAACGGCCGGGGCTGCTCATGGAGGGAGTGATTCTGCTCCACGATGACGCGCGTCCACACGTCTCCAGGGTCACACAAAGCGTACTGGCCAAGTTCAAGAGGGAGCAGCTTGAGCATCCGCCCTGCAGCCCGGACATATCTCCCTACAACTTCCATCTGTTTTGTCCGCTAAAAAACATCTCAAAGGGAAGCGCTTCAACTCGGATGACGAACTGAAGGACACAGTGGAGGACTGGCTCTTGTCACAGCCACAGGAGTTCTGGGAACAGGGAATCCTTCGGCTCGTGAAACAGTAGGATAGTTGTGCTCAGTCCTCTGGTGATTACTTTTGAATAAAGACCAATTATACCCACAGTGTCGTTTCGTACCTTTTCATTTGAACACCCCTAGTACATACACTATGCAGTCACAGATAAGTAATACTTCTTTTGCACATAGACAACTAAGGAGAAACCCGTGTACAATGAAGATGAATTGGTCGATTCAGATGTGGAAGATGAGCCCGATGCTTATTTGCAAAGAGTCAAAGCAGAGGGTCGTGACCGTGACGCAGGCGGTGGATCCACAGATGAAGAATCCTCTGACGAATCCTTTGCTCCTGAGGAAAGTGGGAGTGAAGTTGCTGAGGAGTGAGTGTCTGTTTTTATTCATGTAAATCCTATTTGTTTGAGTTATAGCAGAAAGCAGCCCTTTCAGATATTTTAGTAGATAATTTTATGAGGGACAGTCACACAAAATGATAAAATTTGTTATAAAATTAGAAATGCTTAAAGTGTGTTAATTATTTGTAATGTTTCTTTGTAAAGTGAGTTTAACTGAGGAAAGGAATCTGCCTTTCATTTTTCAGAATTACTCAATTGCAGGCTTTCAAATCGTGCGATTTGTTGATATATATAGTTGGTTGATAATTTTGCATTTCTGCTATTCAGTTAATCGATAATAAACTATTTTAAAGCTTTGATAATCGTCAATAGTTTCAATCATTCAGCATTCATGGCGCCATCTACAGGAAATCATGCTTCACTGTTTTGTTAAATAATATTTTAATGAAAAACAACTTAAGTTTCAAAAATGGCAAATCACAATCTATGTTCTGACATACTTTGTGCAAAATTTCGTATCTCACTGCAAAATTGTATTTCAATGGACTTCAACATGCATTTATAAAGATACTTTTAATGTTAGAAGTTTTTATTAATTTGATTTCTCTATGCAAATGTTATTGATAGGTATGACAGTAATCCACCAACCAGTTCAGATAGTGATGAGGATTATGAAGGGTCTGACAAGAGTTCTGGGGATGATTCTGCAGAAGAAAGAAAACCTAAAGAAAAGAAACCCAAGGAACCTAAAAAATCCAAAAGTGCTAAGACTGTGGTATGCATATTTAGCTTATTTAATTCATTATCTTTTGCAGTGTTTTGTTAAACTGGAAATAAGAAATTTATTCATATGTGACACTTATACTAAATTTGATGTGTGCATGTTTAAAAACTAGCATGTAAATTTTGTAATGCATTATTTATGAAATCAACCAAAATAGCTTATATGAGATTAATTGTTTTTGTTTATTTTAATATATGTGGATTTTTTTGTGTATCTCAATGAAAATAAATTATTTTTGAAGAAAACAATTTTCTTAAAATGTAAATGTATTCATTTGGATGTTCGATACTTTTGTATTATATTTAAATACTATTTTTGTTATCTAAAAGTCAGTTCAGTTGTTTTTCATTGGGTAATTGTTTTACAGATTAAAATTTCTACAATAACTAATATTCATAAAAAATTGAAGTGCTATTCGTCGTTTTACTGTTGAAACCCTGAGTTCAGAAAGCAAAATTTTTCTGGAGTGATAAAAAATTTGCAGATAGAGGGCTTCGTAACTGATGCAGACTTGGGAGCTTTTGAAACAAGTTTAACTAGCCTATTTGTAACGAAATAATGTTACAAACTCTTAAACAGAAAATATTGATTTATAAGGTTTTGATAGTAAAACAACATATTGCTCTGTTTCACAAGCCTTTGCCAAATTCAGTGTTTTCCGATGGGGGTTTGGTTTCTGTCATTAAAATTGAAATATTCTCAAGAACCCTTAGGTTTCTGAAAAATCAAATTTTATGTTTCGTCATGACTAAAATGTATAGTCTAGTATGATGTACAATGCTGGTTACTTTTCCTCTTAATAGGCATTGATGTTTATAATAATCTTTAATTATTTTTGCAATTGTAGAAAGAGCCCGGCATGAGAAAGAAGAGGCAAAAGAAGGAAAAGGACGAGAACAAACCCAAGCGTCCTCCCTCAGCTTATTTCTTGTATCTTGCTGATGTGCGAGAAAAAATTAAGAAAGATAACCCTGGTATTGGTATCACCGATATTACCAAGAAAGCTGGAGAAATGTGGAAAGAAGTTACAGACAAAACTGTAAGTTCAGAAGATATATTATACAACCCTCTCATTCATATATTATAAATTCTACTTGACTCTTTTTAAACTTCTAAATATCAATTATTTGCTTAAACAAAAAATTAAGATTTTCAGTCATGAAAGTAGTTTCCTGTGAATTATGTGTTTTCCGAAGGTAATTATTACATTTATTTTGAACAATTATTTGCAATTCACATAAATTCATTGATTATAGGGCTCCAGGCAACTTAGTGATAAACCACATGAGTATGATCTGCAAGGAAAAAATTAAATATACAAGAGGATCAAAAGAATTGTTTGAATGAGTGTATAATATTTAAAATTTTAGATGACATGACCTCTTGAATAGTGGATGAACTATTATAATATTTTGTAATTTTTTAAAACTTAAAAATTGCTCTCCCAAAAAATGTGAAGTTTCTTTTAACTTTGGCCCTCAGGGGCACATCTCCTTTAGGTGTACATGGACACAAGGTACTCTAGTGATCTTTTCTTTTCCTATGGGGTTTACTGCTTTAGTAAACAAGGATCACTCGTGGGTATCAAATGATCTTTTCCTGTTTTCATCCCACTATGTTTCACAAATCCCTTTTTTCCCTTTCACATTTTTTTTACTTGACGTTGTCTTGTGTTTGGCAAAGCTTGGCCAAATATGGCCCTTGTGCCATAAAACCCAAAATCAATCTCACTACCTTCAATTATGAAAAGGCAGTAACTTTCCTTCTATAGTGAATTTTATATTTCGAATGTATCACTTTTTTTAGTTTTTCAGCATCACATGCTTGAATCTAAGTTATGTAACAAAATATTTGATTCTCTGGATATTTTACAGAAATGGGAAGAAAGGGCAGGTGTTCTTAAAAAAGAATATGAAAAAGCCATGGCAGAATATAAAGCAAGTGGTGGTGGTGAAAGGTAAGAAAATATTTTCCATGATGTGGCTTTTTTAATTATGAAAATTACTATAGGAAAGGTGTACATACTTACATATAAGGTGTAACATACATATCTTTTTATTTCCATTGGCAGGCAGGAGAACAAAATACAAACGTTAATAAAAGTATGCTCAAACAATGCATAAAATTGATGAGAGAAGGTAAGACAAGAAAGGAATAGTTGCCTATCCATCCTCTAGCCTCCCAGTATCAACCTCAAAGGTCCCGACTAGAGAGGGGACCACAGTAGCCCGGTTGGGAGATTAGCATCTGGAGGGTTGCAAGTTCAAAACTCAGTCCAACCAAAGACCGTGGTGACTGGCACAAGTTAAATCTGTCATGGTTTCAAATATCCTCACATTGTCGTGGTGTGGAAGTTTGGGTGTGACCTTGTCATCTGACCATGGTTCAAAATGACTAGGTGTTGTCTAGAAATGACGAGATGAGAGTGCAGTACGAATTTGCAGGTGGTGGGTGTCCATGTAGGTAGTTGAGAATTAACATCACACTTTGGAGGAATCAACCACAGTGAGATGATATCAACACCTGAGCTGGCACCCACTCTCCAAACTTCCACACCAATGTGAGGACATTTGAGGCCATGGCAGATTTAACCTGTGCCAGCCCCCATGTACATGGCAGTCTTTGGTTGGACCTAGTTTCAAACTCACAAACCTCTGGTTACTCATCCACTCTTCCTACTGCAGCCCTGGTGGGTGTCTATTTCTTGGGAAATTGTAGAATTCAAGCAACATGGGTTTTGTAGAATTTTCACGTATTGTAGACCTACATCCACATGGTGCTCCTGGGCAATGTTTTAAACAGCAAAATCAGGGCTGCCGCCGATTTTCAACCTTGGCAACTAGGGGCATCTTTTAAAGCAAAATCGTCTCTAATGCTCCTACTTTCAAAATTTTGCCAGCTGTTTTTTGAAAATTTGCCAAAGGTCAACGAAAATTTAGTTCTTTTTTTACTAATAGATGATGGGAATTCAAGAAGCTTTTGTAGGGTGGGGTTGGCAGACTACCCTCATCATTGATAGAGGGAAAGAAAAGTAGATTAGTTTCTCGGGCAGCGACTGTTTCTGGTTGTAAGGCCGTCATGGAAGCCAGAGGATTCAGCATCCGAGGCTCAAATGCCAATACTAAAAGTTTTTCACTGATGAGCAATAAACATAGTGATCAGAGAAATCAAAGCAGCTTAAAATTAATTAATTCAGCTAATGGTTGCAAATAATTGACTATAGTGGGAAAGAATTTTTGAATTTTGCCCAAGATTCGAAAATAGTTAGTTCTGCATTAACTTAGTCAATTATAAGTTCTGCAGTAAACATAAGAACCTATAATTGCTATAAGATAATCTTTCTTATAAGTTCTGCAGTAAGCATTCCAGACAAATTTGTTAAGGTTAAAAACATAATTTGTAAATTTTTATTCTATATTGTGACATGTATATTATATACTATGTAAATTAATTTTATTTCCATTCCATGGACATTAGTTGGAGTGATGGCGTGCTATAAGGCACAAAAGTTTTCTAAATCTACCCTAAATTCATGGTCAAAAGTTAGTCAACCTAGTATCTACAGAAATTTACTTCAACAAAAACTTTGAGTACAAATGCTGGACTAGCTTATGCTAGGAATTCGTAAATTAGTGTTATAAATAATTACATCATATCTGTAACACATTCAACGAATATGTGTAAACACCAATGTATACTTTATTTTGTCAGTTTTATTAGGTAAACTTGAACTCAAATCATGAAATCTTTAAAGCATAAACCTCATACAAATTTATTTTGCTTTCATTACAGCAGCAAACCCAAGGAACCAAAAGAGAAAACTCCCAAGAAAGACAAAGATAAAAAACCACCTCAAACTAACAAGTCTCCCACTAAATCTCCCGGATCTTTCAAAAGCAAAGAATACATCAGCAGCAGTGCTGATAGTAGTGACAGTGAAGATAAACCATTAAAATCTAAGAAAAAGAAAGATTCAGATGACTCTGATGATGACAAAGTAAGTTGGACTGACTTTTAAAACTTCTAGTGTTCTTCATTGTGTAATGTTTTATCCTTGTACAATGTACTGATGTATTTTCAGATGGAAATCGACGAAGGTTCGGCATCAGCAGGTTCGGATTAAAAGTTTAAGGACTGTAAATAGTGATTACTTTTTTAAGTTGCTTTTCTTTGTCTTCAATGTTAATAAAAACATTTTTATATCACTTGTGATTTTGTGTTTTTATACATAAGATGGCAAACCCTTTGTACTGTTATGTCACAGTATAAATTGCATTACAGTAGTTAATTTTAATGTTCTTGCGAGATTTCTGTATGAAGATATGTACTTCTGGGGTATTACAAAATACACTACCTGACATTGAAAATGCAACACCAAGAAGGAGTTGGCAGAAAGTGATGAAATTTGGCAAACATAGAGAGACAGCAACGAGCAATAAGTGATCTTTATTGCAACATTATACACCTTGCCACTGAGCAGCAGGAACGTCTGATCAGTAGGTTGTAGGACCACCGCGAGCGGCGATACAGGCAGCAACATGTCTAGGTACAGACGCAATGAGCGTGTGGATGGTGTCCTGAGGGATGACTGCCCATTCCCTGTCAACCATTTGCCAGAGTTCGTCTTCTGAACGTGCCGGTGGCAACGCATGCAAGCGACGTCCCAGAAATGTTCGATAGGGGAGAGATCGGGGGAGACAGCTGGCCAGGGAAGCACCTGGGTACCTTGCAGGGCATGTTGGCTGATGCGTGCCGTGTGCGGCCGGGCGTTATCCTGCTGGAAAATGGCATTGGGCACCCCCTGAAGGAAAGGTAGTGTCACCGGCTGCAGCACGTCATCCACGTATCGTTGGGCCGTCATAGTGCCCTGAATACGGACCAGAGGTGACCTGCTATCGTAGGCGATGGCGCCCCAAACCATTATACCGCGTTGTCTCGCGATATGGCGTCCCACAGATGCGGCCGGATTGGCCCTGTCACCACGTCGGCGCCAGACTCGTACACGGCGACTGTCATTGCTAAAACAGAAGCGTGACTCGTCTGAGAACACCACGTGGCTCTCTCCCTACACCATTGCAAACGGAGACGTCTGTGCTATTGGGTCAATGGTAGTCGTCTCAACGGACGCCATGAGTGCAGGCCTGGCTAATGGTCCTGGACGATATGGCATCAAGGGTGTCCTGCACATGCTGCAAAAGGGCGACAGACGTGGCTTGCGGGGCCGCCGATGCTTGCCGGCAGATGCGTCGGTCCACGCGTGCTGACGTCACTCTGGCTGCACCGGAACCCGTAAAATGTGCCACATTCCCTTGGTCCAACCATCTGTGCCACAACCGGTGCACCGTGTAGGTGGGTATCTGCTGAGATTTGACATATGGACCAACCTGCCCTTCTGAGACCAATCACCATACCCCTCGTGAAGTCGTCTGTTTGCTGGAACTGTCTTGATTGGCGGCGTCCTGGCATTCTCCGCTACTAGATGTTTCTTCTAAGACACAAAAACAAATTGTAACTTGATTTACCTGGCAAACAGCAGCGCGAAACTGACCACTTTTGCAGGTTCCTTCCCTGATTTTTCACTCGCCGTGAGCGGGACAGCTGCGCAGTTTGCATCATTTACATATCTCGGTGAGCTGCGTCTACCCTGTAAATTTCATCCAGTTCTGCGCACTCCTTCTGGGTGTTGCATTTTCAATGTCAGGTAGTGTACTATCCATTTCCGTTTAAAACGAATTGTTCATAACTCTTGAGATTTATTTGTATTGGAAGCGGCTTGGTGCCAGTGGTTAACTTTCAAGACAGTGTCAAGATCACTTTCCTGCTGAAAATGCGTTTTCACAGTTGGAGTGGTGCTGTTCCCTTTGTATTAACCTAATACAAATTTGGAATAGATGGTGCTATACTCTGAGGCTGTAAATAGTATCATATGTACATAAATTATTCTCGTCATCTGACCGTGGTTCAAAATTACGTGGTGTTGTCCTCGGATCTTTCCCTTTGGGATTGATCCCGGACCGTCACCAATAGCCCATTGTGTTGCTCCAGTGTGACGTTAATTGAAATACTCCTCCTCCTCCATAAATTATTCATGGCAAGATTGCATTCCTCTGTATTCACCACAGTAAACATCTAGGATGCTGATTGGTCAGATCTGTTACAATGTCAACTATTGTAAGAAAATTTGCCTTTTGAAACTCTTCTCAAACAAATCCAATGATTTTTGTATGGTATGAATTTAAAATTATTGCGCTTGTGACAAAAACAGTTCTTGGCTATTTGTTGACAAAATAAGTATCATGAATGAACTAAATCAATTCAGAAGTGAAGTCATAAAATGCAGTTTGACTCCATTTTTTACCAAACAATTAAAATATTCAGTTTGACAAAGTATACTGGCAAAGCAACAGGCAACCTGCCCATTTCTGTCACAGGGATTAGACACCTAATAGTTTTTGATAACTGGAAATTAATTTTCTCAGGTGTCCTGGAAAGTTCTTTTAAATTTTCTGTAATTTTAATTGATTATTTGTAAAATGTAAACTTTTAAATTGATTTCAAAACCTCTTAGGGCAAAAAGTTACAAAACTTAGTTTATAGAATGTGCCATGAAGAATAACGGACAGGACAAGCAGGCTTAGTATCATCAATATTCTAATGTAAAAAAAATTTGGAAGTGTCCTTCCAATTTCTACTGAGAGCATTGGTTTTCCTGGAAACAGGCACACATTTTAGTGATGCACTAGCAGGCAAAATGCGAGTAATTTGGAGAAAATATTAAAAACCACTTTTCACTTAATATTTTTATTTTAGTTTCAACCTTTATCAAAGCTATTCTAATTTTTTAATGATTTGCTCAAGAAAAAGGAACACCTATTTTTCAGTTAATTTTAGTTTTCATGCTAAAATGTGATCACACTTTCCTTACAGCTGTGAGAAACATTTTGAAACTAACAAAAAATTTCAATTATAAAGCATCTTGCAATTTTTTCTTCCTGTGGCATATTCATGCAATTTTGTTTAAATTGCCATACCTCCTGGAAAATTGCTTTTCAAAATGGCATGAATCCTTTCATTTGTTATGAATGTATATTTAGCACCCCGAAACATTTGCCCTAATTACAGCAAACGTAAAATGTTTTTGCTAATGCAATATTAAAAGGTCTCATTTTGAATCCTGCAACTTTTTCGAGGCAGTCAAGGTGGGATTTCTATTTAAAAGTTTGAGGCGTTCAAAAAAACCAAAAGGGACAAAATCAAGGGGAATAAAGTCGGAAAAATTTTTAAGTGGAATTATTGGGTCGGTGCGAATGAAATAATCTCCCTATGAATTGACACTGTTGCCATTTGTCTGACAAGGCCATGATCCCGGAACAAAGAGTCTTGTGGCTGGGATGCAAAGAAGTCATCAACTGCATGGTGAACCTCCATATCTTGGGTGAACCATTTGCCAGACAGCGATCCAGGTGATGAAACAGATGAAAATCTGTAGGTGACAAGTCGGGAATGAGGCATCGCTTCATAGCCCAACTCACATAGTGTCAGCATCATCCGTTGTGAGACATGATAATGGGCGTTATCTTGCAGGAGAACGCCATGCCTGTTTACCAAGGCCAGTTTCACCATCAATTTCTGGTGCATCTCATAATTCATCACAATATCGTTCTGAAGTGGTTTGGCCACCTGGCAAGAAACTAGTGAATTATTCCAGCTGTAGACCACTATACAAGAAGCATAACTTTCCTGGGATGTAAGGGTGGCTTGGGATGGCTCCAAGAGGCTGCTTTGCTCAACCATTGTGCAGATCGTTTCCAATTGTCATAAAGGAATCATTTCTCGTCGCAGGTAACGATTCCCTGCAGTAGAGGTTCTTTCATTCCTGGAAAGGAACTATGCAGACTTCCAAACGTCTCATCTTGTCAATTCATGAGGCACCCAAGAATCAATCTTTTTTACCTTACCCAGTGAGCAATTGTAGTGTGGACACCTAGCTCGGCTGCTATCTCATGTTTTCCGCGGTTCAGCTTCAACCACTTAGAACATCGTCAGAAACTGCAACTTCTCGGTGACTACGTGGTTCGTTTTTCAGGTCCATATCTCCACTTTGCAAGCCATCGCCGAATGGTTCGTTTATTGGCTGTATTCTCCCCGAATGCTGTGTTAATGTTTCGAGCAACTGCAGCAGAATGTTTAAATTCGTAAAGGAAGATGACTCAAATCTAAGTTTTCCTTGTCGAATTCGGAAGCACCTTACACCCAAATAAATTAAATCTGGAACTTGTACTTCACATGCGCGATAGCTATTTATAGTAGCTCTGACGCAAGATGCCGGAAGCTTGCAGGTAATTGCTTTTAGCTGTATGGGAGTCATTCCCAAAGCTATTTGTCATCACATTTCATTCGCACCAACCCAATAGCATCAGATTAAAGTAAGTTTGACATAGTGTGAATTGCATTAATATAATTGCTTAACCATAGGCTTTACTATCAATTTGAATTTTTTAAATAAGCATGCATCAACAATGGGGGGTATCCTTTAAATACTTACAATGCTCTATTAAAAAATATTTATCCATAGAATTGAGTGCAATGTGTTTTTTGTAAATTGATTTGTGGCTTTTTTCTCTGCATATGCTATAAAACATGCCTTAAGCAAAATGCATTAAATCTTAAAACTACTTTTACTTGGCTTTTACATACAAGAACATTTTGTCTATAGGTCCTGACAACCATTTCCTTTTACACTTAAAATCTTTCTAAGCTACAGATGGGATTCAGGTAACATGTTAGTGACTTTAATGAGATGGCAGATGACCTTGGGGAAGCCATTTATACAAAGGTGGTTGAGTTTGCCAGGGGAAAGGGCTGCCCACCTGTATAGGCGATTTATTTTATTTAACTCGAACACTGGCCATCTCTTCTGGCAACAAATAAACTCAAAGCCAGAAACCATACTAAAGATGCCAATTGTGGGAATACATTCTTTAGATTCAACCCACCTCTTAATTTAACAAGTACTCATTCAAAACCACACAATTCATGCCAACTTGATGGAGCCCACAGCTTCTATGAACATTAACCCATTTGAAAAAGCTGTAGAAAGATTACTATTTAGATTGAAATATTTTTATACATGTGATGTAGCAAGATTCCCAATTCATTAGTAGAAATATTTAAACTTTAAGGCCCATGTTTATAAACTATTACAAAATAAATAAAATCAAGTAATACTTTTACCAAGTATGCGTTGAGAACTTCAACTATCTAAAGAAAATACCTAGCATATCAGTTTGCACTTAAAAATCTGGTAGGTGTAGATAGGTATTTCAATCGGCATATAATCTCCTCTTGAGGTTTTAACTTTGACCACCAGTTGTCAACTATCATTTGTCTCCCAAGTCACGATTATTTTGGGTACTTTCTGGATATAGAAAAAATTATCAGCCTTCATTGGGTTTTTAACCCGTTATAGGATTGAGGTCTAATTAAACCTCTTCCACTATGATCATTGATTACCGAATTATTAAACTTCAGGAAACTATCCATCTTGAAGACCAATCCTGGTATAAGCCAATTGAGGGGAATTCATGCAATGATTTTTTCTTTAGCTATAACTCATTAATTGTCCAATTAAAATGCAACGTCCAAGAAATAATGTATTTAGCGAAGAAACTTGTAAATGAAAATTTCAACTGCATGTTATAATTTTTATTTAAGAATATAGAACATCAATATTCAATTATAACATACTTGACATTCAAAGTGCACCGAGAATATTTTTGTTACAGTTGCACAAAGCATAAAACAAATAAGTAAACATCTTTTCAGTAATAGCCATGAAAAACTGAAGTTAACCAACTAAGCTAAATTGTAATCTAGTTTAGTTCTAAATAACTTAAAGATTGCACCCAAACACATTAACCTATTGTTTTCAAAACTATTGTAAGAAATGTTGAAATTTAAATATTTTGGATGGAAAAGAAAGTGTTCAAGGGAGACATTGAGAGTTTTGATTAACTTCGACCACTTGAGAAAAGTTACATCATACCCATACTAGAATACAATTACAACATTACAAAGTAAACTTTTCGATTGTTTCGCAAAGTACTCATCTTTCACACACAAGCAATATTTCATGTAACAAAGTTACTCTAAAAACGTACATGCTGCATTCAATGAAAATATATCCCATGAAGGAGATTAACTAATTAAACTGCCATTGTTATATTGATCTAAACTAGAAGTTTTACTTACTCCTATATATCATAGATACTGCAATCTATACACCAAGAAAATAGTATACAAATGTAGATATCATGTGTCGTGTTTCTACCTTAAACTATTTATAAAGGACTAAAAGCAAATCGAAGATAAATGTCCCCACCAGATCTAAAAAGCAGTTTCTTGTATTTAATTATGTTCCTTACAAATATATTCACGAGGATGAAACTCGAACATTAAAAGGAAATCTGGTTTAATTTAAATTATTTTCATTACAATTGAGTCAAAACTTTAGATAAGAAACTGGTGTATGAAGAATGTATCAATTTTCTGATTAAAAACTTGTTGCCAATAAACTGACTGAAGAATTCTCATTAACTTGTCAAAAACACTCCATAATTTAAAAAAAATTATGTTGGATTAAAGGAGTTATCTTGCGAAAGCAATTCTGGCAAACTTTGTTACTTTAATGGTACTGCACATATCAACAAAGTTATTAAAATACTCTCATAATATAAAGCAGGAAGCTACCTAGACTTTATGAAATAATTCCAGTCAAAAAGCATAACAAAGCTGAAATAATACATTTAATAACATAAATTTACACAGGAATAACATCTTCATATTCTCTTTACGAGGTCATAACAGAAATAAATGACAGGTTCAAATCAAGTCTTTTTGAAAGATAGAATTTGGATTCTTCACATAGGAACACAAAACTTTGACTTAATATGCATGATCTTTGATGAAGAGGGTTTCTGCAGCCGCAGCTCCGCTTACTCCACCGCCGTACTTTCCGAGAGAAGCCTCGCTGTTGGCCTAGAGTTAGCGCACAAGACAGGAAGAGCACAAATAGAAAAGTTTCGACCAGTGAGTAGAGAGTCAAAGCAACAGTTAACAAGAAATACATTCAGATTAATATAAAACATAAAAAGATTAAAAAAATAAAATTTAACAAATAAGAGTGGTTTGGAACCATAACATCAATGCAAAGGTTAAGAGGAAAGTTGAGGATTGGAATGCATTAAAAGGACAAAGCAGATTTGAAATAAAAGGTTAAAAAAAAAAGGGTTAGGGAAGAACAGTTAGTAGGCGTGGGCTTTCACGAAATTGGAGCTTTGGGAAGCGACACTTTTGATCGATCCCGCCACATATTTACCCTGACATGCAAGTCCATTAGCCTAAAAGGAAAATGTGGAATTACAGCTACTAAATCTAAAAGCAAAGTAAGGATATTCAGCAAGGAACTACAGAACTATTGTAATATTACCATGCAAATTACACTGCAATGAAGTAGTGAGCAAGTTTTAGAAAATCTTATGAGCCAATTGAATCTTGGAGCAAGTTTTGTACTTCAGAACAGTAATTGAAGCTCTCACCAGGGGTAAATTAAAAAAAACTTTGTATGAGAATACTTGCCACAGCACTTAATCCTCCCTTGTAAATAAAATCTTTGAAAGAATATCTTGCAGAAATTTTTAAATTTTTTCATGTAAAAAAAAATAAAATAAAACAGCTTTCAATGCTGTAACTAACCTATTTAGATCATTTCACATACCTCAAATTAAATTTAACTGTTAGCAAAAAATTTAATTTTAGTACAATAAAAAACTAATAATCATGTCAGATTTTGCCACTCTTATTTTAATACTCCTGATTTTTCAACTGCTACAGGCTCACTCTGTAAGTGCTGGCAGTTATATTAAGCATGCTTATATTTACAAAGTAAATAGTTTATGTCATGCATTAAATTGAGGAATTTTATTACAAAAATCATACATGCAAGCATTTTTAAGAAATCAAAGACAACATTCGAATTGTACATCATCTAAAGCAACCTTTTTTAGTCAAATTATAAAATAAAGATTTTTTAATCCCAATGATTTTCAACCTTGTACCGCAAGAATGGCACTGGTGTGCCTTATGAATGGTGAAACGGTTTAAATTGTATGTATAAGAGATTTATTTCAGTTCAGTTTTGATGAGAATGTTCAAGTAATACCTGTATAAATAATTTAGAGTATTATTTTTACAATAAAGTAGATTAAATTGTTTGATATTTTTTTAAAACCACTTAGGAGCAAAAAAGGTAGGCAATTACTATTATTATTCTTCGTAAATCTATACAAACTACCCATTTTTTGGTCGGATTGGCAAAATACCACTTTTCAGTGTGCCACAGAATTAATATGCATGCCACAAGATGAAAAAGGTTGAAAATCTGCTTAACAAAAAGATCTGAAGTTATCCTCCAATAGTGAAAGCAATCCACCAACAGTAAACTATTTGAATAGACATAATTTTCCAGAAGAAACAACGAACGATATCAGAAATATCATAGCAGTCATTGCAATTTTAATGGGTGTGAATCACCTAATGATAACCACTTCGATTCTTACTTGTGCTTCATACATTTATAATATATTTGACATCGAACTAAGACCTTTTCACTGGATTCTCGATACATACCTTTGCCCTCTTGAGTAATTCATCCTGACCAGCTTTGATGGCCTCGTTCTTTCCACCCCATGCCTTCAAGGCACTGGCCTGCAGGGCTCGGCCATAGCTGAAGGTCAAAGCCCATGGCTTCTTGCCAGGGTACTTGTTCAAGGCATCCAAATGCACGGAGGCTTCCTCCTCAGACTGACCGCCAGACAAGAAAGTGATTCCTGAAACAATAAAAAATTTAACACTAGATCCTACAGAAAGCTTTTATTTTGGTACCTTTAAAAACAGACTAAAGATAGTCTGGAGACAGTACCTTATGAAAGCAGCACTGTAGGAAATAAACTAGTTTTAGCAATTTCCCATCCAGACACAAAGTGGAAAAATTTGGCATTATGAAATGTATTTAGAGATTCCTAATAATCCTCCCCCTCAGGGGCACATGTTTAGGTGCATACGGCTTCACGAACCTGAGAAACCCTAGTGATCTATACTTTTCCCATGGGGTTTAGTCTCGTAAACATGGGGTCATGAACCCAGGAATGCCCAAGCACTAGCAATCTTTTCGCTTTTTCGCAATTATTTGACATGTCTGACGCTTGGCCAAGAAAGGCTCTTGCACCATACAACCACAAACCAACCTAATAAACCTTTCAAGTGTTATAAAATGAGTGTCCAATTTTTACATAAATAGTTGATGCTTATCACCAAGATTGACTAGTCTATCAGCAGAACTACTCCAGGCAAAGTCTAGGTACTGTCAGCCACTATAGAACAGGTCTCATTTTGAAAGGAGATGAGGTTTTGGTGCTTTTGGCGATTGGGTTGTTTGTAGACGTTTTGAAAGTAGCTCCTTGCCAATAATGTACTCTCTCTCTCTGGAGTTCATCTCATCTGGCAGAGTTAATAACCTAAATTCTAGAATATATAATGCAGAAATTAAAAAATACTGGTTGAACGAGATTGCAATTCATCCGATAGGTGCTCTATGTTTCTTACATGCTCTATGTATGCATTACATTTAATATGTAGCATATTTTAGGACACTAAAACAAATAACTAAAAATATTTAAATTTATAAATACATTTTTAGTTCTTTTCATTGGACAATATTTAAAAAAAAAAATCACTGTTCACCTATCAGGACCCCATTAGGACTGAGTTGATTAACCTTATCCAAATTCAAATAATTTTTCCATGTTTAATCAATTTTTAGATTAAATTTGAGTATTCACACACATAAGGCAAGACATTAGAAAAAGAAATTAGCAAATCTGGTACAAACAAGGCACAGTTTAGTAAAGTTATCATGGAGTGGTTGATTGGCTCGTTGCTCTATGGTAAATTTTTTTTTGCTGTGCAAAGATTAATTAGACCAGGTCCTACTGCTTAAAGTGTCATTGAATGAAAAAGTAGATAAAAGCAGATGTTTTAAAAGCTAGATCTTAAGGCAACCCTTTATACACATGTTAAGTTCTAATTTTTACTTCATTCAAGTTACAATCACAAAATTAATGTGAATCTTGTTAGTTATTATCTCTCATGATTAATTTAAGACATAATATATCAAGAGACAACATTTACTACAAAAATTCTTTACCTGGAACGGCAGCAGGTACAGTCCTCTGCAAAGCTGTAACGGTTGCCTTGGCAACATCTTGGGGTGCGTATTTCTTCGAGCAACTCTGACCAGGAGTTACCATGTTGGGTTTCAACAATGTGCCTTCCAGGTAAACATGGTGGTCGCTCAGAGCCTTGTAAACGGCAGCTAATACTTTCTCGGTGACTTTCTGGCATCGTTCTAAGTCATGATCACCATCGGGCAAGATTTCAGGTTCAACAATGGGTACAATTCCATTCTAAAATTTTAATTTATGTTACACAACACAAAGTTCTAGAAAAATGTTTACAAATTCAGATACTAGACATGTACTATTAAAAATCCAGATACACTAACAAATTCATTTACTGATCAAACTTTGCTCGACTTCAGTTATGATTCATCACCAAGAGTGAAGCGAAACTCAAGTCAAATTTTTAAATCTAATATTTCCAGTCACATTTTTTCTTTTTCTGTACTCTAAGCTAATTAACAATAATGCTTTCTACCAAGACTTTGGATCATTGCCTCCATTCAATGAATCTAATTGTCTTTTGCTGAAATAATGCTGAGAAGTTTGCAAAATATTTGTGAACCCTTAATAATAACTAAATTGTTCTCAAATGCAAGAATGCAAGGACAAATAAGAGTAATTCAAAAAGGAAAACTTCAAACCTTTTGGCACTCTGTTGCGTAACG
Organism: Meta bourneti; assembly: GCA_933210815.1. Lineage (NCBI taxonomy): Eukaryota > Metazoa > Arthropoda > Arachnida > Araneae > Tetragnathidae > Meta > Meta bourneti. Next base: position 20,622,890 of record OW119930.1, read on the forward strand.
AGCGAGGACATTGGCATTCTCCAAGATGGACAAAGGTGAGGGAGTGTGATCCCTGATCTTAAGGACGCACCTCCACTTGGCAAATCTGCATCCAAGCTTGTAGTATTCAGCACACCTGGTACCCAAGTCATCCAAACCTGCAATTTAGAAAAAGAAAATCGCATAAACAATCTTTATCATTCTTGTTTGATTTGAACAGGGGTCCTACTCTTGAGAGAAAAAAAATCCAGGCCTTTTCAAGGCTACATTCAACATAATGTAGATTAACTTGTGAATTTCAAAGGTGAAGAAATATTCAACGAGTGCTAGGAATGGAACGCACAGACCAAGTTTTAAAAAATTAATTTTTATTTCACTAACACACCTATTACTCTTAATATTTGTTTATATTTATATATATTACAAAAATTATAAAACAAAAATATTTGGAAATCGGATAATTCAGCAATTTTCAACCAGTGTGTTGCATGAATACTGGTATGCCTTACGGATGGCGGAACAGTTTAAAGTATGCGAGATTCATTTCATTTCAACAATTTAGTTTTCAACTTTTGACAAGTGCATCAGCAAACTATTAATATCCGTGTAAATAATTTTGAGCATTATTTTTTTATTACAAAATGTCATGAATAAATGATCCAATATCTTTAGTTACTTTAGAGCAAAAAGTAGGTAATTGCCATTATTTTTGTAAAATCGAAATTGGATATTTTTTGGTCGGATCGACAAAAATACATTTATTGGTGTGGCACAGAATTTTAGTAATTAGTTTATGTGTGCTTAGATGATAAAGGTTGAAAAACAAAAATCGCAGTATGTTCAGATGATAAAGGTTAAAAAATTGCTGGCTCACTTGTTTTAACAAATTCAAGACAGATTAGCATTCACTTTTGTCCACAACCATGCTGTGGCAAAAATAAGTAGCAGATCAAGTATCCCTACTTAAAAGTTTACATGGCTAATGAAAGCTAGCAGATAGGAAGGCAAGAGAAACCACTGAAAATTCAAGTAGTTCTACTATACAGGGTGTCCCAGAAAGGTTGATCCGCAATTTATCTTTTTACCATTTGGAGGTAGGTAGGCAATGTAAATTGCAAAAGTACACCAAATAAGGTAAGTAATTAAGATATGTGAATAAAATTATCACGTGATAACAATTTAAGCAGATACAGTTTTTAATTTGTATACAACCCCTCTAGATAAAAATCCGAGATAGGGATGCAGGTAAGGGACATTTCTCCAATCGTTAGCAGAAAACTGCATTTCTGTAGGTTGAACAGTAACGGAGGCATAATGAAGCAAAAAAGTTGACTTATACCGCTTGTGCACAGCTGTTCAAGCAGTCAGATTAGGGACCGTATACACAATGCTAAAAAGCATTTTTTTCGGTCAGAAAGTGCAACATTGTGCAAAGTAATGTAGTATTGCAACTGCAGATGAAAATCGCAATGAATAATAGTAGACAATGTAATCTATAATAAAAATATTGTAGAAAAAATGGTTTAAATAAAAATAAAAGGAAATTTACAATGCATGTTCAAAATGTTTTCCCATCTGCAGCAATGCAGAACTTAGCTCTTCATTTTTGGCCATCGTTCTAAATTAGATACGGCCCCCTTAAAATGGAAACTCTTGTATCTCCATTACTATTCAACCTACAGAAATATGGTTTTTTTTACTAACGATAGGGATACAGGTAGGGAACATTTTTGCTATCTCGGATTTTTATCTAGAGGGGTGGTATATAAATTAAAAACTGTATCTGCTTAAATTGTTATCACGTGATAATTTTATTCACATATCTTAATTACTTACCTTATTTGGTGCACTTTTGCAATTTACATTGTCTACCTATCTCCAAATGGTAAAAAGATAAATTGCGGAACAGCCTTTTTGGGACACTCTGTATACTAGAACAAAGAAAGTACATGCTTAGGTCCATCAGACCCAAGCCAGCACAGGTTAGAAACGTTTGGAATGAAATATCCTGTACGACCAAAGGAAAACATTTTGATATTATAGTACTAAAAAAGAACAAATAAAGTGCACATACAGAAAGTGCATAAAAAATACTATAATGTTTTAGAAAAACTAATAGGTTCTTAAACTTCAAGCAGCATAAATTAGATTAAATAGCAATAAAATTATAAAGGAAATTTTACATATAAGCTTGAAGTTAAATTCAATGAGTCTTAATTTAAAATGTGAAAACAAAAATCATTGTTAAAACTTACCTTGAGTGGTGGATTCTCCATCAGTGCCCATGAGGTCAACGACGCCTTTGTCGACCTTGATTCCGGGAATAATTCCTCTATTCTGCAGGAGGGTTACAAAACTAGTGCCATCTTCAGTTTTCTGGAAGAGAGTCTCGTGGAAGAGGATAACACCACTGATGTAGTTGTCCATGGATTTGTCAGATGTAAACAACAGCTGGCGATATATTCTACGGTTTTCCTCAGTGTTTTCAACTCCGATGTTGGACAGCCTCTTGCCCATAGTACCTGGAACAAGAGAAAGTTAAAATCCTGGCATTCATCTTGAATTAAACATTTCATTTTTTAATATGCATTCAGGCATATGGCCTTTTATGAGCAGGAAATGCTAAATATTTTGCATTCTAAAAACCTGATTAGATATTACAAGATACCGAATCCGAAATTAAAAATGTACATAAACGCAATTCCAGACATTTTAATAAGAATTGTATAATGTGGAAATTTTACAGCAAAAAGTTTCTGCCTTCCCGATAATTGAAGAAGTTGTTAACAGCAGAACTAAAGTATATGCCTTCTCTTTGTGTGATTCATTTGATTTCCTGCTTAGTTGATTAGTTTATGCTTGCAGCAAGTTCTTGTCAAACCACCAATTTTATAGATTTAATAACCCTTTTATTAAAAACATTTTGTTTGCTATGATCATTTTTTGCTTTACAATGGCAAATTAGACTGGTACCCATGAAGTAGATTTTAAACCTGTACATTTATGGCCAGACTGGATTCAAAAATTGGACCAAGGGCAAGAACCCCAACAACTTGGCTACTATGCCAGCTACATTAACCCTGATGGTCATGCCTGCACTATTCTACCCTGCAAACTGCCAATTTTAGCTTCTTGACCAATAGAATCTCATGCGATTCTGTTAACTAAGACAGTGATTGAATATGTTGACAAGGTCCAGGTTTGACTAAGCTATACCCCAAACTATAGATAATTAAATAAATTTTCTATCAACCAAGAGATGAGGCTATTTAGTCAAAAAGCATGTTGCAGAATAAAACCCCCAATTGTACACATCAATGAATATTGTGATGTTTGGAAGGTTAAACGCAGATGTTTCAAGGAATTTCCAGAAACTTATAAACCTCAAAAAGTTGTATAATAAAGTGAATGCTTTCTGATCGTTTCAAAACTTCAGTTGGAAAAACTGAAAATTAACAAATGGTTTGGGTTTTTTGGCATCCAGAAGTGAACAAAATGCACCTACAAGGTGAAATATTACACAATACAGTTAAAAATCTAGACAGCCAGAATAACGATAAACAGTTTAAACGATAAAGCTATTTTAAGAGATGGAAATAGCAAATAAACGAATAAAAAGTTACCAACAGACTCAGCAACCATCAGAACACATACCTGTACTTTCATCTGCAGCTAAGATTCCCTTTCCTGGAGCAACAATTGCATCAGCAGTTTTCTTCAACTCAGCCTGCTGCTGCTCAGTTAGGTAGCTAAAGTGAGCCATTTTTCAGGATACGATTACACCTGTGGCGAGTAAAGGAAATTAAAAAATGCTTATAAGTTGTTATATAAAGCTTAATGACTTTTAAAATATAAATCGGTTACATCAACTTTGTTAACTTATGGGGGACTGCAAAATCCCAATTGCTTAACCAGATTCTTTTGTTTACACAAATCATTATCAATACAGGGTTCCTACTCTTCAAGCAAGAAAATTTAAGGCCTTTTTAAAGCTTCTCCAGAGCTATTTTTCATGTCTTTAAGGCTACATTTCACATAGATCGCGATAGATTAACCCCATACATGAAGATACTTTCACAAGTTGTTTGGGTCTCAGTCGCAGTTTTAAACATTTTTTAGCTAACCTCTAAATATACCATCGAGTTTTGGTAACACTCGACCTAGAACAAGTATCATTGACCTTGGCTTTTAAATGCATCTTCTCTATATATACAATTTTCAGGAAATAGTAAACAAATTCTATATACACATTAAATTTTATAAAGCTTTACTTTCAAAGAAATACAAGTCTAATTATACCCTCATTAGATTAAATTAGCAAAGATTAAAACTACCAAACAAGACAAAAGTCTTGTTTGGAAGTTCATAAAATTTGAAAAAATTTAGACAATTTTTGAAGTTGTTTTTTTAGATATTTAAAATTTATTTCCAGGTTTTTCAGATCAAACTCATTTCCCTCAAGTAACTAACAAAATGTTGAACAGAAAGCTCGCAACGTTTTCCTTAAAAGTTTTTCCGTAAGGTAGATTCCCTGTGAATGTAATAATCCCATGATTAATTCCCTGCTTCTTTGCCAATGGCAAACATTTGTAGAGCAGAAAATAAATTGTCAATTAATTCACCATTTGCTGGTATGTATACTATTCTTCATGCCTAATTATTAAAATTGTCATTCTACTAAAGAGTTATTTCAGCACATTTTAGTTAACTTGATAAACAGATAAAAAATTAATTAACCCAGAATTCAAATGATGGAATAATGATTAATTTATCTGATGTTTTATATTTATGAATGTTCACTAAGCTACTTGATTATATTTATAAATAGCTTTGAAATATCTATTGGTGTAGGAGTCAAACCTAATATTTATCAATATCTTTGTTTGATATTAAATAAAATGCAGAAAAGTTATATTGTGACAATTTTGATAATTTAAAACCACTGTTTGATTACTTAATTTACAATCATAATTATCACTGTAGCACTAAAATACAACTTTAAGCAATAGCCTATACTTTCTATTTTAAAAATTCCAACTATTCTCATTAAAATTGGTAAAAAATATCAGATATTCAAATGCCATTAAATTGAATACAAATATCATTTATAAGATTGCAGCATTATATTTATGAAGCCTTATGACTTCAGAATTTTCATAAGAAACATTAACTTCTGTAACAAAAACTGATCTTTATGTCTGATTAAAATATAAATTTGGTTATGATCCCAAAAAGTTGAAGTTGAAACAATAGGAAGGTTCATATAGGTCATCTGACTTTAAAGCATAAAGACATCCCAGACAGTCATTTAGGAGAAATGCCAAATTGTACCACAAGGTCATTCAGGTTATCAGAGTCGTTCATATATAACCTTCAGCCTCTGAATCAAAGTTATTCAACTTTTATTTGAAGAAACATGCTAGTTAGTTGACTTCACAAAAGTACATAAAATGTCACAGCCAATAGATATTGAGGCAATAATCTTTCTTCCAATGATTTCTGTACTTTCTCTAGATAAAAGTTATCTAAGATTAAATTGATTTAGTTAGGACATTTTATCTCATTGCAAGTTGGATTAATCTAAAGTAACTGATAAACTTAGAAATTGTGAAAATATTTTAATCAGTTTTAAGTTGATCCCTAAAATCAAGGGTTGATTGGAAAGTTTGTCCATCTGTTATCATTGTTTCCTGTGGCTTTTAAGCCAAGATAAAACTATTTATGCCTTTCCACACAACTTCAAAGTTTGGAAAAAGTAATAAATACTAACACACCCATCTTAAAATAGTTGGACATTTGTATAGAATTCTAATCAGACGAGAGCAGTTAAATATACAATTTAAATATTAAAGAAAAATTATATACCATTCAACATAACCTTAAAAATTTTCTGTTCAGAATTTAGATACATTGCTGGCTTGAAAGTATTAAATACAACAGACTTTATAAACAATTAAATGGTATTTAAATACACTAAATAAAAATTAAAATCTTTGCTTTAAATGTTTTAAATAGCAAACACTTGAAAACATGCATTTAAATTTTTTAACTCAGTTCCAGCTATCATGAGTGTCATGAAATGATATTCAGAATGAAATTTAACATTTAGATTTTCAAAAATAGTTTCTAAATTATATTAACAAACTTGCATAAATAATCAAAAAATAAAACATTTTTTTAATTTTATAAAAAGAAATGTAATATTTCTAAAAATTTCTATTTTTATTTCTCTTATTGGCAAAAAATCTTAACTGAAAAAAACATTGGATTTGAACAGATGATTAAACATATTCCAAGTCTGCAATTGCAATGCTTTATAAAATATCTCAAGTCTTCCTACAGTCTATTAAAGCCTATTTTACTTAATAAAAACCTTACATATAAATATTTGTCATTTTGCAAACCCCTCCCCTTTCTTGATGCATTTTACATACTAATATACTTTTGACTTGGATTGCATGATAAATTCTTACACAAGTGTTCCTAAATCTTCTATTTGGTTAAAATTGCTTGGTCAGTCTCTGAAAGAAATGGGTGTTAACCAAGAAATACGATTTCATAGATCTAGTTTGATTTTTAATACAGGTGTGTATTCAACAGTACTCAATTTTTTTAACAAACTTATCTTATGTAGGCTATACCCACGATTCTTCACCGGGTTGGGTAAGTTTGAGTTTTAAAGTGCTCTTAATGTTCATTTATTAGTAATTAAAGCATTTCTGTGTTTTTAAATAAATTAGTAATAAAAAATGCCTTAAGCATTCTTTTACAAGCACGAAGCATACATTAGCACGAGAATATCAAGACTGATATTTTTTGCACTTTGAAGAAATGAAAAATGTAGAAATGTTTTTGAAAAGCAATGATCTTTTGGGGAATAATCGTACTTAAGTTTTAGACAAGCATCTTTGCAAATTTAAAGTTACACGATCCTTTTACAGATTTGAGGATTGTTTCCGGAAAAAAATTTAAAAAGCAAAGTTTTAACAGAATGCAATTATTAAAGCTCGTTTAAATTAAAACGCCACCTGTCAAACTATGCAAGGAAAAATTGTGAGTTTTAACAATTAATTTAATTTTTTGCAAGGATTATGCATATCGGCATGTTTAGTAGGTGAAGAAAACTTGTTTTCAGAAAACGATCATTTAAAAGAATTCGAATATTAATGACACAAGGATGCGGAAGTATTGCGTTATCACACATTTAACATCTTTGCGAGAAACAAGAATTTCAATTAATTCATAGGAAAATTCAATCTAAGCAAATCTTATCCATACCTTTCGACTTTTTGGAGCTTTTTTAATAATATTTAACTTTCAAAAAAGCGCAAGTGCTCGCATTAGAAGCAAAATATGTTACCTGTCTGGGGAAAAGTAAATAGGAAGAACTGCAGAAGTGACAATCAGAACCAACAGGGTGAATGAAGGTCACCTTCGCGGCATTTAAACCGCAGTGACAGTGCAACGTCACGAAAGGATGCTACTTGATTGGTCAAGAATCCGGAACGGGATCAAAACTGAAAAATTACCAGAAGTCATGTTTAAAGCGGAAGTTGGCAACTAAACTTTTCCTGTTCCGCCCAAAAGTAAGCAATACCTCGTAAAATCTGAGAAACAATCCCAACAAGTTATCCCCGAGGCAAGTTTTGGAGTGGGGTGCCAGCTCAGGTGTGACCTCGTCATCTGACCGTGGTTCAAAATTGTGTGTTGTCCTCCGATCTTTCCCTTCGGGATGGATCCTGGACCATCGCCAATAGCCCGTTGTGTTGCTCCAGTGCGACTTTAATTAAAACACATACATACTGATCCTTGTTGCTGGTGTGCGAACAAAAAATTGTGTTTCATTTGCGCCACAGTTGGTTTTTGTGGCCCACGGGCCAAATCTGTCTGAGGAATGTTTTTTCTGTCTAGTAAATGGACACATACATACACAAAAAAGTACTGACACAGAAAGGTAGGTATTTTAATTAACGTCACACTGGAGCAACACAACCGGCTATCAGTGACGATTCGGGATCAATCCCAAAGGGAAAGAACCGAAGACACCACGTAATTTTGTATCATGGTCAGATGACACAAAAGAGAGAAACATACCTAGGGAAGTTACAGGGATCGAACCTGCGCCGCCCACAGTTCGCAGACCGCTAGAGCAAAGGGCAAACCCACTGAACCACTCATGTTCGCCATAAATTTTTATCAGTTCATGATGACTTAGCATTCTCTGAACAGTATTATCAACTGCAGAATGTATGTCTCCATTGATTTCTTGAGGACCGCTGTGGCCCGGTTGGAAGAGTAACAGACTAGCAACCGAAGGGTTGGGAGTTCGAATCCAGCCAAACACCGTCGTGTACAAAGGGGGCTGGTGCACATTAAATCTGTCGTGGCCTCAAATGTCCTCACGTTGGCGTGGTGTGGAAGTTTGGAGAGTGGGGTGCCAGCTCAGGTGTTGCCTCGTCATCTGACCGTGGTTCAAAATTACGCGGTATTGTCCTCGGATCTTTCCCTTTGGGATTGATCCCGGACCGTCACCAATAGCCCATTGTGTTGCTCCAGTGTGACGTTAATTGAAATACCCCCCCCCCCTTCAGCTTCTAAACTGTACCGTTCCTCCCTCAATCAAGTCATTAGAGCGAAAGCCGGAGAACGGGGTGGCCACTTTGTAAGTACCCTTACGAAAAAAACTACAGAAAAGTAAAGTTCTAAAAATACCGGATCTGGCCCAAACAATTTTTTTTCCGTCAAGTAAACACACAAGGAGTTTTTACTAATGCAGAAGAGAAAGTAAGAAACGCTTGACTCACATTCAGTCTTCTAAAAAATTGTGCCGTATGGACTTGCTGCACAATCAATCCTATGCTGGGGTAAATCAACCTGCATACATGCGTTAGATTTCAGTCATCCAAACTGTTGAAGATGCGAAACAACAAATTTGAATATTGTTCGTACCTCTCAGCATCGACAGAGCAAAATCACTGGATCCATTGACCAGCCCTGGTGCAATTGTGTATGTGGTTACATTAAAATGGAAATGCTGCACCACTTCACAGGATGTTCCAAGGGCATCGATCTTCGACTTCCATGCGAGGTAAGAACGAGAGAAAAGTCAGATCCTGCATTTCCTTGAAGCAGTTGATCTTGCATGGGTTGGTTGAGCTTATGGCTACCTTGTATTGGGAAAACTGCAGCAATAAACATGATTTTCCACACCATGGCGTACGGCACATCCATTTGTCTGGATATTGCTGGATCCAAATAATTTTGGTGGAGTTTTAAGACAAAATAGCGTCTTTCGAAAATTCCCTTGATTTGGAGTTGTGTTGCTCCAGTGAGACGTAAATTCAACCTACCACCCACCCTAGATTTGGGAGCCGCGGTTGGAAGAGGAACGGACTAGCAACCGAAGGGTTGCGAGTTCGAATCCAGCCAAACACCGTCCTGTACAAAGGGGGCTGGTGCACGTTAAATCTGTCGTGGCCTCAAATGTCCTCACGTTGGCGTGGAAGTTTGGAGAGTGGGGTGCCAGCTCAGGTGTTGCCTCGTCATCTGACCGTGGTTCAAAACTACGTGGTGTTGTCCTCGGATCTTTCCCTTTGGGATTGATCCCGGACCGTCACCAATAGCCCGTTGTGTTGCTCCAGTGTGACGTTAATTGAAATACCCCCCTAGATTTGGAAAACATTTTTTTCCATACACGCCGCGGTAGCCCGGTTGGAAGAGCAACGGATTAGCAACCGGAGTGTTGCGAGTTGGAATCCAGCCAAAGACCGTCGTGTACAAAGGGGGCTGGTGCACGTTAAATCCGTCGTGGCTTCAAATGTCCTCACGCTGGCGTGGAAGTTTGGAGAGTGGGGTGCCCCAGCTCAGGTGTTACCTTGTCATCTGACCGTGGTTCAAAATTACATGCTGTCCTTGGATCTTTCTCTTTGAGATTGATTCCTGACCCGTCACCAATAGCCCGTGTTGCTCCAGTGTGACGTTAATTAAAATACTTACCTACCTACCATACTCAAGACAAGAAAAATCTGAAAAAATTGGTCAGGTGTGCCTAGAGAAGTGGGTAAAATTGAATTTTTTTCAAGTTAAGCACTTTCAAAATACAGTGGACTTCCCTCTCAACCGGCCACTTCGGGACCGGGATACAGACCGGATAACGATTTGGCTGGTTAAACCGTCTTGTTCCCTTAATAGCATTAAAATACACTCCCGAAATCGTTTTTATTGGAATAAAACTAAGTATATAGCCTACTTTATTGTAATATATGTATAATTAAGAAAACTTAACCTGGAAGAACTTCCTTTGTTGGAAAAAATTAAACACATGTTACTGTATTTACAATACATAATTGGTCAGTGGCGGCTGGTTAAGAGGGAGTCCATTGCAAATCAGGGTTCTCAATTGGGTAGATTTGGCGATAGAATCAAGAAAGCACCTGTCTAATTGGAAAATGGTGCATATCTTGATGATGTAATAGCCAAATGGGACTCTCATTGTGGTAAAATCAAGTGACTGTGTCCAATAGGGAATAAAATAATCGAAATGTAAACTATTTTACACTTATCCATATGCATCAGCTAAGCGTACCTGTTGTTCACATTGGCGACACCTTCAAAAAATAACTGCACGCTCAGATGCTTATGAATAAAGTAGAATTCCGCTCAGTGGCTTGTTAAATTAAACAATCTTAATTCGGCAATTATTAGCAGATAACATAACATTTCCAATCAGCGAACCAGGTATTACTAACAAAGCTTGAAATTAATACGACTAAGAAACCTGATTGAAGGGTAGTCGAGATGGCAAACTTTCCTCAACCCTATTCCATAGAAATCAAATTAGCAGCTTTCAAGTTTCATTTGAGTAGCTCACTGATATTAATTTCCCTCCAAGGCACTATCTAATAGTTACATTTCTAACTAGTAATTTCTTTAATTCATAATCTTTATTGCATAAGTTTAAAAACAATTTGGAAATTTAAATACAAATTTTTCATGTATTGTATAAATTAGAATACAGATAGTTTTCAGGAGTCTTAAATAAACTGAAGTACTTAGACCTTGAAGTTTCATTATTACTATTCAAGGTGAACAAACCCTGTCTTATACACGATCAGCTTTGAAAATAATTTTTTTAAATAACATGCGGCAGTTTAGCAGATAACTTATTCCCCATACTGTCATTAAAATTCTGGTACGAACTAGCAATTATGAACCTGAAACTTCAGTAAATGAATCAAACAATCTCAGAAACAGACTTCATTTTAATGCATAAACTAATGTATTTACAATTTATGAAACTCTTACAATAGGTACATAACAAACACAGAGCAAAATGCTCAGAGAATTCAGGACTTCAGTGATTTACAAATGCTTTCATGAGAAATATGTACAATGAATTTTGTCAAGGCATCTTCAGAAAACATACATTCGAAACACCTACTCTCAATTTTCATGTCGAGACTATTCCAGAGAAGCATGTTAAAAGAAGAAAATTTATCATTAGATGAAATACTTTTTAAATAGTTCGATAAGTTAAAAAGGTAGCTCATTAATGAACAGGGTAACGCCACTGCTAAGCACAGCATAAATAATCTCTAAAGTCAATAAATATAAGAGCTAAGGAGCATTTTAAACACATATAAAGATACCAAGTGAGGGAAACACTGAGAAAATGTTTCGTACCACAATATTTTACCATTGTCAAAGTTTTTATTTGTATTTTTGTCAACACATCAGGAACTAAAACATAAAATCAAAAGCAATTTCAACCTGAAGCAATCTAAAATTTCGGGACTTGCATACACTCATAATGGCCAAGTGAATGGCATGGTTATATTTTGATATTTCCAATGGGTCATTACAAAAAAGGCCAAAATTCTTTAATTTCATTTAAAACATAACATCAACCCCCATAATTTTGCCATTAATGGGGTGATTCATGCCAGTTTCTATGCTTGTTAGTTTTCACGAATACGGACCCAATGAGAAAATTTTTCATGGATGAAATTAATGCAGAAATTCAAGATATATGTTCAAAATCAAGAAAAAAAATTGAGTTGTCCATGAAAAACTTAAAAATGTCTATTTAATTTGGAATATAAAGTAGCATAAGACAAATTATTTTATTCAATTTGGGGAGAAAATATTTAAGAGTTCAATTGATAGGTACACTAACCCCTCCATACATTATGCTTTTTGCAGGACTCACAAAGCATTTGTGAAATAGCTTTAGAAGCACAAAATTCTTAATAGTAGCAAAATTAGTAATACCTTAAAGCGTAGTTTAATATAGCAGTTTTTGTAGCTACATCCTTGGTGCTGGGTCTTCTTACTATATGCTCTATTACAAAGATACTTCGATGAAACTATCAGAATGTTTAGTTACCAAACATTTTTGATACCATTGGAGAGCCAGTGGCTGTCATAAAAACATCTTCCCCAATGGTAGAGCAAAAGGCACGAATTTGTGACTGACACAAGTATTCGCGATATTGGGGTTAAAACCAGTTGACCTATGGTTAATTAAGAAAAAGTAACCAAAACTTCCAAAATATATAGCGGCTTTTGAGACGATTTTGCTTAAAAAGATAACATACCCATAGGTTGTCAAGGTCGAAAAATAGTAATAAAAAGTCATCTTTTAGTTGCCTGTGGCAGCCCTGTTCTTGTAAGACAAGAAAAATACGTGATATATCGAGTGCTGAGAACAACTAGCTTGTAAGAAATAAAATGGCGCAAAGTCTACATTTACATGTTTTAAATTTATAATTATGTAAAATTACAAATTTAACACAAAATCAAAAGTAAAATCTTTAAAGATAGTAGAATATCTACTAAATAGATTGGGCATCTTGAAATTGTGGATTCCTAACATTTTTTTACTAACTCAGTAGGCTCTATGCTGGCACGCATGCTATTCCATAACTAATGTTCTCACCAGAGGCTCAGAATACATTTGGATACTGATAGGGTTGTATAACACGAGGTGATCTATTGATTCAAAGTCAATACAGCCCCTACTCTTGAGCATACTTGCCAACCATGAAAAAAAATCTGGAACATTTTTGCAGTAAAAAAAACAACGCTCAAACCGCCAGAATTGAAAATGTCTGAAAATAATTTCAGAAAATAATCCACTATTTACAGGCTTGGTGCCCACTCAATCTTGGCAATATTTTATACGAAATGGCACTAAACATATGCAAAAATGAGTAATTCCTTTCTCTTGCATTTTGGAAGTTTAACGAGGTTTCTCTTGAAAATTAGTGCCAAAAAAATTAGTTAGGTTTCTTATGACAATCTAATAACCAATTCCGATGTTTTTCTGTCACTTGCCACGGCTTGGTGCCAAAACTTTGAAATCGGTCATAGCATAAATTTTCTTAAAGAAAATCATAAATTTTCAGGAAAACCCACATGATTTCCCTCCTGAAGATAGGAAAACTAAGTGTTTTCATGGAAAAATTGTCGGGCATACAATATCGTTCCTTCAGATTGCCATTATTGGTGCCAAATTTGGAATCATTTGCAAATTTCTCACATGGAAAAGAAATATCTGGAAAATATTTTTCCACCCGGAAAAATGGTTTTCCGGAACACTCGGCAGGTATCTCAAGTTTCGACTGCTCATGAGGTAGATCTGAAAAGGTACAGATCAGCCCAACCCTTTTCTGTTGACTAACTTGTATTTTCACTGTTGTTTGCAATTTTTGTAAAATTCTTTGGGGATAAGTTTAGAAAGTGTGACATAAAGAAGGGTTACTGCATTAGAATTTCATTTGTTCAAAAAGAAAATAATAACGAGATATAGATTTCCAAGAACAATATAGAATTGTAAAAAATGAAAACCTACAGAACAAAGACTAATGATCTAAAAATTCCAAAAAGATTGCTAATGGTCACCATGGTGGAATAACATGCCTGCCATCATCAGGACAGAAGTCACAAGCGAGAGTTTAAAAATGTTGTTCAAGGATGTTGTCACAGCTTACTTTTTTTAACTAAGCCTTTCCAATGACACGTGTAAAGGCAGGGTGTCGCACATGCTTTACTGAAATGGCCATTTATGATCTTTTCTGTTTTTAAATTGTATTAATCGTTTTGAAGGTTTTTCAATTTTTACTGTTAATTTGACTAAGATATTTTTCTGTTTATTTTGTACAGTATTGCATTGGATGTAAAACAAAATAAGATGAGTTATTTTGAATCCAAAGAAGCTCAGGTATCAGTGAGGTAAAAATCTGCAGACATATTTCCTACACTGAAACTTTTCATTCCTACGATACACTAATTAAATAAAAACATTTAAAAAGAATAAGATTTGCTTCAAAAGCAATTTTAATATAAACAAATAAATTTTAACCCCTCCAAGTGGCATGCCCGAGTGCAGTTCAGAAGGGTTTGTGTGGTGGGCACCAGATCCAAAATATTTTCAGGAGCAAGATGTCCTGGAGTCACAGGGTGACATGTCTGAATATTTAGCGTCTGCCACTTGCCCTGTGGCAATTTTCCTGGACCATATTCAAGCCGAATTTTCTGAGCTGAGTTCGGACATGCCGCTTGGAGGGTTAACTGCACATGGACATCTTCAAAATAACTGGACATGTTTTGTACAATACAAAAAGCATATAAAACAGTCAAGCTTTTGCATGCTACATTTGACAGTGAAACAAAACTAACAAAATCAATATAATATATAATTTTTTCTTTTAACCGAGCAAATTGTCTTAAGTATATTTTGCTCAATAAAAAGAGACATAATAGCTTTTCTAAATTTTAGTTGTGAAGTATATTTTATGCAGTATTGCATTTTAAATATATAAATTATTTATTTTCAATAATGAATTACCTGAAGCATTTTTGAAATAACAAAAGCATTAGTTCTATCTATAAATTTTCTTTCAAGGATTTAAAAATGTGAAATGCAGAATGCACATAAAAGTGAACCTTCACCAAAGTACGAACAAATGCAAAACAATAGAGGTGCTATCTATACAATATAGATTGTCTTTCAAATTCATGTCTAACCGATATTTAAAATAATTAAAATCTTTTTACACAATTAAGACAAAAATTGGGAAGAAATGAACTTTGAAATAAATTTGAGGGTCTTCAAAAAATAAAATAGATTTCAATACTGTACAAAAAATATTTTCTACAACTAAAAGATACTGATCACACAAATCATTCTTCAAACATAATTTCTGAACCATGGATATCTTTAAATTTCCATATAGAATCCGTCAAAACAAATAGAGAATAAATATTTTATTTTCCTATCATGAACAAAGTATTTGCATTTAGAGAGCTCCTAAATACTTAATCTTGCATATACCCAGAAAATCCATAAAACATACTTTTTGGAAAGTAATATAAATTTATAAACAAATCATTGTTAGTTGAAGTAACCACAGACGGATAGGGAGTGAGGATTGAAAATTGTGAAGTTGCTAGAAAAAAGTAGATAAATAAGCCAAATAAATATTCAAGTTTATGTCAAAAACTTTTAATGAATAGAGTTTTTCCATAAAAGGAAATTGCTTCACTTTCAGAAATAGGAGAGAAATCCTTCAAAGTTTTAAATCCAAATAACATCTAGTTTATCAATATTTATATTAGTTCAAGTGCTAAAGGTTTCATCATGAATGCTAACCTGTTACGATTATTGAAAGTTTTACGGAAATTATACTTTGAAATTGCATGCCCTATTAGGTGATTTGATATGGACCAATATTACTCGAATCTCGACTGCAGTTATTAGCACTTACCTAGAACACAGTGAGCGGCACATATAAAATTGTTCTGTTCTCTGTACATTTTCAAAAATATGATAACATGAATTCAATGAATAAAACAGCCTTCTCTGTACATTTGTCAATGATCGGCAATTTAATGAAGTTAGAGGTTGTCTTAAAGCGCCTATTTGTCTGACTCGATATCACATGAAGGTAGAGCTCTAGCCCGGCAGGCAATAGCTTTAGTTGAGCGTCCCACGGCACTGAGGCGCACCACACAAACAAGAAATTTTCTCATCTTCGATGGGGAATTTGTAGTCATAGGTGATCTCTTCGTTGACGTTAATTGGCTGTTTAGAGTAAATGACAATCTTTTTCAAGCCTTCCACTGTGATGATTTTCGCATAGCAGTTGGGCTGAAAAAGTGTAACAGCATTAATGAAACTTGTTTGAAAAAGTAACATTAATTAAAATTATTGCTAATGAATACAACAAACACATTTACTTCTCGCCACTCAATCAAGTTTTAACATTTCTTTTACACAACTAGATTTTGTTACTCGTATCTAGCTATGGTTATAAGTAGTTCACAACAATTTTCAATGGGAGAATGGTCATAAAATGTTTTAAAAATGATACATGTGATAATTTGAAGAAATTTTGAGAAGTTATTTAAAATAAGAAATCAATTGCATAAATAATAAAATTTGATCAAACAACATTACTTATTCTTGCAATATTTTCTAAGATTTCATAATACAAGTTTCAACTACCACACATGTTCCAATCTCCAAGAAAAAATTTCAGAAGAATTTTTTTAGCATAAAAAGCAATGCCAAAGCTCAATACTGATACATGGGTCATTCTATGTGAAATGAGGAAAAAAAAAAAAAAAAAACCCTGTGGCCATAGGGGTTAAGTTTATGTATAAATAACAATATCTAAAATATTTAGGCTCAAAATGAAATATTTTGAAAGTTTTGGGCATTTTAAGGACTTGCAACTTTGAAGAGCAGTTGTGAAATCGCTTGATGTTGCATGTTTGAAGTTCTCTCTCAAGATCTACTTAACGTAGACAACAATATTTCTTATTTTTGTAATTTATGAAAACTTTTCTTTTTATCTATTTGGAAACAACAATTTTAAACATCCTACTTCAGCTAAAAATGGAAAATAGTCGATTTTAATAGAATTAAAAAGGTTTCTATGGGCTAAAGGAATTTAAATGCATCGTTGAAATTCATGCCAGATACAGTGCTAGATATGATAAAACTACTGCTGAAGTTTTAAGGTCGGCTTTTATTTCCTTCAGCTTTCAAACAGCAAAGGAAAATTATTAAAAGATGGTTTCCACTTAAAATAGGCACACAAAATGAAATGAAGGACAGTTCTGACGAAAACCACATTTTGGAAGAATATATAGTTTAATATGTCTATTACTTCTAAAAATATTCATGATTACATTTTGAGTCCCAAAGCAATAACAGAATTAGTAAAATGCAAAAACACGTTCTTGTCCATCCAATCAATTGGCGACTGAATGTTTCGCCACCAAATGACTATTAGGATAGGTCTACGAAGGGTTACAACATTCCATCAGTATTGCCCTAACTGGCAATGTTTATTATCGCCAATCATAGCATTTCCTTCCCATTCTATGCATTTTATTATTCGTCTTAAATGACAATGAAACTCCAAATCAACAATGAAATACCATATTATTTTTAACTTTTGAAGGAAATTATAATAGCAGGACATCAAATAAAAGCTTAAACATTTAAAACTTTTACTTGATTGTCTTCAAATTAACTTTCAATCTGATAAAGGTCTCTTGTTCAATTTCGTAGTTGCTTAAATTGAAATTTTCCTAGTGCTGCTGAATTCTTGAAATCTACTTATTTCACTACTGATTGTGACAAATATGGAACAAGGATTCGTGAGTTATGTGCATTTGGGAGAATCGAGTATAGCAAAGATATTTAAATTCTTTTTTTACTCTCAAAATTAGTGTTTACCTGACTAACAATGCTTAATATTTACAAAACGCATTTAATATTCAACACTTACATTTCCAAAGGAAAATGCAAATCGAAGACTTCTCTAACAAAATGAACTTTCCACCTAATTATTTCGCTGATGGAAAAGATGGAAACCATCTTTTAATAATTTTTGTAAGCAAAAGACTAAAAAGAAATTTCATGTGAAATTTTGCACACGCACCATAATAAGTTATTTCACATTCCCATATTGCATTTTTTATATTATCGAAGGTTATAACTCATTATCAGCTGCGATAAAAAAAGTAAAATTATGTCTAGTTAAACAATTTTCTTAGACAAAAATAATCAAATTACAATTATGAAAATTTCAGGACATAATAGACATCTTGCTCTTTTATGTTGAAAAGTTTTGATGTCTGTGGAGCTTTTCCTCAGTGAAATATGCATTTTTAAAAATTGAAAAAAAAAAAAAAAAAAAAAAATCATATTTTTCCATAATTTTACTTTTAATTTTTTTTTCTTTATAAAGGAGTAGAAATACAATCACCAAATAATGCCACACTATTTGTTAGGAAAGACTCTTCTCTCTATCATTAAGAATAATTTTTAATATTGTCTTTCCATTTCTAGATACCAGAGCAATTGCAAGTTTGTAGCAAATTGGCAACATTTCTATTTTCGTCGATCTCTCAGATTCAGCAATGACTGCTATTAAATTATATTATGTTTCCTAGGAGACTCTTTTCTGAAGAATGCAACGTTTAAGAAATTTTAAATTTGTGTCAATAACTTATTGAAACATAGGGTCTCAAACAGGCCACTTTTAGTACTAGAAAATCAAAATTTGTGTGATCTTGAACTTGAAGTGTCAATAATTAAAAAAAATTAAGATTTTAAAACCTAATATTTTGCAATTGGTCATTACTATGTGACCTATTTAAAAAGTAATTTTCATATGATATGTCAGCCACAGCCGATTTGCATGGAATGACTCACATGAAAAGCTATTTTTCTGTAGTGCTATCAGAATGAATCATTTATATTACAAAATGCGTTTTTGGATGCATTAAATCTTAGAAGGTAGGTAATTTATTATTGTTGCACCAGAGCAAAATGGACTAATTGGTGAGGGTCTGGATTCGATCCCAAAGGGAAAGACCAAGGACATTCATAATTTTGAATCACGGTTAGATGACAAGAACACCTTATCTGGCACCCTACTATCCAAACTTCCACACATCGTTAGAGCATTTTAGGCCATGACAGATTTAGGGTGCACCACCCCCTCGGTCCAACCAAAAGACCATTGCACCCCCACGTATGCAATGGTCTTTTGGTTGGACCAAGTTTCAAACTTGCAACTCTCTGGTTGCCAATTCGTAACTCTTCCAACTGGGCTACCGCTGCCCCACACATCTCAGAAGGAAAAAAATTACAGAAATTCAAAAACAAATATACAAAATACAATATATCTTAAAATATTACATTTGAGGATTTCAAAGATTTGAGGCTTACATTACAACTGTGGTTAATGAATCTGGCCAAATTCCCACATCGAGTGGCGTCAATGATTCCTTCAAAGTCAACCTTGAACAAATAAGAGCTTCCAACTCCCAAAGAAGTATACATATTCTCCCTCATGTCAGCTACAAGAGGCCGCACCATCTGCCCGACATATTCTATTACCATTTCGTCTGCTGCGATCGGCTCCAAAGCAAAGAGACCCCAGTCGTGGATCCTGCTTCTAGCAAATTTCAGCTGTTTCTTTCGGAACTGGAAAGATACTTCAATTTAGAGAACAGGCATAGAAAAATTTATGTAGAAACTTGTCAAGGTAAATTTTGTAGAGATCCAGAATTACTAGGGTCTTATAGGTCAGATAACAGGTTTAAATAGAAAAACGTAAGTTTTAACCCTCCAAGGGCCCAGAGGAAAAAAGGTTGGTGATTCAAAAATTACGCATTTCACAGGGCTACCATTACCATATCCAAAGGCTAGGAGGGTTAAATGGTTAACTAAGTTTAGAGAAAACAGATAAAATACTCTATTTATGTTCTTCATAAAAACACTCTTATTTTGTGAAACTGATGCATGGCATTGATTTCAATTAGTCCCAACTCAAAATAGGGTTATAAAAATATCGGGACAAGGTGCAGGTTTGATCACTGTTAATGCCTTAGGTAGGTAGGATCTCCAATTATCAACCAATTTTGATCATTAAATCAAAAGGATGAGAATCCCGTCAACTTCAAATAGAATATGCTAGGTAAGATCACCAAAGGATTTATACATTAAATGCACATAACACTTCTTTTACCTTTCAAATGAAAAATTGTTTGCAGCTTAAATTATGCAGCATTTAAAATTCAAGCATATATTCATCACACAACCCATCACAGGAAGTATTTAGACCAAAAGAAATTATTTAAAAAAATTAAATATATGAAGGGGTTTGAAAATGTCACAAGGACTTCATATTTTAAATAGCACATACACACAAAATTCTAAAACATTTCATATTTACCTTCAGCTGATTGAATTTCAGTAGATCACTATAGAAATCAGCCTCTCCAAAGGATGTCAACAAGCGCCGTTGATTTGATCTCGCTTCTCTGTTGGACTGCTGAGCTGTTGTCTTGGCTTTATTAGTATCCTATAACGAAATCAAAATTGTTTTTCAAAAAAAAGAACCCATATTTTAAAATGTAACTGTTTGTTAAAAATTCCAATTAATTCAAATTTAGTATATCAAAGAGCAACGAGACTAAAGGTCCATAATACACAAATTATGGTTAGGTTGGAGATTTACCTGGTGCAATAGGCAACTTTGGTTATGTAATATAAGTAGCACTAAAATGTTTTAAAATTACATTTTGAAAGGTAAAAAATGATCCAGTTATATAAAAGCAAAATCTGTACTGGAAGATAAATTATTTCAAAGTAAAATTTGAACCACTGAGAAATACCCAGACTGGGATTTGAACTCAGCCTGTTGAAGAGAAAGCCAGACTGCTAACCAATTAGTAGGTAATATGAAGAATGATAGCACTTAACACTAGAACATCCATAGGCATCATTTAGACACAGGAGCGCATTTGTCTCTCACACATTTCGTTAGCTTTTGACAATTTCTGGTAATTTTTAATCATTTCACTTGATGAGTATACAGCAGAAATTTTTTGTGTAACTCAATTCAGAAAAATTCTACAGCTAAATTTACCTAGAATGTCTGCTGATATCTTTTCGACACCAAGCAGATTTCTTGGTCCAAATAGTTTTCGTTCAGCAAAAATCGACCCCAGAAATCTGCCTGGTTTGCTACTTCTAACCGAAATTAATTAAATAGTGCTTCTTCATTAATTTGACCTTGAATACATCCTTTTAAAGGTGAAAATGGGTCAGTTTTATGAGTAACAATTAATTGTACCTTTTAGAGGCATAAACAATCATATATACAAAAATATTACTGTAAGCTTTAAGTGCCTTAGAAAGATATAGCAATGCCATATGGATATTACTATTTTATGCAATTCATTTACTGGTGTCGAAATGACACCAGCAGAAGTTTTATAGTAAAGGTAGGGCTGAGCATTGATGGGAAAAATAGACAAAGGTCCTAATTCACAACTGCAATTTAAGAAAATGTGCTTGATGTTTATATTTTATGCCAGCTTCATAACTCCATTGCATCTTAAGGTATCATCCACAAGTAAGATACCGAATAACAAGATGTTTAATAATAATTAAAAAACACTCACAAGTTCTTCATTATCCAAACTGGACATGGCTCCATGGTTATACACAGCTTTTTCTTTTACGTCTAGCTTATAATATCCTTCACATCTTGCACAACCAGTAAGGTGAGTTCGGGTGCTGTCGTCTTTCTTTTTCTTCTTTGGAACAGATGGAATGCTAGGTAATTGGCATTAAGGAAAACAACTTCTGCAAGCTACATTCAGTAAGTTTTAAGGTAGAAAATATATTACATTATGAATTTTTTTACAAAAGTAGTTGTAAGTTAACAATATTACAATTCGATATTTATGGACTTAATTATGGAAAATATATGTGTATATTCCAATCAATAGGTTAGTTGTAATAGTACCATTTTAAATTAATACCAATCAGTATCCATCGAAATTATAAATTTTTTTCTGTTCAAGGTATACAAATTCTAGCCAAAAAATAGAATTGCCTAATTTGGATTTTATGGTACAAAATCAAAAAATGGATAAGCCAATGCAAGATAATAAAATTCAATAAAAATATATTTTAAAACATCAAAAGAGTATCCAGACCAACAAAATGTGAAATTAGAAGTGTGATAAAATATTTAAGTAAACTTGAAATAGGACCTTTAAACCAAAGTATGATAAAGTAATATATTAAAATTTCATCAACATAAAAAGCAAAATTATAATGCATTGATGTAAATGACTTAAAAAAAAGATGAAGTGATGCAGTTTAAAAGATATAAAAAGATGAGATAATATAAAACATGTGGGTTACCCCTTGCAGAAAAAACAAAACTGTAAAAGTTAACTAATCTCAAAAAGACATACCCAAGATGGGAATAACCCCATCTTAGTTAATAAAAAAAACTTAATGAATAGGCGAATTATTCATGAGGTAAAAATCCAGATAAATATACAAAAATGATGAATGTGGAGGGTGACCCAACAAGCCTGATTAAATTGGTAAAGTATTAAAAAATCTTGATTGATAAAAATTTCCCTTTTCATTAAAAACGTCCAAAGTCAAAATGTGGTTTACAAAGGTTCTTGGCAATGCTTGCATGATGGAGCGTTTCCCCCGACTAATAAACATCTATGCATGACTCGTGAATGGCTATGTGAAAACATCGAATCATGAAGATGTTAGTGACAGTCGGAAGAGTATTATGAAGATTGTTATTGCTTTGCTCACTCCAGTCTTTATGTCATTAATTTCATATGATGGGTGTCATTCTTTGACAACACACAGGTTACTAGTGCAGTGGGTAAACCCACTGAGCCCCACAGCAACTCCACTCTGGGAAAAAGTTTTTCAATGGAAGTACAAGTAATAAAAAAATCTTGGAATATCTTTGTTCAATGGGAAATCATTTTCATTTTTTCCTTCAAAACTCTAAAATCAAAAATATTATTTCAATAAAATAGAGATGACAGTGCTGGATTTGGGGTAATGAAATATGAGAAGCAAAAGTGTGGAAATTCAAGTGAATTAGAATTAATACACAATTTAAAATCTTAAGATAATTATCTATCATTAAAACTAAAAGGATATCTGGATAATCGACCCAATGAGTATCATTCAACCAGAAACCTTGGGCATCGTCTTGTAACAGGGCATCATAACTTTTCTGCAGGTACATAGTATCTTCCTGATCCAACCCGGATTTAAGAAAGTCATATAAGATTATCATTTCTTCAATAACCGACCGTTTGGGGAAAGAGAAACCAGTATAAGTTGGCGGAGTGACAGGCTTAACATCAATAAAATTCTCTTTGTGGCTGCTCGACCTACTGGTGCGTCGCTTTCGCTTAATTTTTGTTTTCTTCTTTGGTGTGGGGGCTTTTGGCAGAGACACAGGCTTGACAAATGGTGGGGTTGCAGCACGCATTTTAGTGTACTCATGATCAGCCACAATTTGATGGGGTCCTCGTGCAACGGAATCAATAACACTGTCTATTGTTGTTTTCTTTTGTTCCTGAGGAATTCTTTGCACAGGTTCACTAAGGCTGATGGGCTGGGGTAGACAATAACTATGCTCCAAGATCAGCTGACTGGCAATACTGTCCATGAAATCTCTTCTGGGTGGGTATTCTTGGTCACTGTCCATATACAATAGTGTTTCCTCAGCCGACAAGGTAGCTTCACTGTTGTAGTCAACTTCACCATTCGTGAGCTTATCGGACAGTTTCAGATTGGGTTCCACACTGACATCAGCCACATCTTCAACTTTCTTCTGGACTTTAGTTTCCTCCACCGGCTGGACGATCGGCTGACGACCCAGATCGGCGAAGATCGACGCCAGCTCCATAAGAGCCTCCGATGCTTCCTTAGCCCTGGATTCTGGGCTTGGTTCTTGACATCGATCTCCAGGCACAGGACCCGACGAACTCAATTCCATGGATTCTTCTAGAACATGTGCTTTGTCTTTTCCAACAGATTCTGATTTAGCAAACTCTTTATCCCTTTCCACCATTGAATCACGGGATAACTTCTTTTTCTCTCTCTCTTCCAATTCTTTTTCTATATCCTCTGATTCCTTGGCATCATCTGTCGATTCTGACTCCTTGTCTTCCATGTCCTCTCCATCGCTGGCTATCTCACCCTCTGAAATATCCTCCAGCTCGTCGCTCATTTCCATTTTTTCCGGTTCCGTTTTTTCAGTGGCTGCGGCGGAGCTTGTGATTTGCAATTCATCTTCATCACTGGAAAAGCTTTCAATGCCTTTTTTTTCTTGTACTTCACCCAGAAGGCCAGTGAATGAGATTTTCCTGTAAGTTAGCATACTGCAATGAATGATTGGCACGTAAAAAATACACGAGGCAATTTTATACAGAAGCAAAGAAATTAACTTTCGATAGATGCTATCCTTTAAGTTACATGATTGGCAGGTTTTCATTTTATGGCTCAAGGCACATATTTGACCAAGCTGCACCAAACACAAGACAAAGTCAAACAAATGGACACAAATACAAACAAGGGAAGTTTTACTTACAGAGAGAAATACATCTAAGGGGAAATCAAATCTGTACCTCGCCGATTGCTAGCACAGTGAGCACTTAAATTACATGGAAGATAGTGCGCATCTCTCAGATACACATCTAATTTTAACGCATATGCAAAGAAACAGGCAAGGATTGAAAAACTTAATTGGATATTAAAAAAAAGTTAATATATATTTATCACATTAAGAGGAGTCGCTGTACCTCATGCATATGCACACCTATTGGAAAGTTAATTGCACACTTTTTCAATATTTGCATCACATGGTTCACCCATTTTAGCTAAAAAAATCTAGGGCTACTGAAAGAAAGTCAAACCTCCAGACAGCAAGGTTCGTTATTAGGAAGTGTTAGTTGCTAGAATTTTTCTAACATGTAGAAGATTTTAAAAGTATGAAAACAAATAAATTAGTAAAAAAGAATATAAATGCAATATTAAAAGAAAACTTACATTAGATTAATAAATAAGCAGGGTAAAAAGGATGTGCCGAAATTTTGCATTTTGATATTGTTTTAAAACATTTGTAAAAGTAATTTGCTTTTTACTTTATCATTGCTGATTTTTTACATAAATTTTAAGTTTGCCATGAACCCATTCCCAGAAGTCTTTCAACACATATCATTTGATTAGAACACCCTCACGAATCTTAGAGAATTCTATCTTTTTGGAACAAATAATGCCTAAAATAGTTTTTCCTTTTCAAAGGAACAAGAATAGTCTCCAAAGGAAAGCTTAAAGTTTTGCTTATTCATTCTGGAATCTCATTTTCCAAACCAGATGTAAGAAGTACTTGAGTGTACTTAAAATGTTCCAAGTGTACAAAGAATGTTCTAAATGTACTAAAGGTTCCAGATACTAAGAATTATTCTAACTACAAGTACTCCTCACAATGATTGAGTTCCATTTCTACGACTATGCCATTAGGGTCACCCTAAGCATAAAGCTGGGCATAATTCCCATTAGCTAACTTATTAGCTCCCATTAAAAGCTGACACACACAAGGCAAAGGTTGACTTCTACCTTCAGGTGTCTAAGGTCTTTGAACAGAAGCTGCAATTTCTTCCTTTTGCTAATGACTGTCGTCCTCAAATGTAGTCACCCTAATTTCCCACCATGCTCAGGGTCACCCCGAGCATGAAGCTGGGCATAATTCCCATTAGCTAACTTATTAGCTCCCATTAAAAGCTGACACACACAAGGCAAAGGTTGACTTCTACCTTCAGGTGTCTAAGGTCTTTGAACAGAAGCTGCAATTTCTTCCTTTTGCTAATGACTGTCGTCCTCAAATGTAGTCACCCTAATTTCCCACCATGCTCAGGGTCACCCCGAGCATGAAGCTGGGCATAATTCCCATTAGCTAACTTATTAGCTCCCATTAAAAGCTGACACACACAAGGCAAAGGTTGACTTCTACCTTCAGGTGTCTAAGGTCTTTGAACAGAAGCTGCAATTTCTTCCTTTTGCTAATGACTGTCGTCCTCAAATGTAGTCACCCTAATTTCCCACCATGCTCAGGGTCACCCCGAGCATGAAGCTGGGCATAATTCCCATTAGCTAACTTATTAGCTCCCATTAAAAGCTGACACACACAAGGCAAAGGTTGACTTCTACCTTCAGGTGTCTAAGGTCTTTGAACAGAAGCTGCAATTTCTTCCTTTTGCTAATGACTGTCGTCCTCAAATGTAGTCACCCTAATTTCCCACCATGCTCAGGGTCACCCCGAGCATGAAGCTGGGCATAATTCCCATTAGCTAACTTATTAGCTCCCATTAAAAGCTGACACACACAAGGCAAAGGTTGACTTCTACCTTCAGGTGTCTAAGGTCTTTGAACAGAAGCTGCAATTTCTTCCTTTTGCTAATGACTGTCGTCCTCAAATGTAGTCACCCTAATTTCCCACCATGCTCAGGGTCACCCCGAGCATGAAGCTGGGCATAATTCCCATTAGCTAACTTATTAGCTCCCATTAAAAGCTGACACACACAAGGCAAAGGTTGACTTCTACCTTCAGGTGTCTAAGGTCTTTGAACAGAAGCTGCAATTTCTTCCTTTTGCTAATGACTGTCGTCCTCAAATGTAGTCACCCTAATTTCCCACCATGCTCAGGGTCACCCCGAGCATGAAGCTGGGCATAATTCCCATTAGCTAACTTATTAGCTCCCATTAAAAGCTGACACACACAAGGCAAAGGTTGACTTCTACCTTCAGGTGTCTAAGGTCTTTGAACAGAAGCTGCAATTTCTTCCTTTTGCTAATGACTGTCGTCCTCAAATGTAGTCACCCTAATTTCCCACCATGCTCAGGGTCACCCCGAGCATGAAGCTGGGCATAATTCCCATTAGCTAACTTATTAGCTCCCATTAAAAGCTGACACACACAAGGCAAAGGTTGACTTCTACCTTCAGGTGTCTAAGG
The DNA here is from genome assembly GCA_933210815.1 of Meta bourneti. Lineage (NCBI taxonomy): Eukaryota > Metazoa > Arthropoda > Arachnida > Araneae > Tetragnathidae > Meta > Meta bourneti. Next base: position 20,649,753 of record OW119930.1, read on the forward strand.
TCTTTGAACAGAAGCTGCAATTTCTTCCTTTTGCTAATGACTGTCGTCCTCAAATGTAGTCACCCTAATTTCCCACCATGCTCAGGGTCACCCCGAGCATGAAGCTGGGCATAATTCCCATTAGCTAACTTATTAGCTCCCATTAAAAGCTGACACACACAAGGCAAAGGTTGACTTCTACCTTCAGGTGTCTAAGGTCTTTGAACAGAAGCTGCAATTTCTTCCTTTTGCTAATGACTGTCGTCCTCAAATGTAGTCACCCTAATTTCCCACCATGCTCAGGGTCACCCCGAGCATGAAGCTGGGCATAATTCCCATTAGCTAACTTATTAGCTCCCATTAAAAGCTGACACACACAAGGCAAAGGTTGACTTCTACCTTCAGGTGTCTAAGGTCTTTGAACAGAAGCTGCAATTTCTTCCTTTTGCTAATGACTGTCGTCCTCAAATGTAGTCACCCTAATTTCCCACCATGCTCAGGGTCACCCCGAGCATGAAGCTGGGCATAATTCCCATTAGCTAACTTATTAGCTCCCATTAAAAGCTGACACACACAAGGCAAAGGTTGACTTCTACCTTCAGGTGTCTAAGGTCTTTGAACAGAAGCTGCAATTTCTTCCTTTTGCTAATGACTGTCGTCCTCAAATGTAGTCACCCTAATTTCCCACCATGCTCAGGGTCACCCCGAGCATGAAGCTGGGCATAATTCCCATTAGCTAGCTTATTAGCTCCCATTAAAAGCTCGCACACGTGGCAATCTGATGCCTCAGATTTTTGAACGAAAGCTGTGATTTCTTTCTTTCGCTAATGACTCAGTCATCCTCAAATGTAGACGCTGCATCGTTCAATGCAGTTAAATCAGAAATGAGATTAGGATTTAGGATAAGGGCAAAGAAAGACTCAAACAGCTTCATCTCGATTGAGAAGTGGGCACCCTAGGAGCATGACATTCCTGAATGGTCAAAAATCTTTACCAGTTTGTCCTAAGTGCAAAGGGGAACACGCCTCTAGAAATAGCATTCTTTCCAAAAGTGTAATTATCTTAAGACTTATTCCAGAAGACATAATTTCTTTGAGGATGAGTGACTAGTTAGACCAGGAGGAATAACAGAATCTAAAAGATGTGTTCATTCTAAAGAAACCTAACACCTTATTTTTTGAGGAAATCACAAAAAGCATTTATATTTGCTTGAAATTTTATAATTACACAGGCACAATTTGAAAAGAATATTTCTCTTTGGCAAACACCAGACCATTTCAATCTTAGTCATCGGCCGTCACAAAAATCTGGGAAGCAAGGTTGGTTGGTTGTTTTGGGGTTTTATGGCGTAAGGGCCATATTTGACCAAGCTGGGTCTAACACAAAATGTCGTAAAAGGAAAAAAAAAGAGGGATTTGGAGAATCAAGTAGTGGGATAAAAACAGAAAAAGATCGCTTGGCTATCCCAGAAGTGGGACACCAGTGCTAACTACAGACAGTGTAAACCTCATGGGAAAAGAAAAGATCACTAGAGTACCTAGGGGCCTGTACACACCTAAAGGAGATATGCCCCTAAAGGCTCTGGGAAGCAAGAAGTCACTAGAATATTGCAATGAAAAAGTTCAAGTATCTCTAACCTTCACATGACAGAAGGATTGGTTGGATTTGGGTTTTATGCGCAAGGGCCATATTTGGCGAAGCTGCGCCAAATGCAAGACAATGTCAAGTAATTGTGAAAAGAAAGGATGGAGAGAAAAAAGAAAGATCGTTTGGGCTTCCTGGAGTTGTGACCCCCATATTTACCAGAAGCAGTAAACTTCATCATGATGGAAGGGATGCCAAAAATTGGTCAAAATCACTATTTATGAACTGGTCTAAAATATATCACAGTATCTGTTCACAAACAGTAACTGTAGACACTATCAGGTAAAGCTTTATTCAGGACCATGTTATGCTAATTTAAATTGGTACAATTTTGTCCTAAATTTAAACATTCAAAATAAGCAAACTGCATACCTTTGATCCTTTGTTTCCACATCGACTTTGCACTTCACAGGTATAGCTTCGGAAAGTTCCAATTTACTTTTGTCTTTCTTTATAGGACTAGATATGCTTTGTACTTTTGAACTTTCCTCATCATCACTAGCAAGGGCTTCATCCACTTCTTCACCCTCACTTTCTCCAGAAGCAAATTCAGATTCTTCAGATCCACTCTCCGACTCAGAGCTCTCCTCAGCTGAACTTGATTCCTCATCTGAAATTTAAACAGGTTTTAATTTTTTATGTCCAGCAACTATAAAACCATAATGTATTCTGTTGGTTTTCATAATTTGTGTTCTTATTCAGAACTGTTCGGGTATCAAGAATTCTTTAACTGATTTTATTATTGGACTAGATCAATCCGTATCGTATTCCGTATTATTTATGCTGTAAGGGAGATTTATATTTCTAGTTTCTTAATCATTTTGTTCGTTATAGTGTCATGTCCCCCAGGAGATTTTCTAATTTTAATTTTCTTGATATATTCAATGATCTCAGTTGGGGAGGTGGGTGTATGGATTGTGTCTGTAGGGTGAATATTGTCAAAAAATTGGTGAATAGTGTTCTGTAAGAGATTTTCAGGTGTCTGAGTGTGGCATATCGCTGATCTGAAATTGGTCTGAAAGGCAATCTGCAATGATTTCGGTTTTCTCCTGATTGGTTGTTGCAGGGCCTTGCGGGCCAGTAATATGTGTCTTTATGTTTGGTTCTTTTGAACCGTTTGGTGAGATTCCAGAGGGAATTATCTTCTGGGTTTAGAGAGGCCAAGTACCTTTGCCTGAAGTCTGTTGAGTATGGTTTTGTCAAGCGGGTGTCTATTGAATTGCCAAACTTTACGAGCTTGGTTTCTGTCCAAGTTTCCTAATATCAGGTGGAATGTAATTGGACTTGTTTAAAGGAGCTGGTTTAGAGTGTTTATAAGATTAGAAATGTAACGTGTTTCAATTTCATAAGCGTTATGTATTTGAGGTAATTTATATGAGCATTCGTAATGAAGTGTTTGTGTGAATTTTTCCCAAACCATGATTAGTGCTCTTTGGGAGCTATACTTTTAAGATTAAATGTTAAACTGACTGGGTTGTGGTCTGAGCTTAGCTCATCCAGTGTCTTGATGTCATATTTCAAGTAGAATCCCCTAATTAGAGTTGTCCAAAGTATTAGCAGTGGTATTCCCATATCTGGTGGGAGTTTTGGGAGCGATGAGATTAACATTCGTATGCATTATAAGATTTTTAAGTACTCTACCATAAGTATTGGTGCTTTTACACCCCAATCAGTGTATGGCATTAAAATCACCAGATAAAATAATGTTTGGATTGATTGCTAGTGATGTTTCAATGTCTGCAATAAAGAGAGGCTTATTTGGCGGCACATAAGTACACATAATTTTGAGCTTAGGCAATTTAGGTACAGTGAGTGTTACGCATGTCGCTTCGACGACTTGTAATTGTGGAGTGATCACATGATACTGTGGCAGGTTATGTTTGATAAAAATAGCTGTTCCACCTCCTTTGCGATTCTGTCTGTCATTTCTGTATAGGGTGTAATTTGGAATCCTGGGATTCTGATAGGGTTTAAGGTGAGTTTCTTGTATAAGAAAAATATCAGGTTTATACTTGTCTACAAAGTATATAGCTTCAATAATTTTAGCAAAGATCCCGTTTGCGTTCCAATAACACATTCGGAGACTGGGAATCGAGGAGATATTCATTCAGAGAGAGTAGCTGCACTATTACCAATCGTTTCAAGTATAAGGAATAGTTTGTCAATTGGTTTAAGATTGTCTTTTTTAATCTCGATTAGCATTTCTTCGAGTCCAGCGATTCCGCGGAAGATCTTAGCGATCTCCCTAAAGAAATCCAATATAGTTATATCTTCTCCTGGTATTAGGGATACATCAGTTCGATTCCCGGTCTCGTTCAGTCAGTTGCGAGAAGCTGAATCTGGGTCACTCGCTTTGGAGTTTTGCTTGACATTTTCCTAGACTATTATTGTTAACGTTATCCGCCATAATTTTGGATTCATGTACCATGGGGTGAAACTGGACCATCACCTAACATAGCAGAGCCATATTAATTATACCATACAAAAATTTAGGAATGCGAAAAGGAAACTCTACCCCCTTATTGCTCGTAATTCAAAGCTTAACCTTAGGAATCGCATACTTGTTTACAAAACCTTTTTGCTACCAATACTCAGTTACGCATGCCAAGCCTGGGGTAGTGCAGCAATTAAAAATATTAATATCTTAGAAAGGCAACAAAATTGCACTATGCAAATGATCACTAGATCGCCATGGTTTGATAGATTAACTGACATTTATCAGGAAATTAAACTTAGGACCATTCAACAACACATTACATACCTCACAGAAAAATTTCATCTAAATTTAACTAACATCGATAACCCAACACTTCATGATATTGAAAACTACATGCACACTAATAATAAAAGACCAATAAAAATTATCTATGCACAAGCACCTTAGGCTGGTGCACTACCCTTTAGTTATGACTTCCCTTAACAGAGGGCACTGCTATGAGCAACTACTGCTCTTTTGTCTTTTTACTGTATATATACTATATGTATTTTATTCATCTCAAATTATAAAATTGCCAGATATATTTGCCAATTTGATCATTCACCCAATCTTGTTATGTATTCTAATTATGATGACTTATTTATGAGCAGATAAGGGATTAAAGCCCCTGCGGGGCTAGGCTCCCTGAACAAACCACTAAGATGTTTCTAGTTAGTTTCTTTCTCCCTGAATGGCAATATTCAGGGAGAAATGTATGTGTAAATTATAAAAAGTTCTCTTTTCTTCATGCATCGGTGATTCCGATCGGGTTGTGTTTGTTCTGTGTTCATAATAAACTTGAATTCTTTTTTCAAAGTTAAAATTATTCCTTATTTGCTGTATACGAACACAAACATATTCTAGGGTATCTTGTCTCATAGCATATAATCAAGGCATAAGGTATGAAAACATAATTTTTGAAACCTGCAACTAATGGACTCTCCCTTAGTTGAGGGTCTTTAAACAATAAGATCGCCGCACATCTGTGAGGTGTTAAATGTTAATTAAAAATGTTAAATGTTAATGTAAAATTAAAGTTAAACTTATCTCAAAAATCTTAATTTAACTGTTGAAGATTCAATTAAATTAAGCACATGATCAAGAATAATTCTTATCAAGTTTTTTTAGAACATTAATATTAAAAGAAAACATCCATACTTTCTCAGATACCATAGAAATTTACCTTTCATTCAAGAAATTATAGTCAAAAGTAATTTTAAATTTAACTTCTTTAAATGGTTTAAGTTAAAATATAAATTCATATTATATGTATACCTGAATCACCCTTTTCACTCTCACTTTCCTGAGAACTCTGATCTTCATCCTCAGAGGAAAATACTTGACGTCGCCTCTTTATTACAACAGAACTTTCTGTATCAGAGTCGGATTTCTGCTTCTCTGTTTCTAAAAATTGATAATGAGCAACACCAACTTATTATTTTTATCATGGGAAAATATTTATTGTGCACATCAATTTATAGCAATTATTTTATTTATATACTGTGAACAAATGGTTAGGTAAAAAATTATATTAGATTATTTAACTCTGTATGCACAGCTCCAAGTCATTAGAATAATTCATTTCATTCATAATTTGAATATCCTTTAGCTTTAATTTTTAGCTATTTCTGCTTTGCACAGGGATGTCACAGCCAAAGCACCTGAAATAGCTGCATGAATTTTTTTAAACAGTGAAGAAGTATCCTCTTAAACCCTATTTTAGTAGCAATTTGCTCAGATACAAAATGTGCTAATAAGTATGAAATAGATATTGAAGATCCCACCAAGAAATTTACATTTTAAAATAGAAAACTATATTTTCTTAATAAGGTTTTCATAACAATCTAGGATCCACAGATTCTGACTTTTCTTTCCTGGTTGCCACGGCTTAAGGCCATAACATCTAAACCTGCGTCACTTGAAAAATGTTCTCTAAAGAAAAATCTGAAAATTCCCCTTTCTGCTATTAGTTTTAAGAGACTAAATTTTTGTTCACCTTTCGTAAATTTTAAAAAAGTCGAAACAGGAGTTTTTGAGACGATTTTGCTTAGATACCCAAGTTGTCAAAGTTGAAAAATAGTAGCATAAAGTTGCCTTTTAGTCGTGTGGCAGTCCTGTTTATACCATGAAATATAACACTGGATGTGAGATCCTGTTTTAGGAATTATTTTGGAACTAGTTCTCCCATCAAGTTGCAAGTAAAGCTGACAATGGAAACATCAGTTGATTTTACTTATAGTAATATCAAAATTCAAAACAAGAATTTTTCAGGAAATGAACATGAAGCAAATACTTCTAACTCAAGAAACAGTCCCACAACAGCTAAATTTATTTATCTTTCAAAAACAATCAGAAAAATTATAATATTTCAAGATTTTGAATCACCTCTTGAGTATTCTAACATTGTAATTAAATTATAGATGAAGTAACATTGAATATTTTTTGTAATTTTTAACATCGAATCCACTCATTTTTAAGGACTGCTTTGAAGTCTAGAGTATGAGTGATACTGGGAACATACGTGATTATAAAGCCCAGGATATTTCTTTTAATTTGTAGTGTCTTAAAAAAATAAAACCAAATAAAAAATAAACAAACCTGATTCTTCAGCTTTTTTACTGTCATCATCATCAAGAGGAGGAGGTGATGGAGCTTTAATTATTTTTCTCTGTAATTAAATTTTATGAGAATAAATAAATATCCCAGCAATAAAGTTTAAATCATTAACAAGTAAATACAGCATATAATTTTTAAATTTCTTTAGAAGCAATTGGAAAAATTTTCTCAACTAATTTCTTCTGAGTTAAATTTGTAGTGATAAATTTTGTACAATTTTTTAGATTATTTGATTACATTTCAGATACTTGCACCATCTTGAAAATAGTATTTAGTTTAAAGGAATCAAATGGTATTAGTACAAATTTTAAGAATTTGCTTTTCCACTAATGATCAAAACCTGGTGTGATTTAAATAGAATTTAATTTTAAACATGGCTTGTACATTTTCAAAAAATCTACTTTAAAGGAATTAAAATTTATTGCAGTTTTTATAGGTTAAAAGTATAAATTTTACATAATGTTCTTAATATTGTAGAACTTAGTCACTATAATTCCTATATAAATTAAAAAATGGGAAAGAATTACCCTAAAAGAAGGCATTCTGGGCATTGTAGCTCGCAAACCAAGACCAATGCCAGTATTTTCAACAGAAAAGCCAAATGATGAACGATTTTTATCAAAGAGAGCAGTAAGAGAAGAAAATGCAAATGGTGGATTTTTCTCTGGTGTTTTGACAGGTACATTTCCTTGAGTTTTAAGCTGAAAATAAATTAAGAGTTAATTCCATTTCTAAATACATCTTCCAGACAATATAAATCTGAAAGGCTAAATGTAAATACAATAACAAGACAACAATTGATGAATCAAAAAGCTAAGGTGTAACAGCAGAGGTTAAAAAATGCAATTTGAAATTCTGAAACATTTTTATCTGAAAGAATTTGGAACATAAAATTTTTATTACAGTGAAACCCCAATTTTATGCTCTTCTACTTTTACGTCGAATTTTTTTCAGTCCTTACTTGGTTTCCTGTGGCCTAGGTTTAAAATTTTCCTAGCATGTTTTTTATGCTGGTTCTATTAAAAATGCATAATCAGGGTTTCATTGTAGAACAAAATTACTAAAATAAAAGTTTTAATCAGATCTATGCTCTCCTATTCCTCAGAAACGTTAACACTGGCCTTCTGTAAATGCACTAGACCTTTGAAAGATTTTAAGTATATTTGGTGGCCGACAAAATGAAGTGTGGAAAGGTTTGATATTTCGTGTTATATCACCAATACAAAGAAACAGAAATATATAAAAATACAGAGAATGAGATGGGCATATCATTCAAATGCCCAACAAAATATTTCTGGCCAGACCAATTGGAGTTAGGCCTAGAGGATCAGATGTTGTGGTTTTATGGTGCAAGGTCCAAAAGTGGACAAGCTGCGCCAAACACGAGACAGAATATAACCCAGTAAAAGTACAAAACATTTAAAAATCAAGACAAAGATATAAGGTAGAGTTAAAACATGTAAAAAAGCTTAGATGGATCGATTGTGTAGACAAGGACTTTGACATTTGCAAAAACGAAGAACTATTGCCAAAAACAGGTTACGATGGAATAGAATAACTGAGAAAGCAAGACCCACACTGTGCAGTGGAGCCAATGAAGAAAGGTTTCACTGTATTATGCTAGAGATGCTGATTATTAAAAATGATAATTTATTTCATTAATGCTGAATAGTGCTCACCTTTTCTTGATGTAAATGCTCGTCCCACCACTGTTCAAACCTCTTGAAAGCAGTTGCTTCAACCATCTTTTTACTGATATCCTTTTTCATAACTTGCCTCATTTCCTTAACAATGCACTTCAAAACTGCATTGATGGTTGCAGTGTGGGGATCCCGCACCTCAACAGGCGGTGGCTGTGTAAAAGCACCCGGAACAAATGGCGGTGGAACAAGCGGCGGAGGTATGACAATGGGGTACCCAGGTGGCGGCCTCATCACCATCTCCGCAATCTTGGAAGGCGGAGGCAATGGCACAGATGATATCGGGGGAAATGCAGTTGCAGTAGGTAGAGCAGTGGTTTGCGTCTGGGTGAAGTAACTCTCATGGGTGTAAGAAGATCGACCATACTCTGCACTGAAACTCGGGACAGGAGTTGATGCAGTCATTCCGGAACCCATGCCTGGTTTCCAGATACCCATGCGTGCCATCATCTGCACTTGCTCACTGGGATACATGGGATGGCTGGTTGGTGCCACTGGAGGGAGTGATGTACTCTGACTGCTAAGGAAAGATAAGTTAGGCGGCGGCACAGTGGGAGTGGCCACCGATACAGCAACTGGACCAGGAACGGGAGGATTGACATATAGACCCTGAGATGGAAAAGACACCCTGGGTACCGTTGGGGTGGTCACTGATGCCGCAACTGTGCCAGGTACAGGAGGATTCACATATATACCCTGAGGTGGAAAAGATGTCCTTGGTGGTGCACTTGTGTACAGAGATGTGCCAGTGGGTGGACCAGGATAAGTAGCAGTCCCTCCAGTTCCATAGTTCGAGTAGGCAGGGGCTGTTTCTGACACTCCGTACAGATTCGGGCCATTTTGAGAAGGGTACAAGTTTGAAAAGTTTGTTCCATCGGCTGAAGAACTATGTACATGATTCACACCTTTGCCTGCAGGCGGAGGTGCCTGAATGGTGCCATCAATAATCGTTGGAATATGCAGTTCCAGCTTGTTTTCACCATCACTGAGTGAGGATAGGGACATTTTATCGTCGTCATCAAGAGGCAGTTCATCTCTGACTGGAGTAGAGTCGCCCTTGTCTTGTATTATGGGAGACTCGTCCGGTTTCTCAACGGGCATGCTGTTTGCTTTCCAGTTAATGTCAGACAATCTGACACCCTTCAGTGATATTGGATGCTCAAGGTGTGATTCGTCACGAATCACAATGTCTTCGAGAGAAGTCACTTTACCAGAGTCGACGTCGGAAGTGACGACGGCCCACTTGTGGTACTCCGAAAAGGACAGAAATGGAGATGGGGGAGTCGAAAGTAACACCAGTTCCTCCTCTTCTGGAGGTGGGGGTGGTGGTTCATCACTTTCAGGCAGAGGTGGCAGTGGTGAAGAATCGGGTGGTAGAGGAGGTGCATCGTGCATCCAAGGAGGTATCCGAGATTTGTCTTCGTTCATTGATGAGTCAGAACCAATAGACACGTCTCCAAGCTGTGCAGAAACAGCACCAAGATCTAAAAAACTTCCCTTTCCTTCTGTCTGTTTCAAGATGAGCTCAATACGAGTGTCTAAACTTTCTCTTATGGGGCTTTGTTTTGGCACTGCAACTGGAGTTGTAGGTGGAGTAACATGTCTTTTTGTACTTCGATTGTCCCAGCCTGGGGAATTGTTTCCTTCCCAGGGGGAGGTTTCCCCCCAAGGTGCTGTGGGGATCTTGTCCCAGGCATTATTTTTTGTGACAGTATTAGCAACCGGAGTCGGCGGTTTGTTCGGACACACAGCATTTTGAACTCCGTACTTGTAACCAAACCCTGAATCGTAGCTCAACTGACTGGGCGTCGAATGCATAGAGGGATAACTTACATCCGAGTGAGCACTTATACTTCGGTCAGACATTCTGCTGCTTAGTAAGCTTTCAGTTCCATAACCATAATCAGACCCAATGGGAGTCAAATCAGCATTGAACGTTCGAGGGGGGTCACGGTTCACCTTATTTAACATGTTAAGATCCTTTTCAGGTTGAAATCGACGCCGTGGATCACAAATACTGGGAGGAGGTTCTTCACCAGCTGAAATTGTTCTAATCCTGCCAGAAACAACTTCTTCAAAAGTTTTCATGCAGTCTTTCCCTGTAATAAACAGTCAAGTACATTATTTCTAAGGACTACCAAGCACTTGCATTACAGGGCTGCCACAGCCAAAACACTTGTGAAATAGCTGCATAAATTCTTTAAAATAGTAGCAAAAGTCATCTTAAACTGTTTTTGTAGCAATTTTAGTTGTTCAGAAACAAAATGAATCCTATAAAACACAAAATGTTCAAATACAGTATGAAACAGACATTGTGAAGATCTCGCCAAGAATTTTAAATTAAAAAAACTAAATATTTTCTTAATTAGGTTTTCATGACAATCTAGCAAACACAGATTCTGATGTTTTTCTTTCATGGATGCCACGACTTGGCACCAATACATCAAAATTGTCTCGTCACAGTTGAAAACCTTCTCTGTGAAGAAAAATCTGAAAATTTCACAAGTTTTACCGACACAGAAGAGAGAGAAATACATCAAGGGTTAAGTTATAGGAATCGAACCTGCATCGTCTACAACTTATAAGTGGCTTGAGCTGAGGGCAAAACCACCGATTCTCAGGAAAGAAAATTCTTGATTCTTCTTTTGGAGAATATTCTCCAAAAGATTAGAGAATTTTTTTCCCATACGTGTCAGGAAAAGTCCAGGGACCATAACTTTCTACGGGCAGCCCAGTACAAATTAGCCCAGCTAAAAAGGTCGTCAACTAAGATGTGATCGTCAGAGAAAAGTGCAAGATAAAAGATGACTAAAATACACAAAGCTCCCGTCTAACAAAAGGGGCAGTCAGGAGAAGCATGCACACCAATTGATGTAAGTGTCCTCTTAAAATTAGAAAATTTGCAGTAGCAATATGTCATGGCAAATTAGGTGAAATAGGGCCAGACGAAAGTTTGCTCCATGTTTTGATCATGGCCTTAAGCTTTCAATGGTCACACATGGACTTATTTATCATTTGCTCTACCAACCTACAAGCACGGAGGTAAGGGAGAGGGATGGACGGCCGGGGTAGAAGATAACCTTTACTTTAGCTAGCTTGTCTGTATGCTCATTGCCTGGTATATCACAATGGCTTGATATCCATTGGAAGGCAATGATCCAAACAGATTTCAAGATGTCTGTCGTATTAGGGATTCAATCACCCTACAGATGGCACTAAAAGCACCATCAGATTGTGTTAAGTACGATAGAATAATATTCAGATGGAGTGGTCATGAGGACGCTCCTTTGTAAATATTTTGTCATATAATAAATGTTTGTGCTGTCTACATTACCTGGGATTTCACTGATAACCCATTAAATAGAACCAGATACGACATTGGTGCAGCCGACACGATTTTGGTGAGGAAATATGCTTTCGTTTTCATGGCGAGTCCTGCTCTTTGTTGTGAACTTTTATTTGTTTCCTGCTAAATACTACTTTTTGAAGAACATTGAAGAATGGTGTAAAGATTTTTTTTGTTGAAATGCTTCAAGGTGAATTTTGAATTTGATTTTCGGAACTTTATTGTGGAACTTTTGCTTTAAATCGAACATTTTTGTTTCGCAATTCCATTATGGCGTTCTTAGTGAAAGCAAGATCTAAAGACTGTTGCTATCGAAATGGGGATATCGAATACCGAAAACATGGTTGTAATTGTGCTAAAGAAAGTTATAACCGAAAATAAAAATTATGACGAACCGTTCGTGAAGGAACTCTTAAATACCATTATAGAAGAAAGGAGAAAATAATTAGAAGACGAAGGAAAGAAGAATTAGAAGTTGAAGAAAGACGAAGGAAAGAAGAAATGGAATTCGAGTTGCAGAAGATGCATCTAGAAAATGAAAGATCGAAGAATGGGTCTGAAAGTCGACAAACTGATGTAAACATGAAGCAGAAGTTTGACTTGCAAAGTATTTTACAGAAGTTTGATCCCAAAACTAACAATATATATATAAGCCTCTACTTAATTCTCTTTGAGCGTCAAGTGAAACAAATGGAAATCAAAAAGGAAAATTGGGTGTCATATCTAATAGGATTCCTACCCTATGACGTTGTGCAAATAATTGCCAGAGAAAACGAAGAAGTGACGGATGATTAGGAAAAAGTGAAAGAACTCTAAAAAGATATAAACTTACTCCAGAAAGATTCCGCCAATTGTTTACAAAACACTACAAGAGACCTGAAATTACGTGGTGCGACTTCGCCTATGAACTTTGAAGAACTGTCTAATTTAATTATTACTGATCAGATTAAGCGTAAAGTGCCATCGGAAATCCGTGATCATTTCATCGACGAATGGTCTCGATTCAAAATACCAGAAGAAATTGCAAATAAACTAGATGATTACGAAAACGTTCGAATTTGCGTAAACAAAAAAGTGAAGGAAACATTTAGGAAGGAGACTCAACGAACACGTTTAAACATCAGAATTTTAATTACAACAGAGAAGAAAAGAAAAACTCCATAGACCGGAAATATGCACCCCCTCACATCAGAGAACATCGATTCAAGATGAAAGAAGATTACCAAAGCACGAGAAACACAACTTCAAAGGAATGCTACATATGTGGTTTATCGCACTTCGCAAGAGATTGTCCTAAAAGATACAGCAGATCAACAAATATTAGCAAGAAAGAAAAGAAACCAGAAGATGAAATATTGACTGCTGAAATACGATCGGAGCATCAGGTGAAAGGAAAAACAAATGTTCCTATGAACTCTCTTCAATATGTAAACATTCTAGTAGATAATCGAGAACTGAAAAGCCTAATCGATTCTGGAGCTCCAAATCCCAGTTTTCACACACAATTCAAATTTTATTTCCGAATCAAAAACTCAAAAGGGAAAAATAATTTTAACTAGTGCATTGGGAGAAAAAATTGAAGCTGGATTGGCAAAATTACAAGTTTCATTAAAAAACGAAGATGAAAATTAACTTTGCCATCCGATTGAAATACTTGCAGCAGTAACGAACAAAGTTCAAGGTCAGTGCATTCTGTCCCCAAATATTTATGAATTACTAAAACGCTCAACAGAAAATGGAAAAGAAGCATGTATTCCTAAATGTAAGAGATTGGATTGTTTTTCCAGTGAAACCAGAAATGATGAATCGAAACAAGAATCACCAGAAAAAGGAATACTATCATGCAAAAATGAAAGCTTTCGACCTTGTGAAGAACAAAACAGCTGTGATACATTAAAAGAAAGAAAAAATTAATCACTTCGAAAGGGAAATTTCTTTTTAATCGATGGATTAATATTCCACAAAGATAAAATATTAGGAGACCGTTCAGCAACTGGTTTTACCGCAAAAGGGAAGAGCTCAAGTTTTAAAATTAGCTCATGAATCTGTTTTTGGAAGTCATATGGGAATGAAAAAGACGAATGAAAGAATACGATATAGTTTTTATTGGCCTCACATGACTAGTGGAATTGCCGAATTTTGCAAATCATGCAAAGAATACCAACTCCGAAGCCCAGAGAAAACGACTGATAAAATACCTATTACTCCTGTTCTCAGACCGGAATTACCATTTGAATGTGGACATTATAGGCCCTATTGAGCCTCCTTCAGTTCGTCGTCATAAATATGTGTTGTTTAGTTGATCAACATTCTCGCTGGCCAGAAGCAATTCCTTAACTGCTAAGGTGACATGTGATGCACTGTTGGAAATTTTCATGAGAACTGGAATACCAAATACTATAGCAAGTGATCAAGGTACGAACTTTACATCAAAACTTACTCAAGAATTCATGAATCGCTTAGGATCCTCTCCTAGATTTTCGGTACCAGGATATGCAGCCAGTAATGAACTTGTAGAAAGATATAATCAAGTTCTTAAAAATGCACCTCATCATGTTATCCGAACAGATCCTAGTAATTGGGATAAATACATTCCCCATTTCTGTTGTTTGCTTATATAGAAATTCCTAACTGTACTACCGGAGTATCTCCATTCAAGTTGATGTATGGCCGAGAAGCAAGGTCCTCTGAGTGTGTTGAAGTCTAGCTGGTGTGGAGAAATTCCTATAGCTTTGAATATGGACAAATCAATCGATTATTTCCAGGAACTCAAAATAAATCTCGAACGAGCAACCGACCAAGCTTTACTTATCGCATCGGGAAAACAAGCCTACGCGGATTATTTTAATCACCGCACAAGATCCAAAGAATTTAAATTAGGAGAGCAGGTTTACTTACTAATTCCAGATTCTTCCAACAAGTTATATGCACGATGGATTGGACCTGGGGAGATAGTCAAGCATCCATCGCCGCATTCTTACAAAGTGAAATTTCCTGATGTTAAAGTACGACACTGCCATGTAAATACGTGAAGGAGATATTACCCAAGAGCGAATGCTGTTGGTATTGTTTTTGAAGATGATGAAGAATTGGGTGAAATTAATGGTTCTCCCAGAACTGTGCATCAACAAGAACTGTCTGATAAAATTTGGAAAATAAATTTATATGATCTACATGAGAAAGAAAGGAATCAACTGATACAGATATTACAGAAGCATAGAAATTTATTTAGTGGAAAATTGAAAGTTGCACAAGTTGGTGAACACAAAATAAGACTTGAAGAAGGCAAAGAAAGGACAAAACCATGTTTATAGGATACAAGAGTCTTTGAAATCACAAATAGATACCCAAATTGAAGAGCTACTTGAATTGGACTTAATAAAAGAAAGTTCTGTAGAAATCGATCATCCTGTTGTGTGTAAACAAAAAGGATGGAGGCATGCGTTTATGTGTTGATTATCGATCTCTCAATGCTGTCACCAAGGCTGATGATTTTCCTGTGGAAGATGCCATTCAATTACTTCACAGCATAGGGAAAGCAAATGTTATTTCTACACTTGACTTGTTGAAGGGATATTGGGCTATCCCAATGGAAGAAGAATGTCGTGATTTTACTTCTTTCAAGACTCACAGAGCACAGTATAGATTCAAAGTAATGCCATTTGGTTTGAGAAATGCTGCTGCGACTTTTCAACGAGAAATGAACAAAGCGTAAGAACCATACTGAGATTTCAGTTGTGCATATATTGACGACATAGCTATATTTTCTAACATGAGTGATCATCTAAAACACTTGGATCTTATACTTTCAAAATTAGAACTACAGTTTACTGTGAATTTACACAAATGTGCATTTGCAAGACCTGAAATCAAATATTTAGGTCATGTTATCGGACCTGGAAGGCATCAAGCAGATCCAGACAAAATAAAAGCAATTGCTCAAATACCTGTACCCGAGACCAAGAAACAACTTAGAAGCATGCTCGGGTTGTGCAATTATTATCGGGAATATATACCTTGCTATGTAGAGATTGCCTTACCTCTTACGGAGTTAACAAAAAGAGGATTCCTGAAAATTTACCTTGGCTGGATATACACGAAGTTGCCTTCAACAAACTGAAAACTGCTTGAATGAAAGCTCCAGCTTTGCACACTCCAGTTATGAGTGAACCGTTCACAATACAGTGATGCATCCCAGTATGATATCGCCGCTTGTCTATCCCAAGGGATCGAAGGATTACTCCGACCTATTGCATATGTGAGCCAGAAGTTGAATAAAACTCAAGCTTGGTCTACAATAGAGAGAGAAGCATATGCTATTGTGTGGGTTTGAAACTCTAGTTTTTGGGTCCAAAATAGAACTATACACTGATCACAACCCTTTGCCATACCTTACAAAATGTGCCCCACAATCTTCACGACTACAGCGGTGGGTTTTTGCTCTTCAAAGATATAACTTAACAATAAAACATTGTCCAGGAGTCAAAATGCCTCATGCTGATGCATTATCCAGACTATTTTCCGAAGAGAAGTAGTGACAAATTTATTATGACTTTAAGCATAATTTCTTTTTATTATATGCTTTAGCATATGGGCATTATTATTCTTATATGTATAGATATTTTTCTTATTTTGCTGTTGATATGGTGTGATAATATTTTAGGTGATTGAGTCCTTAATATTTAAATTCAGATCTGTGTTTTGAGAAAACCCCAAACCCATATCTTGCGGGGGAGATGTATTAAGGATTCAATCACCCTACAAATGGCGCTAAAAGCACCATCAGATTGTGTTAAGTAAGACAGAACAATAATATTAGGATGGAGTGGTCGTGTAGGACGCTTCTTTGTAAATGTTTTGTCATATAATACATGTTTGTGCTGTCTGCATTGCCTGGGATTTCACTGATAACCCATTAAATAGAACCAGATACGACAATGTCACTGGCAATTATTAGAGAAATTTACATCTCCACCAATAAAAAAATGTTACTCAGTAGAAGACTCAGATTATGCATTTAAATAGTTTGAATAATAAAACTGTAGCAATTATATACTCCAACACAAACTAGCATATCACTTTATGGACAGTCCAATATATGTCTGCTTGCCAACAATAGGCTTTTCTTTTAAGTAGTTACAATCAAAATGCCACATGATAATCACATGTCATAAATAATAGATGAGATCTTGACTTATAATTTGAAACTGTTCCAAACTAGGTGTTGGAAGAAACAATTTTGCCAGTTTTATACTTTGGGTCTACACATTGAAAGAAAATCAGATTTTACCAAGCAAAAATGGCTAAAATAGGCACTAGTCTCTTCCTATTTCCATATTTTTCAATTACAATAAAAACGAGAATCCAAATTGAAATTAAAAGTATAAAATGATGTGGAAAGCTTTTTGTTGCCATAAATTAATTTTTTTGGAGGTTTGAAAATATTTTTTTCAGCAAAGCTGTTGATAATTTCATAGGATAAACTGTTGCCAAACATAAGAATTAAAGACAGTCCACAGTATTTGACTGATATGCATGTGATTAGATTGTAAAAACTCTAGGCTAACCAAGTTTTATTCCAGTGCATTCACAAGTGAATTTTTAATTCAATTTGTCCACTTGGCAAATAAAACAATTCAGTTTTCTGAAAGAAAGAAGTCGCATACCAAATGGGTCAAGTGTGACGCTCAACACATCTCCCATGACAGTACTCCTGTTTAGCTTGTCAACACACATTTTTGCACCATGGATTGTCGAAAAAGTCACATGAGCAAGGCGAAGATGCTTTCTTGTGGTAGGATGGTAAAAAATTTGAGACTGTTCAACTTCTCCATACTTTTTAAGGATATCATCAAGAAATTGCTTGTTTATGTTGTCATTCAAATTTTTAATCGTGACTTGTATTGGCGGTGGGATGCCAACATAATTGTCATCAATCTGTAAAATATAAAGAATAAATCAAACACCTTTCAGTAAGCCGAATTTGGAAAACAGAAAGGGTTCTATATATATCAATCCTTTTTTGATCAAAATACGACGAAAAACAAGGAAAGTATTGAGCGAAACAAATATACAGGGTGATTCAAAACTCAAGGTACAAACATTTAAGGGAGGTTGAAAACACAAAAACAAAACAGAATCACATAGGAATGTATGACCGGAAACCCCAACCTGATCAGCGCTGGACGATAAACGAAGATGCAGAAATGACAAGCCAATAATGGGTGGAAAACTATTTAGCGATACTTTAGACTAGGACAGTACATGTACACGTTAAGTTTTGCAACAAGTGCTCAAAGTTCTTACCACCCACAGTTATGAATGCTTCACAACGGCAACGCATTGATTGTAGGACCTTTTCAAAAATACTAGGCATTTTGCGGACGTTTGCAGCTACGACGGAGATTCTTGCGACGAGGTTGGTGTCAGAGTCAACGGTGGTCTCGTAGACCATGGCTTTCAGGGTCCCCCACAAGAAATCCAGGCTAGATAAATTAGGCGATCGTGGTGGCCACGGGACGGGTCCACCACGCCCAATCCATCGAGGCGCAAATGTTCTGTTAAGAATCACGTAAGACACGGAAAAAATGAGCTAGAGCCCCATTGCACGCTGAACAGACACAGGAACAATGTCGAGTAATTCTGGCAGTACCTCCTCCAGAAAAATGCGATATTTCCGGCTATCCAGTCAGGTGGTAAGAGGTATGGCCCGATTAAGTAATCACCAATAATACCAGCCCATACATTCACGGAGAACTGTTGTTAGGCAGCATGTGGGCACATACTTCGTGGGTTGTCGTGACTCCACACATGAACATTGTGTATCCCTTCACGAGAGAAATTGGCTTCGTCCATGAACAGAATGAAGGTTAGAAATGCCGGGTTCACGTTGCATTTGTTCAAGTACCAGCGAGCGAATTCCACACGTCGAGGATAATCCTCAGGCTGCAATGACTGGACCCGTTATAAATGATATGGATGTAAATGCTCCCTGTGTAATGTGCGCCACACACTGGATTGAGATGCTGCAATATCACGGGCAATGGTTCGTGTGCTTGTACCAGGAGCTTCTTCCACTCAACGCAATGTCTCGTCGTCGAAGGCAGGTGTGCGCATCGTTCGTGGCCGCCCTGTATCATGCCTGCTTCTGCAGAATGTCCCATATTCACACATGTGACGGTGCAAATCACCAAACATGTGGTGATCCAGTACACGTCTGTTTGGGTACCGTTCGGCATACAACAAAGGCCGCAGCCCTTTCGTAGCCATCAACTGCACCATACACAAGGTGCATGTCTGCCCATTTCAACGTTCGTAAATTGTTGCGCGCCCTCCATACGCAAAAGGAACTTTAAATGACTAATGCTGCATTCCAACTACAGCGCCCTAAAGCATGCATAACTGTGGATGGTAAGAACTTTGAGCACTTGTGAAACTTATCGTGCACAGGTACTGTCCTAGTGTAAAGTATCGCTAAATAAAGAGTTATCATTAGAGAATCATTATTGGCTTGTCATTTCTGCATCTTTGTTTAACCTCCAGCTGATCAGGTTGGAGTTTCCAGTCACACATTCCTATGTGATTCTGTTTTGTTTTTGAGTTTTCTATCTCCCCTTAAAGTTTGTACGTTGAGTTCTGTGAATCACCCTGTATATATATAAAATGGAACTGCTCGCTATTTTTTATTGAAAAGTAAAAGTGAAGTTTAAAATTTTTTAAATTGATACTCTAAATCAGTGATTTTTAAACACTGGTTTGCTTAGGTGAAATGTCTAAAACTGTGTAAGATTTATTTCATTTCAAAGGTTTAGTTTAGCATTTGTGACAAACCTTTTCAAAAATAATTTCAAATACCAGTATAAATAATTTCGAGTATTATTTTTTTATTATTAAGTATCATTTATAAACCGTTTCAAAAAGATTTTTAAAAAGCCCCTTTTTGGAACAAAAAGGGTAGGTAATTAATTACATATATAACAATTTAATCAAAAGATACGAAAGGATTTTAAACTTTAATAACTTAATAAAAAATTTGAAAACATTAAACGAGCAGTACTATCCATGTATATGCGCTAAAACCGCTAGACATCACATGGTGAGTGAGATGAAAATTCAAGAAAAGGAAATTTGGAACGAATTTTAAAGGTGAAGCGAGTGATGGTGATCAGGGCATCATCAGGGAGAAGCCTGACCTAGACAACATGAAATGGTGTTTTCTATGCATGAGTAGCAAGAATGCTAACAAAATCTTATACTCCCCCAACACTATTATGAACAAAAATACACATATTTGCAAATCAAGTGAAATTATACCTATTTTTGTCAAATCAGTAAAATACATAATATACTTTTTAGTGTGCTGCAGAATCTTAGAAATTAATTTATGTGTGCCATGAGACGAAAAAGGTTGAAAATCCCTGACCTAGAGGAAATATTTATAATGAAATGCATACCTTAAATCGAGGCACAATAAGATCAGCAGGTTCAATCTTAGCCCAAAGAGTAGAGAGCCGAGAGCGGGGATCTCTGACGTGAACAGGTGGGTAGTACTTTTCCAGCTATAAAATAAAGAAAATTTATCAAACATCTCGATAATTTTTCTGTCTCAATAGAATTTGATAGAAAAATACTTCCATAAGGGCAGGGGCTTTACAGGAGAATCTGGGCAGTCCTTCATCTTCAGAAGCATTCTTGGCTTAAAGAGAGAAAGTCTTGGATCTTGTATTTATTGTCTCAGTTTCCATAGGAAGAGCTGTTGCTGCCTCAGATTTTGTACTTGCTATTTCATTAGAGGGTTTTAATTGCTTTATTAATTTAGGATTCATTGTGTAGTGCAATCAGGGTATGAGGCCTTGAATGAGAATCAGAGAAAAATGTCCATTTAATACTAAGTTCATTTTTATTTGATAGTTTTGCTCACTCCTAAGCTTCCAAGTACTGGGTGGTCAGGAAACAGTTAATTTAAGACTATTAGTCTATTTGGCAAGGTTTTCAATTCTGAGTTTATCGCTCGGGTATCTCGCGACCTTAACTGCGATAGTAGTGATTATGAAGTGGTGAAACAAATAATGATCTATAGTAGTCGCTATACATGATTCTGAGTGCGACGCTTTCTCCTCGAGCTTAACCTTTGTACAAATGGACTTTTTCAAGGTCATCGGCTTTCTTTTGACTACATTAGTGTCCAAAATATCTAGGTAAGAAAAGTGCAAAATACCAAGGTGGGATAAAATAAGCATTTTGTGAACTTTAAAACGTATAATTTAAATAATAAAATTGAGCATAAAATTAATGGCAAAACCTTTTAAAACACTAAATAGGAAGAATATGTTTGAAAACAGAAATTTCTTCTCGTTCACCTTTCAAGGTATCAAAAACTCTTTCATAAAAGATTTAAACCTCAAACTAAACAATTATCCTTACATTGCAGTAAATTGTATATATTGGAATAGATACAACCAATTTATAACTTACACCAGGGACAACTCCATCGTATCTATAAACTTTTTCATGACCATTCTTCAAAGCGGGGTCTATAATCAACTTGTAGTTCCTTTTCTTTTTCTCTGAGTGATCACTAAGAACAGGCCTCATTCCATTCATTTCTAAAAAGATTTTAAAATATGTATTCTAAATTCTTTAAAAAAATTCAATAATTCCAACATGATATACCCTATTTACTTCAAGTCACATAGAAAAAAATTGCAGGAGTTAATTAATTTACAATTGCTGTTCTGAAGGCAGAACAAATTGAAAAATAAATGTAAATAGGAACATAGAATGGAATTGTAAACAAATAAAAACTTTTAATTCCAGCAAAGTAAATATAAACAAATAAAAAAATTTTAATTTTCAGTAGTCAAAGTAGACTATCATGATTTTTCTTAAAATTATATGGAAAACATTTTGAGGTCAGATGTTTTTTGATACTCTTTCCAATTTTTGACAGCTGTCTAAATACCTAACATACACTTCAAAGATATTGGATAGTTGTTTCTGTACAAAATCTCACACGTAAGCAAAAAATGTTTGATTTAATATTTAAAAACTGAAGTTCAGGTTTTTCATAAAAAAAAATTTGAGCATAATCTTTGAAAAAGAATTTATTGTTATATACCTGTTAACCAAGTGCAAATATATCAGAAAAATGAAAACCACTTAAAACCAATTCTTAAATAAGTTATTTAAAGCACCAAATTGGGTTTTATGGAAGAAAGCAATTCAAGAGTAAAAATTATCATGCTTGGCACCAGTTCGAACCTGGTGAAACCAATTTGTGATATTTTAAACAAAATGTAGCCAACTAAACATCAAAATGAGCAATCAAGACTTTTTCTTAAAAATTAGTGCCAATAGTTTATACGATAATCTAGCAACCACTGATTGCAATGTTTTCCTTTTTCACAGTTGCCAAAAATGGACGCCAAAACTTTCAAATTAGGATTCTTTAAAAATTTCCTGTATAAAGAAAAATTCAGATATTTTTCTGTTCATAAAAAAGAGGTTCGTTTGGAAAACTTCTGAAAAATCCGAAAGTTTTGACAGGTAGGTTACTTTCAAAATTTTTTAAAAATTTCTCTTAAGAGTTGACAATTTTTAAGGCGTGATGTATTGAAGCCAACTTATGAACATTTTATGGTATTTTTTTAGTAAAGTCTTAGCTTAAAATTGAGTAAACATTTTTAATTTACAAACTTCAAAAGTTAAAATATTACCTTTGTTTCCTTCAGTATACACCAAGCTATTAATAACTGTTGAATACAAAACACTGTCTGATCGCTATGCAACAGTTTATACATTGTTAACCGTTTTAAAGTCATACAACACGCAGCTCACTAGAAGTTTCTTTTTCCAAAAGATTTTAAACATATCTGTACACAAAATATCTGGAGGAAGAAACAGGAAAATGTGTTGAACATTTCATGAACTTGAATCCAGACTTTTGACACTACTTTTTGTAACCTAATCGAAAAGAAATGAAAATTGCCAATTTAATAACCAGAACTAACTCCTATGAAAATTTAAAAATGAATATATTTCACAAAAAAAATTATAATCATGAATACATTGAAACAGATGTTTTATGACCAATACACAACTTATCGACATAATCATATATTGCAATAATAATGTTTACAATATCATATTTAACTGATTGATATCAGTGATAATACTGAAAGTTGAATGTAAGTTTTTAAAATTAAAGCAAGAAAAACATGAATTCCAGAATTATATAAAAATAGAATCAAAACATGGATTTCACTAGATTTTAAGAATGCATTATAAAAACAGCATTATCTTGTGTTTATAATGCATTCTCATTGTGATACGTCATACAATTTGCATTATGCAAATTGAATGATACATTTTTTATATGTATGTATTGCTAAAATTATCATGTTAGAGTTTTCACTAACAAATAATCTCATTCAACTATGATGAAATGGGGGAACCAAACAGATGGTACTTACACGTATAACCCATTCAATTTATGACCAGCTTAGATATTCGGTACATTTTACTGAAATTGGTTGACCATATTTCCTTGAGACAAAAACAGGACATTGGGATAGTGAAAACATAACTGGAAAGATAAACTAATTCCTTCTGGAAATCATTAAAACTGCATTTTTGCCCTTTTGACATTTAAGGATAAACATAAAAAGTTTTACAAATAAGACATAACACATGAATTTTCTCTAAATAAATCACTGAAGACATCGATACGTAGTATTGAATAAAATTACTCTATGCTTATACAAAAAAACTAATATGTATGGTTATGATATACGATTTTAGATTAAAAAGTAACAATTGATCAATATTGAAGTATGTTTAGATTTTTTATCAATGCAACAAAATTGACATTTCTATTAACCCTCCAAGTGGACGAGATATTTCGTCCATCAAGAAATGATTAATTTTGCTAATTACAAGATATCTCGTCTGAAAGATAAAGATATTGCCATTTTTTATGATGACGAGATCACGAGCAGGTCAGTTTTTCTAACGACAAGATATCTGGTCAGTTTTGCTAATGACAAAAACCTTGTCAAGACAATCAGGAATGTTAAAACAACAGTAAGGCTGGGAAATATGATAAAAAGGTCAGCATATTTTTTAACACAAGTACGTATTTGAGTAAGAATATAAATATAGAAACTTCTCTAAATCTATTAACCAACCAAATAACGTTTGTTAACTGATAGTCAATGGATTAAAAAAATATTTTTAAGCTTCACTAAAGCCTTTTATAAAGAAATGATTTAACTGGAAAATTAGAGGGTTTGCCAAAGTTAGCCTGCATACTGGATGGAGGTCGGTTTGGATTTCATGGTGCAGACCATATTTGACCAAGCTTCGTCAGAAATGTCAAGTAAATGGATATACACACAAGGAAAGCTTTGATGACAAAGAGAGAAATCCACAAAGGGAGGAATCAAACCTGTGCCAAACACAAGTCTGAATATGTGAAATCAAAAACATGAAATGCAAATTTCAATTCAAAATAATGCTGAAAGTTTTGGAATATTAATATATTTGTTATAGGGAGAAACAACTTTATGAATTAAAAGAAAAACTGAATCATTTAAAGAACAAAAATGAAAACAAAAACATGGGATTTGTTCTTTTAAAGAAAAGGAAAGTCCGGTACAGAAGGAAGAATTTCTTAGAAAAAACAGCATTTTGGGCTTAGGGGGAAATAATTAATGAAAAGAACTTTATAAATAGGAAAAATCCACTCCACTCATTCTTGTAATTACTAGGTGTCTACTTTTTCTGAAATACTAGTTTTTGAATGTTGTAAAAGATCACATTAACTCCAGCAAGTTATTTAGGCATGGTAAAATAAAAAGATAATGATTTACAAAAATTAAATAATGCAATGTTGCCATAATCCTAATAAAGCGAGGTTGCCTTTGCCTGCCACAACTCGCATGTCCAAATATGTGCCAAAGCATTGCTACAGAAAAGTCTTTATATCAAAGCTGTACAGTAAGTCCTGGGTACAGCTGCAGTCTCTGCCGCGCGCGGTGGCAACGCGTTTTTTTTGGCGCACTTTTTATGTCGCCACGGAAATCTTCCAACATTGAATATATAATGCATACGTATGGATGAATTATGTAAATCTGAATTAAACAACATTTTGACTATAAAAACACTGCAAATATTGATTAAATATATGGACTTTTGGCGTAGTTATAAGCGACTCATGCCGGTGAGGGTAACCCATTTTTTCTCGAATTTCCAACAGTGAATACGTACGGATGAATTATGTAAATCTGAATTAAACAACATTTTGACTAGAAAAACACTGCAAATACTGATTAAATATATGGACTTTTGGCGTAGTTATAAGCGACTCACGCCGGCAAGGTTGGCATAAAAACAGGTTAACCCTAACCAGGAGAAAATTCGAGAAAAAAATGGGTTACCATCACCCGGCATGAGTCGCTTATATAATTACGCCAAAAGCCGCGCCAAGAGTCGTTGCCACCGCGCGCGGCAGAGACTGCAGCTGTACCAAGTCCTGTAACCTACATATTCAGAACACTTCAAGTTTTGCTCAGCAGAACTCATTTTTAAGCCGAAGATAAGATTTTTCATATCTTCAAAATGAAATTATCTTGTCACATAAGGCAAAAAGTTTTTATATATTTATCAAACTATAAGATGCACCTCATACCATACACATGCCCTTAAAATGACTCCACAGGGGACTTGATTAAGGGCTACATATATCATTTGATGCGCCAAATGCACATCTTCTCCATTAATGGACAAAATAGAGGGAAAATTTTCATTCCCATTGTTTCTGCAGAAGATTAACTGTTTCTGTAGTTCAACAAGGTTGTTCTTGCATCAAATTGATGCAATACCAATCCAAGAACAGTAGTTCGATGTCAAATATAAGGCTGAAATATCAGCCATTTAGTTTCCACTTGAAAAGAAATCCACCACTTTAAAATAAATAATGCTACAGATAAAACATCAACAATAGCAGAGAACAAACCTGTCTTGCCCCAATACCACCTGAATATTCTTTAAGTTTAACTCTTCAAAAGTAAAGTATCCAACTGTATTTCTTAGATATAATAGATCAATCTATTATTATCAAGAAAATGAAAAATCGAATTAGATGAGGAATTAAGATGACAGCTTGATTGAAAAGGAAGGGAAAATCAACTGGTGACTGCCTTGATGAGTACCGGTTTCAGTTTGTTTACCAGTCAATTTAACTCGTTTAGAAGGGAGCAGTGTAAACGCTAGGCCTAACCCGTTTGTTTACATACAAAACTTGTAAGCTGACTCCAACAGAATCATCATCTTCTGACTTACCATAGTCAATGTCATGTTTGGAGAGACCTGAAAGAAAAGAAAAAGAAACTATAGCAAAGCGGCGCCAAAACGAATCAATCCCTATATGCATGTTAAGTACTTCAATCCTAGAACTCACCAGGATATTTTTCCGCACAACACATTGAAAGAGTGCTAGAATGATAAAATTTCAGTTTCTCATAGGCATATAAATATTTGATGACTATCAAACACAAACGATCAGCGTCAAAGACCTATTTAGGAAAACTCGGTTCCATACATTCACAAATCAATTTCCAAGAATATTTAAGAACTTTGTTCTTCCGAAAACAATTGGTGGAGTTACGATTCGCAAGGAAGTAAACTAATTTTAAAATTTTTGAATGGTTTTGGAATGCAAGTCCTTGAAACAATTAAATTTTACAATTTTTAATACAATATAGCTTAGTGGCGTTCCCATAATTCTCTTAAGCAACCAACGATCGAGTAGAGCTTAGTTGTTTACTAATAAACTATTTTTTTCAATTCGGATACAGTTTCGAAATAACGGCATTTAATTCAAATGTATTTTATTTTCGAATAATCTGAATTATATTAAAAATTTTTGTTTATGAATAAAAATTTTCTGAAATGCAAGCGTTTTACTGAAACATGAATAGTTTCTAAAATTGTAAAATTTTTGTGAAATAAAATATTATACAAAGTCCAAAAGATAAGTGTTTTTTCGATTGGAGCGAGTTAAAATGTATAAAACTATGGATGAAAAGGAATTTTCACAATTTTTTTGTATGCACGATTATCTCTAATTCCGTATTTCCACATGATTTTAAAAATCTTTTTTCTTTTTATGTTCATTCGTTGGATGCAAAATTTTCTTGTTTGTTTTGCTTACGTACTATATTTCTTTTTAGTTAAAGTGTTAAAAAATATACCACGAACACAAGCGAACTTTTTATGAAAACTTTCAACTGATTTCTTTTGCAAATAAATTAAAAATTAGCCTTAAGCCGCTCATACATTTAAGAAAAAAAACGCCGTATAAATTTTTGTGGATAGCCCCTGTAAGTATTACAAGACTAATTAGATAAAGAATGCCACGGATGTCCCATGATTAAATTTAACGAAATGGCATACAATCGGCAGTTATGAAATCTGTTTACTTATGAAATCATTTTTGTCAGTCGAGCGCCATGAACTGTGAAGGATTGTCATGAATATTTTAAAATAAAAACCATGGGTAAGAGAATAAACTTACTTTTGTAGTACATCTTCTAAAGTGTACATAAGCTGGTAAAAACAAATACTTATAATTTGTATTCATTGAGACACAAAAATTACACATTTAAGAAAATGCATACTTAATTTTTAAAATATGTTTCTGCACATTAGTTCACATTTTGCAATATATGTATCTAGTAAAGGCAAGATATACGTTTGACATGCAAATTCTCCAACGCAATTTTAGGTGATAAAACATTTGAATAATATTTTCTTCCTGGTGTAGGGAAACGATTGAGATCCAGTTGGTTTTCTATTAGAGCAGACACTACATTTCGATTTCAAAATTATTCGAGGCCCAACGGTCACATATTTGATTTGTGCCATATTGTTAAAGTCTGCAGAACTCGAATCTTGTAACGAATCAAACAGAAATATTGCTGAAAGATTCAACAAAAAGAACTAAAATTCATCAAAAACACGACAAACAAATATATTCAACAATCTCGATTCATGAAGACGCAACCTCATCAATGTCACTTTCAGCAAATGGCGCTTAAAGCGATAAGTGTTTCTATGGGTATTTTCTGAAAACCGCGCCAAATTTGGCTTCTAAAAAACCGGTTTAACGGGTTTTTGAAAATCGTAATTTCACATTAGTTTTAATTTTGGAATAAAACGGAAAAATCAAACTGAATTTTATTTTATTTCAACTTGAAACACAATTTTGTTTACCAATGCAAACCTGCTATATATAATTATAAGTAGAAATCTTTTTTGTATTGCAAATTTTTCAAAAATTTAGAAGACAAGAAGTTTGAGACCTATCATAAATAAATGGTTTTCTAATTTCTCATGTGAATTTTTTAGAATTGAATTGTTATTCTCTAGTATTTTTATGAAATAAAATATTTAGTCTTTGAAGTTGCCTTTGAGTAGAGATGTTGAATTAGCTTGACAATGGGAAATATTTAGTAATAAAGTATATTTGGCAGTTAGGAATTCAGTAGTTTTAATTTAACTTTTCATTCATTTAATCACTCATTTTTTACTCATTGTGTCAAATAAGTTTTTGAAAACTTGAAAAAAGTGTGAAATTGTATCTCAAATTAAAAAGAAACAAGTCAAGTTTTGTTTCAGAACATTTAAATATATAAATTTGTCCATATTATAGTCAATCAAATGAAAGATTTCCCAACTCCAAGAAAACATTTGCACAGCCCCAAACCATTTATCACTGCCCTGTTTTGTTACAAGAGCAAAATTTGTCATACCAAGGTCAGAATTGAGTTCATGCCATACCATCTGCTTTTCATCACATAAAAATATTGAATTTATAATCATCTACAAATATTGCCATCTTCAGACTTTCTTCAGGCCCATTAGGGAATTTACTTCTACCAAAGCCCTTCGATATGCTTTATTTGCATGTTTTTCCTTGTCATTGTTTTTCACCATGTATTGTATTTTCCTAAAATGTACTATTTTAACGTTAGCTCATGCTTCACACATTTGTTGGGCTTCAAAAGTCCATTTAACTTCACTTGCTTTAAGGATGCAATGAATATTCCTCAACATCTACCTCTCTTCATGTACAGTAAAATACTTCAGACGTCCAGTTCGTGGTTTGTTTTCAATTTGAGTTATGGTTTGATACTTGCATATTATGTTAAGAATAATAGATTTTTACTTACTTCGGCCATTTTACTGATATTTTTCTTCGTTTTTTCACCATTCCAGTGAAAAAAATTAAATTTTCTAACACAAAATTTTTTTTCTGTCAAACTTTCAGTAAATACTTGAACTTAAGAATTCTTTCCCTAGAATACTAGTGAATACTTGAACTTAACAATTTTTTCCCTTCAGGATTGATCCCAGACTTGCCAATACCCTGATGTCTTACTCCAGTGCGACATTAATTCAACTTCCTATTGGGGCCGTCGTGGCTCAGCGGGTATGTTCACTGCCCTAGCAACCTTCGAATTGTAGGCCGCAGTTTTGATTCCTGTCAGGTGCATTCCTCCCTGAGTGTATTTCTCTCATCTGTGTCAGTAAAACTTTTATTGTGTGTGTATGTATTTCTTGATCTTGTGTCTGGACAGCATGACCATATATGGTCCTTGTGCCATAAAACTTCAAAACCAACCTCCCTCCCTATCTTCATTCACTTGCTGACTCTCAAATATTAAATAAGAAATTAATGAGAATTCAAATTTAGGTGTGGAGTGTAGAAGAAAACTATCAATCTCCTTTTGACTTAATTTTACAAGTATTTCTTAGGATTGCATAGTAAGCAAGATGTTTTTACTGTTACATTCACCATTGACTTGAAGAATACAACATGACTTTCAGGCATATATGCTCATAAATGGATTGTGAATCTCTTTGTTCTTAAGTTATTTTCACTCTGTGGCCTGAGTTTTGGATTGAAAGATTCCTTATTAGAATCGGGTTGCTGTAGCCCGTTTGGAAGAGTAACAGATTAGCAACCGGAGGGTCGCGAGTTCGAATCCAACCAAAGACTTGTGTACAAAGTGGACTGGTGCACTTGAAATCTGTTGGGGCCTCAAATGTCCTCACATTGGCGCGGTGTGGAAGTTTGGAGAGTGGGGTGCCAGCTCAGGTGTGACCTCGTGATCTGACCGTGGTTCAAAATTACGTAGATCTTTCCCCTTGCTTTTGATTCTGGACCGTCGCTAATAGCTCGTATTGCTCCAGTGCCACGTTAATAAAAATACCTACCTGATTAGAATCCGTAATAAGGCATGGATTGTATGTTCAAAGTGAATGTGAGGCTGTCTCTAAACAGGTTGTTCCTAGAATGCATAGTATGCTTTTTTTTTTTAATTTTATTTCTACATGCACCACAAGACTTACATGTACAGATCAGATAAATTATCAACAGTGACAACATGTTATAAAAAGTATTCTAGAAACAAATTTCTCAAATGTTGAGAAATAGTTATGAGTAAGGAGCAGAATGTGCTTGAGTGGCAAAAAGTCCCCAAAAGAAGCAGCAAGAGAAATCTTTCATGATTAAGTAATGGACAATATGAAAGAGGATGGGATCGAACTTGAACTGCAGAACTATTGCCATTACAGAATGGTGAATCGATGAGGTGGAAGCTATGAAAGTAGTGAGTGATTCTAGCATGACATGAAAATTTATTAGTTTGTAACATTGATTAAAGCTCTTTTGGAGATGTATTTATATGGATGTAAAGAATTTTTTTGTTATTTGGCCTTTATCAGTTGTGGACCAGAATTGGTGCCAAGATATTAATGAATTATAGTTTTATTACTATCTTGGTAACAACTCTCGGTTTAGTGTACAGTATGTGTGTGAGGTGTAATGTGAACCCAACCCCCTGTGGTACACCAGGGTAATGCCAAGTTTGGATTTCTAGTGCCATAATGAGTTGTGTTCAACTGGCCAGGCATTGGGGATAAAACTTATTTTTACTAAGATGGATACTTGGAGATAGAATTCTGCATGGACCAGTTTATGTGGCTGAATTGGCCAGCATACTTTAGGGCTGTCAGATTTATAATTTTTTCCTATCACTCAAAAACATGTCAAGAACGAAGACTGTTCTTACCCACTCGTCATTTCTATCTTTCATACCATCTCCATTAAATTCAAAATAACAGTTTTCTATAATAGTTAATAAGGGTGTATGTGTACAATAACATAGTGACATTTATTAATCCTCAAGTGGAATGTCTGAACACAGCTAGGAAAATTCACTTAGAATATAGCTTGTTAAAATTCCCCCTTGCCAAACAACAGACCCCTAATATTTGGACATCTTGCTCAAAATATTTCAAGTCTGCAACCCCTGCAAAGAAACTTCAAGCAGTACTTGGTGTGTATTACTTGGAGGGTTAATTAAAGATGTTAAAGGAACACTACCTAATAGGAACTCGCTCTAAAAAGATATTCTAGTGTTTTTGTCTTGAGAGAATATTTTTTACAAGTAATTTTTCACCCACTAATAGGGCAGGTCATTCAAAAACCAGGCAAATTTTTGTTTTCCATGCAGAAATTTGGAAGCCAGTCTGCTCTGTTCTTGCATCTTTAAGTATGATGTGAGATAACATCTTTTCATTTTACATATTGTGCATTATCTTATACTTTCTAAAATAACACAACTGGCCGAATTTTTTGTTTGACTAGTGCATTTAAAAATAGAAAAATAACGTTATTTTTTTCAATGTGCTACATCTGCAATTTGTTATGGCAACCAAGTGAGATTCTGACTCCTGCCTTTTACTATATCAATTCAGCTTTCACAATTCCAGGTAGGTATCTAAGTTTTCAATTTAATTTTAGTATTAACTATTAAAATGTCTAAAATTGTTCCTAAAACAATTTATTTATAAAATCTCATACATTTATATGAACTAATTTTTTCTGATCTTGAAGTTACATGATATTTTATCAATTTTACTTTCTCTTGAGGTGAATGAAGCTAAATATAATAATACTAAATTTATGTTTGAGTAATTTTTTTTGGTCAAATGTTTAAAAATTACACTTTTTTGGTGATTCTTTATTGAAGTGAAAATTTTTCTGTGACTTAAGTTTGGAAATCATTGTTTTCGTGCATATGTTAGAAATCCTTATTTGAAGTAGTTCTTATGATCCTTCTTATTACTTGTGAATGAAAATATGCTATTCTTGCCAAGAATATAGGCAACAGTGTAAATAATGATTACACCCATTATAAAGATAACTGAAGTTGAAAATGAATGGGTGTAACCCTTATTTACTAATAAGGGTTACACCCATTATTAGTAAATAATGATTACTAATAATGTCCCAATCTAATAAATATTTTTTGGCCAATGCTCTTTTTAGTTCTTTAGCATACAAAAGATCCAGTGCTTGACAAATTACAGGTTAGACAAAAGAAAGAAGACAGATTCTTGAATGAACGGTTATCTTTGAATAGATAGATCATCTTTTGTTATGTACAAAACCCCTTTCTCCTACCAGTAATCGATCTTTCCCTTCGGGTTCGATCCCGGACCTTCGCCAACAGCCCTTTGTTTTGCTCCAGTGCGATGTTAATTAAAATATCTACCTACCTACCCACCTGACTGTATTCTTGTAAAAGAAAAAGGTAAATTCTTTTTGGAGATCGTCATTAAAATTGCAGTTTCGCCTCTTTGACATTGCAAAGCTTTAAAAAATAAGACTTAAAACTTTTAAAAATATGAAATTTAAACAGCTAGAATTGAATAACAGCCTCTGGTCAGTATAGAGACAAAACAAAAGGTAGAATCTATAGCAGAATAGACATTGTGTTTGAGACATGCAAGTATTGCATACATTTTATTAGCATTAATAATTTGATACATTTTATTAGTATTAATAATTTGATTTACAATTTTGATATATAATAGAAAATCAGATCAAGTAATAGAAAAGCTTTATTTATAAAAACATCTTGAAAACTCAGTTTTGACACTTGGGTCAGGGTTAATTATGACGTGATATTAATTTTTTTAAGATATTGTATTTGGGAATCAATTACTTTTTGAAGCAACAGCAGTATAACAGAAAGATTGTCTTTTTAGGTTTTTGCAAGTTCCAAAGACATTTTGCACTGCCTGGTGATAGTTCTTCGGGAATTGACCTTTATTTTACATGAGGCATCTCTTGAAGAGCCTTTTCCATGGCCCTCTCAATTGTAGCTGTTCTTCTCTGAACTAAGATGGTTTGAAGCAGGGTATGCCAATTTAAATCACCTCCTTGATTTAAATCAAGTGATTTTTATTAAAAAAATCATTAATTTAAATCAAAATTTTCAATTTCATTTTTCTTTCTGTTATGTTTAATATTGAGAATGAAATACTGAACAAGATGCCTGTTATTTTCTCAAAATAAGTTAAAAACTTTGCTCATACTAGTTCACCCAAAAATTATATTGAAAATCATCCTCCCTTTGAAGACACTAAATAACAGTATTTGCTGATTGGGATCATAATTACGAGACAAGTATTTCCATCTTCCTTTCTTGGGACCAATAAGTGTCACTCAGAAGCCTGCTCATCAGTGTCAGTTTTGTTTTAAACATTCCGTGTGACTAAATCGCACATAGCCAATTTTAAACCATTCACCATGTGATAAGTGAAGATGCTCAAAACATATTCACTCAAATTATTAAAATTGTGGTAACTTGCTTTCTTTTTTAAGCTGTTCTAGTTATTTATTTAGCATTGTTTATTCATAAAACATATAAAGACACTACGAAAATATTTTCTGTAGTACCACAAGGCATTCCAATTTTGCACATAAATCTTTATAATTGGCAATTTTAATAGTTTAATTTTGTTTTGGGTAATATATTGGTTAATTTTTATTTCAATTTATTGGGAAATTTTATGCATTGATCCCTTAGAATTCTTTACACTGCTAGAATAACTTCAATATTTATGGAATTGGAATTTGGAATGTAAAAGTTAACTCACTCATCTGATAATTGAGGGAGTATGTTGAGAAAAGATTATGGGTTGAAGCAGAAAGCTATTGGAATTGATACATTTTTTATTGCAATCTCAAAATTCCACTGAATTCGCATTATCTCGGGGATGCTATTACACTTGTTCTATGCTGCTCATAGAGAAAAGCTTCATTTTGTTTGTTTCATATATAAACCCTTTTTGTGTGCTTCGAATATACCTATGAAATACTTGTCAATGCTCAAAGAATTTGAAAAATAGTCATTTGATTTCAAATTTATCTATTTTCAAGTCGTCTCATTTTTTACTGTTAACTTATAAAAAATAACAATTTTTTCACCAATAAGTTATTTTTGCTAGCTAAAAATTAATGAGAAGTAGCAATTTTTTCAGACACATGTTCCTTTTATTTTATTCTATTGGTGACATGATTTTTCTCAAAAGTAAGTCTTGAACCAATTAATTATTTTATATCAAAATAATTGAAGTAATACAAAACATTTTATTCATATATGATAAATATGTAATGCAAAAATTATTTAATTACAATAATTATTTAATTGTACAGTGCTGTTCTAAACAGCAATTCTATCCATTAATAAATATCTTCCTTATACATTCAAATTCTCTGTCATTACTCATAACATCTAATTAATTTTGTTAAAGCAAAAAATTACCATAGATTGACAAAAGAAAAAAAAATCCACGCATTATACTACACTGGAGAATAATGGAATTTGTTTGAACTTGCTGTCTTAATTGCTAGCTAATGCTGTCTTGCTTTCTAGATAAATTTCTAATAGTGTCCGATGGCATTCTTCACAATAGGTCAATGACAAATGTTCAGTGCTAAGCTTCTATCAC
Source organism: Meta bourneti (assembly GCA_933210815.1). NCBI lineage: Eukaryota > Metazoa > Arthropoda > Arachnida > Araneae > Tetragnathidae > Meta > Meta bourneti. Next base: position 20,684,383 of record OW119930.1, read on the forward strand.
AATTGTAGCTTCGCTGGTAAAAACTCTTGTTTTAGTATGGGAAATTGAAACTTTTGCACATTGGTGAGTTTTAAGAACAAAGCAGATGTAAATTTGTTTCAGTAATCACACATTAGATAAAAGAACATAGAAAATTAAACATGACCCTGCACAGAGTTATTTTAAAATTTCAGGTTCGTTTAAGATAAAAAAACATTTAGTTTGTTAGGTACAAGAGAGGTTTCACAAAAAACAGTAGTAACGTTTGTAATGGAATAAAAATCTGAGTTCAACAGCCCAACTAGCACAAGAAGTGATTTTTCTGCCTCAATAGGGTATCTGTTTCATACACGTCGTGATAATATTTATATACCAATAATTATGTTTCTTCCACATCTTTTTTACCATGCCTTTTATACTCCTAACTCATCGCATCTAACTCTACTAAAGGCATCGCAAATACATCGTTTATGTTTCTATCTTGAGGCGAAACACTATTATGATAGCAGCGACAAGGGCAACTCCTGCCTAACTCACTATTCTCTTCCATATCCTTGATGTGTTTGGGTCATTAACTGTCCCTGCACAAAGGACAGGGAAAAGATTCCCCATTTAGTTTTCTACTCTAGCAAAACATTACTTAAGGTGGATTCATACTGGCAAAGCCCCTTTTTCTCCCACTGTAGCAAAAAACATTCGACCTTTCACATAGTCACTATTGCACCCAAAAGACCCATGCAGCTGTAGATTCGATTATATTTTCGGTGATCCACTACTGTGTTTACATCCTTTCCACCTTTTAAAATTTATTTCTTAATCTGTTTTCATCATGGTTAAAGACACAAGTTCCCTTTAAAAACAACTTGATCAAAATGGCGCCAATGTTTGAACGAAGATGCTTGCTCATTTTTGAAGTTTTGCTGTCAAAGTGTCATTAAGTGAGAATCCAAGGAGGTGGGTTCGTCCAAGATTACCAAAAGAATGTAGCAGGTAGCTCTCACTTACCTCACAAGAAATGAGGTTGACAGACACAAATTCATTAAGAAATTTTTTTCGGATGTGCCCAGCCCAATTTGAAGAGGTGGCTATGGTTGAGCCTCGAATAGACCGGCTTTCAACATCCTTCAGGGCAGCAATATCACTACAGGAAAGGCTGGCGATTACATTAAAGTAAGTGTTTTTGGACACTTTTGCTGGTGAATTTGCAATAAAATACTTGTTTAAGAGAAGAATGTAAAATATAATTTTCATTAGGATCATTTTTGTAATTTATTTCCATCTCTAACAAAACAGTTAACAATAGTTTTGATTTCTTTTAATGATTTATCACTATTATGTAAGAATTATTTTATTAAAATGTGTTTATTCTACAGATTCCTAACTAGTGGTGATTCCATAAAGTGTCTCCTACTTATTTTGAGTTTCACATGCCAGCATCTCCAATATTATACTAGATGTCTGCAATCAACGTGGATCAGTGTGCGACCTGAGTTTTTACCTGCTTCAACAATCAAGTTAGTCAGCAATTGCACACCACATGGATGAGGAATGGCAGTTCCCAAACTGTGAGAGCCCTTAACAGGAAACATTGTTATACAGGTATATGTGATTTATTCTGTGCAAAACAGATGTAAAAATATTTTGTTTTATAATTTTTAAATAACTACTTATATGAGAATTAGCCCTTGACTGAAACCATGACACTTGCATATAGTTCAAATGAACAATGTACCTGAATATACAAAATTTAAGAAATAGAAAGAAATTTATTTATAAGAATTTAGTTTTCATTTGTAGTATCAAAACTATTGTTGTATTTCACTATATCTCACCAATGCAAAGAACTAGTTCGGAATATCTAACATTTTAAACTGTCTCAGGTATTAAAATTTTTTATAAGTATATCTTGTATACATTTTCCTGGTTATACTTGGATTATTCTGTACATGGATATCTTTAGGCTCGTCTCTCTGGATAAACCTTTTATAATTATGTGTAGGGGCTTACAGTTTAATATTGCTGGCCATCTGTGATACAGACTATAAATTCACAATTGCAGACATTGGAGGTGCTGGTTGAAACAGAGATGGTGCCTTGTTTCAAGCTTGAGTTTGGGCAAGCCCTCAATGATGAACTGTTCCTGCAACCTCCAAGAGGAATATGTCATGCCACATGTTTTTGTGGCTGATGAGACATTCCCTCTAAAGAAAAATTTGATTGGACCATATCATGGTAAAGGTTTAACCCTGAGACGGTCTATTTAATTAGATTGTCTCGATGTTGACCGTTTATTAAAAATGCATTTGAGATTTCATATTTTTCCATTTTCAGAAAACTCGTAATTGCCAAAATCAAGACAGTGGAACGCATTGCTAAAGTTCAAGTTTGTCTTCACAATTACCTCAAATCTTGTAATGAATTGCCAATTGCGAGAAGAGTGTTTTGTCTATTTGGATTTTCAGGATCACAATGGCACAAAACAGGACATATCCTTGTGATCGAATGTGGAAAGTCATGGTTTGATTGACATTCCATGTACAGAATCCAACATATGTTTGGTGCTGATCCAACAAAGAAAAGGACAATATTTAAAATGTATTTTTGTGTGACTGGTGCTTCTTCATGGCAAATGAGAAGTGTTGTCATATATCTAATATAATCTATCTTTACCACAAGTGGGAACCCAGAATTCTAAGTCTTTATTTTATTGTCTTATATTAAGTGTTCAGCTCCTTAAAGAATGTGAGCAAGATGGCACAATTAGCTGATTATTTTTCGAGTTTTTCCATTAAATGTCAGGTGTGAAACTAACTTTTAAAGTCATTTTTATCAGCTTTGTTTTTCATGACTAGTTCTAAAATGTTAAGGCTTTTTTTTGTAGTTCATATAGAGATTTGAAACTTTGTATACATTTGATAACTTTGTCCATGGAATAAGGATTTAGAATACTTGATAAGAAATAATGAAAAACCAATTATTATTGCTTTTCATAGTATGTTATAAAAATATTTGAAAAAATTAAAATTATCAGGAGTAGGCATTTTCAAATATTTTTATGATTATTTTTCATGACTACAGTGTTTTTGAAATGTAAAGGCTTTTTTTTTTATTTAATTTGGATTTGAAACTTTGTTCTTTTTTATATATTTGATAATTTTTGTGCATGGAATAAGGATTTAGAATATTTAAATTTTAAGATATTGTTATTGATTAAGCAAAAATATTTTTTTCTTTTGTAATGCATATAAATTGTATTGGAATAAGCTACACACAAACATAAGTTACACTGCAATTGTAAAATTTCAAAAAGCTAGTTTGAAAATAAAACTTGGAACCAAAATTACAAAGCTTTTCTGTTAAAATGAAATGACAAAAATAAATTGTATGTGAACACGCTATAGTGATATTAATTACTAATATAATTGTTTTAATGCTTAGATTTCAGTAAAATTAAAAATAATAAGGATGAGTCTGGTCTTGGGTTATTAATTTATCTATATAATGCTCTATTCTTGTCAGCAGCATATACAAGAATGAAATTGTAATGTTACATTAAGGTTCATTGTATTTGGAAAATCACTCAAAATAATAAAAGAATTGTTCTGTAATGTAATATTTCTTTTATTGCACACACAATAATTATATTTCAGTGAAGTGGTCTTTATTCGTGGTCTACTGCTTTCATGATATTTCGCATTAAAGCACTCAGTCTGGGGATTTTTACATCTCATTTGCTGTCCCAGCATCCTGGTGAAGTGGAACACCTGGTCTCCAGATAATGGATTGAGACTCTAGTCCACTAATTTTGAGAGAGCTTTTTCAAGGACATCCACCTACCTTATTTTGCTTCCGTCATCTTTAATTGAAAGAAAAGTATGAGTTCGTATGTTTGAAAAGTTTTGCCTTATTAAAAGCAATAAATGAATCAATTGTATTTTTCTTAATTAAATCTGAATATTAGATAAAGAATAATCTTACTTGTAGTGGGTACATCTATTGATGTATGCTGTGGGTGGACATTGATGTGGCGGAATGGAAACTAAAACAAAAATTAATGACGGTATGTTTTTAGTACTTTGATTTGAATTTAATTACTTCCATATTTAATTCACTGTGATATATTATACTGTATTGAAAATTTATGATTATGAAGGACATTTTTTGTAAGATTTTTTTTAAAACAATGCAATATAAGTACCAAAAGCAATGAAATGAAAAACTGAACATAAATATTAGATAAAGAATAATCTTGCAGTAGGAAAACTTATAGACCTAAAAACCTAAAAGTGTTATAGAAACTCTTCGTTGATGTTTATTACTAATGATTATTATTAATTTATCTTTACACTCAATAAAAATATTTTCTTACAAATGAGCATAGTATTATCTACATTATAAATAATCGTATCTTCCATTTTGATCCCACTCGAACCTGTTCCACAAGGGCATTAGTGTTACTGATAAGCACACTGAAAAAAATTCATTCCAAAGAAACCAACATAATCATAACTGAATATAACTAAATAAAAAAAAAGAAAAAATCGATTTAAAAACCAAACATTTAAAAATTAAACTAATCATTAAAACCTTTACAAGTACTTAGTTTAAGCTGTATTTGTGAATCACCAGGAACTAGATTACTTATAAATAGTCTTAAAAATTATTTAGCAACATAAATTAATTTACCTGGGAAAATATAATTATTTATTAAACTTTAGAACTTAGCTGGTGTTTATCATTACTAACAAATAGGAATACATCATCACTGTATCCTGGAGAATCATTGATTTTCTCCCTTATAAAGTTAGAGTGGGTTCTGAATTAAAATTGAAAAAAATTAGAACTTACTGCTCAATGGAAGTACGATAATTTTTTAAATGTTCAATATTTTTATATTTACCTTCTTGTTGCAGTCCATGAGATTCATTAAACCTGTCACTGCAAAGAGGGGGCCATTTCTTTCCAAAATTTGTGTTGCTGATGCTGGGTTTCTTTTTAGACTGCAAAAATACCTCAAGTGTTTCCACCTCGTTCGGCATTCTGATACTGGAAAAATAATTGTTATTATAGTCATAGCAATATTTAGGAGCTTTATTTGAAGTGATTTATTCAACCTTCACAGAGTAGGGTGAATAGTAGGGCTTTCATAGGGTGAACCAACCAGTAACTGATCAGTTAGTGCACATGATTCATGAAAAAGGTTCCACTAGAGCTAATTTGCAATTGTTGAAACTTTTTTGTTGTTTCTTGTCAGGTGGTGATTAAAATGAGTTATACTTTAATATTTGATAGCAAAACAATTTTGTTTCGATTTTTATCTCAAAATTCAGAATAGTAATTGGACCAGAAATTGACCACTATTTATTTTTCAAAAATTCAGTAATTGACCAGTTTGGACAATTGCTGGAACACATACAATTTTGTTCCCCCATTGAATTGACCACAATGTTAATTTAAAATGGTACAGCTGTATCATACGCCTTGTTTGGAGGCAACACTCTTGGCGCGTTTATTGGCGCACTTTTAGTAGCGAGTTATGGCAAGCGAAAGCAACCCATCTTTGTAAGTTATTCCCGTTTTTATGGGAAGCGGAATGTTTAAAAAACTTTTCGTTTCGAATATTCTAGAGAATTCGAGTGAAGATTTAAAAATTGATTTCTTTGCAAGTTAGAAATTGATAGAGATTTAAATTGGGAGGAGTTTAAAACAGTTTAAAAATAAACAGATATTTTAACTGTTACTTTCTTCAGATATAGCACAACTAGGCACTTATCAACTGCTCTGGTATACGGTTACGTACAATTAATTCATAAACAATCCTTGAGACTGATTTTGTCAAAAGATAATATTATAAATATAAATATAACGTGGGGCTGTGATAGCGCTCAACAGAAAAGATACCGGCAAAGTTTTTCTGAAAATACCAATCTGAGCAAAGTATGTTTAGTATTTCTATGGTACCTTTGCAATCTATGCTTGTGTTAATGAAGGTAGAAAAATTATTTGGCAAAATCCTGCTCCAGCATCGTTCCATCAAATTCATTTTCGCCAAGTAATTAAATTTAACTACTATGGATGATAATAATGTACAAGATAATTTTAAAGCAGAGTTTACTGTTTTGATAGATGTAACCAAACATGAAACAGGGAATACTAACGATAGAAATATCGCTCGTAGATTTTTTAGAAATGCCTGTTGAAATAACTGGGATTAATGTAGTAATCAAGCGCTTCCAAATCATTAAAATGTTTAAATTTCGGTTTCCAGATAAACTTGTAAGTTTTCAGAGCACGAAGCAAGTACAAGATATATACCTCAGAAAGTATCTTTGGTACCCAGTGCCCGTAGATTATTAGATTATACACTGCTGGCCACCGTAAATGCAACACCCTGAAGGAAGCATGCAAATAATATGAAATTTACAACATGCATTAGCGGAGGTGAGATATGCAAATGATTAGAATTTCAGCGCAGACGCACATCACGCGCGCCTGTGGCGCCACTTCAAAGCGCTATTTAAGGCTTGGAGATTTCGACGATTTCAAGTACGGCAATTGTGTTTTTCTTGTGTTTTTTTTTCAAAAAAAAAACGATCAATTATGCCTCGTAGGAAACAGCGATCATCTTTTGATCAAGTATCCGAGTTCGACAGAGGAAGGATAGTGGCCTACCGAGATTGTGGATTATCTTTCAGGGAAATCGGTAGTCGTGTTGGACGAAACCAAACAACTGTAATGCGGATATGTGATCGTTGGATGCAGGAGGGTACGACGGACCGACGTGTTCGATCGCATCCACCTCAGTGCACCACTTCACGTGATGACAGGCATATTGTGCGTATGGCAGTGACGGATCGCTCAGCCACATCACGAACCATAGCACAGCACATTCAGTCTGTACCGCATCATCCAGTGTCTGCGCGTACCATTCGACGCCGTTTACAGCAGAGTGGTCTGTCTGCAAGACGTCCATTGCTTCGTCTACCCTTGACGCAGAATCACAGACGTTTCCGCCGCCAATGGTGCGATGAAAGAAGGATGTGGACGGCAGAATGGAATGAAATTGTCTTTACTGACGAGTCACGCTTCTGTCTGCAACACCACGATGGTCGGATTCGAGTCTGGAGACACCATGGAGAGAGGATGCTGAACAGCTGCGTTATGCACCGCCACACTGGTCCTGCACCGGGTATTATGGTATGGGGCGGTATTGGATATCACTCTCGCACTCCTCTAGTACGCATTGCCGGTACTTTAAACAGCCAGCGCTACATCTCCGAGGTGTTGGAGCCAGTTGTCCTTCCTTACCTTCAGGGCTTGCCCACAGCCATATTTCAACAGGATAATGCGCGACCACACGTGGCACGCATTGTCCAAGGGTTCTTCGTCAATCGCCAGATTGAATTGCTTCCCTGGCCAGCTCGCTCTCCGGATCTTTCGCCGATAGAAAACATGTGGTCCATGGTTGCTCAACGATTGACCCAGAATACATCCCCAGCTGCCACACCAGATCAACTTTGGCAACGTGTGGAAGCTGCTTGGTCTGCTGTACCCCAAGAACACATCCAAAGTCTCTTTGAATCAATGCCGAGGCGTGTGGCAGCGGTGATCTCCAACAATGGCGGCTACTCTGGCTACTGATTTTGGCAGGAACCACACTTCACAGAAGTCTATAAATTTAATCATTTGATACTTGGTCAACATGTTATCTACAAAATAAATTTTGTTGTGATATCTCTTGTCTTTCTTGGTGTTGCAATTTGGGTGGCCAGCAGTGTACATAAAATACTGATCCATGGAGAATATCATTTTGCGCCTTGTATTCTTCCGATTGGTTTACTCTAAGGACCGCAAGAGACAAGAAATAAACATGACAGGCGATAAGAGAAATATTTACTACAAAAATGTCAAAAACTGATACGAATGGATTTAATGAATATATTACTCAGTACCTCAGAACCATTAATTGCAAGTTTACGAGCAAGGTCTAAAAATAAACGCAGCCAAATATTTCCAAAAAGGTTGAACTTGTTAGAAGAACCTTCCCTTCAATATATCAGTAGACTATTTAAGTAGTTGGGATTCCAAGTATATAATTTTGTAATTTTTTTTTAATAAAGATTTTCCCTTTTAGTTTTTCTATTACATACATTTACTTTATTTTTCAATGGAACTGTTATGGGTATATCTGATTCCCTGGGAACTGTTATGAAAAATGCTAAATTTATAGAAAGTTGTCAACTTTATTCCATATATAAGATATACTTCGATCAATTATTAACCGTAATTTTTGCAATTTTATATTAATATACATCATCAGGTCCCATTCAGGTGTATATTAATATATAATTGCAAAAATTACGGTTAATAATTGATCGAAGTATATCTTATATATGGAATAAAGTTGACAAATTTCTTTAACCACTTAAAGCACAAGTTTTTTTCGGAGAAGCTGGTAAAAAATGATCGAGTTTTTTTGACAGAAAATGAATATATAGGTATAGTGTAAGTTATTTTTTGCAATTTCAGTTGCGGGGGGTGGGGTAAAAGTTATAAAAAAATTATTATACAAACAAAGTGTAACCGATTTGATTACATGTTTATTTTGAATATCAAAATATTAATAATAATAAAATATTAATAATAATATATGATTAATAATAATATATGATTATTAATAATAAAATATTAATAATAATATATGATTAATAATAATAATAAAAAAATAGGTGATTGAAAAATTTCAACTTTTGACCAATACATCCTCACCTCAGGTTTTCTAATTATACCTTGTAGTATAGTTATGGCTAAAAATATATATAATTCTTCCATGGTAATCGGTGACCATTGGGGTTCGGTGACGATCCTGGATGTTGAAATGCATAAAAAAAGCCAAAATCTCGTCATCATTATCTTCAGATTCACTTCCATCACTCAAGAGATCATCACCTTCATCGCTGAAACTTTTTGATAAATTGGCATATTCAAAATCGTCAGTCGCTCATTATCAGATAACTTTTTCTAAACAAGTTACAAAAACACTTAGTAAAAATTAATTTATGGTTAACTGTTTACTTTTATGATATTTAGCGTAATAAAAATGGATATATTACCTTCTCCACACCAAACAACTGCTTTATAACAAAGAATTCCTAACAAACTTATAGCTAATCATCAAAATGCACCACGTGGTTTACACAAGAAAAATGCTGCACAGTGGTGCCATATATGGTAAATAAGCTTAATTATAATCTAGCCTATCTATTTTTACTAGAACGGACCTCAGACGGGTCCGTTAAAGTAAAACTAAAATAACGCGAGATACAAGAGCGCCCGTGTGAGACACGGGCATGTGCAAATTTGCCGGTAACTTTCGCCCGTGTCAGACACGGATATATGCGTTAAGTGGTTAAATTTAGCACATTTCTATACATTCAAATAGTAACTAAAAATCGTTAAATATGTACCATACCAGTATTTTATCACTCACAGCCTCTTATAACCACCCCAAACCAGTGTATTTTTGATGCAATAACTTTGTCGACCTAGATTGCTAAAATCACACTGTGCGGCGGTTGAAATTTTTTTTTATCCTACGTCCCTCTCCGACCTATCGGCCATCAATCAACAAGCAGCTCTATAGAGTTCTTAAGTGAAGAAATATGGCTTAAAAGCACTATCTCCAGTATTTGCAATTCTACTGTCAGGAATTTTAGGGCAGTCCTTGAGGTGGTCTCCAGTCACTTCATCCTGTTCTCAAAGGGGGACAGATAGCTGATCTCGCTACCCCAATACGGTGTAAGTGTCTTTGTAGGGAGTCATGTCCGGTAGGAAGTCGAAAGCAAGCGACTTCTACAGCTCTGGGGCGGTCGTGGATCAGTGGGTATGTCCAACTGCTCTAGCAACCTTCGAGTTGTAGACGGCGCAGGTTCGATTCCTGTGAGGTGCATTCCTCCCTGAATGTATTTCTCTCTTCTGTGTCAATAAAACTTTCATTGTGTGTGTGTCTATTACTTGATATTGTATGTTTTGTGTTTGGCGCAGAATGGCCAGATGTGGCCCTTGCGAAATAGAACCAACCAACCTACAACTCTGGGCAAGGAACATGGGATTCGAGCTTTATTCCTCAATATAACATTCCAGAGGAAACGAAAGCCACGCGGAACACCTCCATCAGGAATTCGTTCTTCACGTACTGCCTAAGTTGGGAAAAGGACAGTCGAAATACAAAACTGTTGTAGTTTATTTTCACAATCCTATAATTCAATTTTACATTAAATGTTCTACGTGGAATATTCTAGATGGAACGTTCTACATTGAATATTCTAGATGGAATTTTCCAGATGGAGTGTTCTACATGGAATATTCTAGATGGAATGTTCTGCATCGAATATTCCAGATGGAGTGTTCTACCTGGAATGTTCTGCATCGAATATTCTAGATGGAATATTCCAGATGGAGTGTTCTTCGTGGAATATTCTAGATAGATCACGCAGGGAATATGTACAAAACGAGTAAATCAGTAGAAAAACATTAACGAACGAGTAACCCAGTTAAATAATAAATGAAAATGCATTTAGCAGATTATTAGAATGTTAGGAGCATCTTGCACGTACTCAAATAACCAAATAAAATATAAATCATAACAAACTACTGTCTGTAAACCTCGAGCACTGCTCCAGACATTAACCCCAATTGGCTTAGACGAGATATCTCGTCATCAGGATATTGCCGATTTTCTTTTATGATATGATAAAGAGATCAAAATTTGGCCAGTTTTCTTCTAATGATGAGATATCTCGTCCATCAAGATCTGATCAATTTTGCTCGATATGTTGGTCACACCTTTTAAAGCTCCTCTCAATAGCAATGCTCCGTCTACTTATATTTCACGTCTATGGAGTGGACTGGCCATTTGGTAATTCGTGCAAATGCCCCATGGATGGTAAATTTTATCGAATCCTATTTTAAGAAAACGTACATCAAGAACATAACGTACATTTTGTATTATTCTATCTTAAATATTCTAATTCTAATCTATTATCTATCTTTCTATATTTATTCTATTATATATCTATCTAAATTTATTCTATTATCTATCTATCTAAATAATTCCATCTATCTAAATTTTAAAATCTATTCTATTTTAAGATTTTAATAATTGGATTTGTAATTTAAATTTTTGGATTTGAGCCTTTTTTGATTAAAATGTTTTTGATTAAATTAAATGTCAAACTTATTAGCTTTATGGTTAAGTGCTAAAATTAATGGACGGTATAAAGTCTCTGGGTTCGAGGTTGACAAAAATAGTCTGGTCATGGTAATCATCGACCTTTTAGTGAAATAGACGGAGCAAGTGCGCGCATCTTCATATTATTTCTTGTTGACCTCGTCATCTGACTGATTCAGAATGATGAGGTGTTCTCCGATCTTTCCCTTTGGAATTGACCCGTACCGTTGCCAATAGTCCGTTGTTTTTTTCGGATGCGAGTTAAATTCAACTACCTACCTATGAAAGTTTTCTCTGAAGCTAAATTCAGAGGGCACTAGAGTGTTTCGATAACTAGTGTTTCGCAACTCCTGGTGTCACTTGGTATGATTCGAATACATTTCGACACGTTGCTTTTATTACAAACTAAAGCCAATCATCGTCAAAACGACAGTAAATTTAAATAGTTCTTAACCGGAAGTACTTTTTCTTCTCCGGTAGTTTGCTTTTGTTTGCAATGGAAATTTCTCATAGCATATTCATTTTATTTGGCGTTGATTCTTGCTCCGCTTTATTCATAGATTTTCTGGTAATCTACGGAAACAACTGACTAATGAATATTCCTTTTTGCTCTAAAAATAGGCAGAGATTGAGTTTGGGTACATGCTTTGCACAAAGTATTTTCGGCTGATTTTGACAGTCTTCCCAGTGGAATGATTGCAGACTTGAACTGATGCCCTTTCAAAAGGGAATGTGCTATTTCTGATAAAGAAATAAGCACTGAAAACACAGTATGTTAAAACTGTAACGTCTTGATTCACGGGTAGCTAGACTAGTTACCATTGAAAATATCCGATTCTGGACTAAATTGGTTTATTTTACAATTTGTACAAAAAGTCGGAAAATGTATGTAGAGTTCATTAATGTTAGTTCCTTGGAAGGTCCAAAGTTCTATCGAGGCGCTTAGGCTGCTGGCGAGCCTCACAATTTCGCTCGGGGGAGTCTAACGCACGGCTACAGGTGAACCTATTCTCAACAAAAAATACTCGGGTGAGTACAGAGTTCCAAGGCAGGAAATCTCAGTCTTTCTGGACAGGATCACTACTAGGATGAACAGTTACACGGATCTCTAGGAGGGTTCTCCTTTACGGCTACGGTCGAGCCTTTCTCACTAAAATACTCCGGCGAGTATCGGATCCCAAGGTGGGATAAATGCACAACAGTGAACGGATATTCACCAAGCTCCAAAAACGGTCTCTGTTGACCGCCTCTCTCCAAGCTCTCTGATCCTCTGTCTCCTCTGTCTCCGTCTCTCCTCTGGTCTCTCCTCTGGTCTCTCCTCTCGTCTCTCCTCTCGTGATCTCTCTAAAAACTCTATATATGTTGGGTGCTTATCGACTCCTCCTTTCCGTTTCTGGTCCGCCTTTTAGTCGGTGCTGGATTGGGTGTTGAAGATTTCTCACGTTCTTGATTGGCTGTCTCACGTTGGTCTTTCCCCTCAACTTTTACGCCAGACTTCGGCGGACTTGAAAGGGGACCATCAAACCCTGTCGGAAACTCATCATCATTTATCTCAATCTTCTTGGTCTCGAAATGTCGAAGAGAGCGACAGAAAGGCGCCTGCCCTTTGTTTTGAAACCAGAACGATTTCCGACCCCTGCTGGCTGGCTGTCGTTAAGAAATCATTAAGATGTTTTCGGGTGGTCGTTATGGAGTGTGGGCTTTTCCTCTCGACACCTGAGTCAACAAGATTTTCCATTTTCCCACGTTGTCGTGGTGATCGTTTCTCTAGCTGCCGTTACAAAACCGAGTATGGGTGTCCCGTACTTCCTTAGAAAGAAAATCGCTTAAGTTCAAGTAAAAAGAACCTTTTAATATTCGCAAAAGCAAAACAATAATCTAGTATGCCTGCAATCAAGAGAAAGCACACGTTTCTTAATTTCCGCTTTGAAAGCATTGTATTCTAGATACAACCTTTTGAAAGAACAATTTGGTTCCGGTGAATCTAAATTGGTTTACATTTAGATTTTAGTGTCGATCAAACAACAAAGGTATTCATAAGGAAAGGTATTTTTAATTAACGTCACACTGGAGCAACACAACGAGCTGTTAGTGACGGACCGGGATCAATCCCAAAGGGAAAGATCCGAGGACACCACTTAATTTTGAACCACAGTCAGATGACGAGGAAACACCTGAGCTGGCATCCCACTCTCCAAACTTCCACACCACGCCAATGTGAGGACATTTGTGGTCACGGGAGATTTAACTTGCACAAGCGCCCCTTGTACACTACGGTGTTCGGCTGGATTCGAATTCGCAACCCTCCGGTTCCTAATCCGTTACTCTTCCAACCGGGCCACCGCGGCCCCGGTATTCACAAGGGGGGGGGTAGTTCAATTAACGTCACACTGGAGCAACACAATGGGCTATTGGTGACGGTCCGGGATCAATCCCAAAGGGAAAGATCCGAGGACAACACCACGTAATTTTGAACCACGGTCAGATGACGAGGCAACACCTGAGCTGGCACCCCACTCTCCAAACTTCCACACCACGCCAACGTGAGGACATTTGAGGCCACGACAGATTTAACGTGCACCAGCCCCCTTTGTACACGACGGTGTTTGGCTGGATTCCCCTCGGTCCCCTCGGTTCGCAACCCTTCGGTTGCTAGTCCGTTACTCTTCCAACCGGGCCACCGCAGCCCCGGTATTCACAAGGAACAAGTTGGATAACGAAAAGGCTAGGAAATTAAAATTTTCTGTATGATATTTAAAATGTTATTAACATTTCCTCTCCTTATTAAAATGATTATTTTTTAAATTTAGAATTTTAAGTATTTTGGATTTGTATCGTGAAATGCAATTCAAATGAATGAAGAAAAAAGGAATGAGATCCAATGATAAATTTTGTTTTAATCTTTCAAAAATTTGCCGTTATATTTTCTAAATCCTTATATACGTCATTGTTTAACATAAATCAATACTAACTAGAACTTTTTTCATACCCGCTAAGTATGTTTTTAGTACTTTGCTTCGAACTTAATTACTTCCATGTTTTAATCCACTGTGGCATATTAGATACTTTATTGTATATTCATGATTGTGAAGGACATTTTTTGGAAGATTTTTTAAAAAACAAGTTGTAAACGGAGGGGGTTTGAGTTGAGCCCGCAACGTCTTTTCGCCGTGTCACGAGAGGTGAACTTTCTCCCTCAGCGTCCCGTCAATCACTGCATTTTCATCGCTGATTGGCTGGTTGGTCAGCGTTCCTTGCGTGCGAATCGAATTCTGGTACCAGAGCCTCCCCTAGTCGGAGGGGAGTGGGAGAAGAATCTTTCCTCGCCTCTGTCCTGCTCCCGTTCACTGCCCGACATTAAACATTTCCACACCTCCGTTGTTCACTTGTTGAGCTGTTCGTCTTTCTATTTCTGCGAACAGCGTATAATAAAGAGAAAAAGGGTATGCCATTGCAGTCTGAGGGTCTTAAGCTGAATTCAAATAGCAAGCGCAAAGCGACACGCGTACACCAATCAAAGGTGCCGGCGCGAGAGACGTTCCTTTTCGAGTTGAAATCGTTTCAACTTTTGCACGTCTGATTAGTCTGCACGTGTCTGCTCTTCCTATTTGAATTCAGCTTTATTCGCATATCAATGCGAGTACCGTCAACTCATCTCAAATATGCTGCTTGAGATCTAGAATAAATTGAAGACTGTTGGTTGTCTGCAAGTTTATGGCGCAAGGTTCAATAATGGACAAGCTGTGCCAAATATTGGACGATTTTAGAATTATCTGCAGCAGAATTAAACATTACATCAAGGTTTTTCCAGCGTGTTCTTCTGAAGTGGGAAAACTAAAAAGTTAATAAAAGTTCCTTTTTATTTTTTATAAAGTTTATCTTATGGGAACAAAATTTAATTTTCCATATTTGCATGCAATCGAATGAAAAGATAAATTCTCAGTGGTAAAGCTACAGTACGATCTTTAGAAAGAACAACTTTAGTCCTGAAGAAGCCGTCCTCGTCATCTGACCGTGGTTCAAAATGACGAGGTGTTGTCCTCGAATCTTTCCCGCCTAGATATATCACAGACCTTCGCCAATTGCCCATTGTGTTGCTCCAGTGGGACGTTAATTCAACTACCTACAAGAAGAAAGCGTGTAAAGTGAACACATGATGTCAAGGGGCGAAATTCATATGAGAAATTGTTTGGAGAGTGGGTTGCCGGTTCAAATGTTACCTCGTCATGTGACCGTGGTTCAAAATTAGGTGTTGTCCTCGAATCTTTCCCTTCGGGATTGATCCCGAACCGTCGCGAACCGTTGTGTTGCTCCAGTGCGACGTTAATTAACTACTACCAATATCATCTGAGAAATTTCGTTACCTGTCCACCTAGGATTATTCTCCCTTTTTTCCATGACGAACGTGATGCATATGATCCTTTATTCCTGAATTTTTAACTGGTATAATTAGCTCTCGCGTAATGAAAAATGAGAACCATCTGAGCAACTCGAGATTTCGGAGTAGTGTAGTATTGCTTTTACTCAAAAACACACATCACTAAATAACCACACCTTTCTAAAGAATCCATGGATTCTTTCAACTTTTAAGACGGACGATTCTATTAATCACTTTGGAATAGAATCCTTTGGAACGATTCTATCGGCCCATATTGTTGAATAGAATTCTTTGGAAGGATTGAACTGCTAATTTTCTTAGAATAGAATCCATTGGAAAAATTCCATTACTCCTTTCCTTTGAATAGAATTCTTTGGAAAGATTCTATTGGTCACAAGAAGGCAAAATTGGTTAGAAGTCATGCAGGGAGGATTGCAGGTTACAAGATGTGAACCCTCACAGGGTTAAAGCAACCGAACTTATCAGGACAGCACAAATTAAATTTGCGACCGGATGCGAAATTAAGAATACTTTGCTATTTAGGAAAGAAATAGCAGCTAAGAATCTATTGGAAAACGGATCAGAAATAGGCAAAAGCCGTTGTCTTATCTTAATTACGGCAACTGTAAAGAACGCTTTTGCTTTCACGTTTCAGAAAACATTACTCAAATAAGATAACCCCGTTTCCGTTGAGTTCTCAACCACCGCATATTTAGGTGATAAATAATACTTTGAATTGTTCTCTATTAAGTTGCAATTTGGAAGAATTCAGTGCAACGACTGTACATCAAATGCGACACTTATTCAACCTCAACTTACAATAAATCCTCCTTTTAAAATGCTGTAATTAATCTACGATTAATCGGAAAAGTAGACTGTTTATTATTTCGGAACGATGTCTCCTGATGTGAATGTCCAGGTCGTATTTTTATTATTAGGTTCAGGGTTTTGGCAATCGTATAGTGCACCCTCTCTGTGCCCTAATTATAAAAAATGTGATTGTTCGGAACCTGTGAAGAAGACATTTGAAGTAGAATGCAATTGGGTGAGGGATATGAGTTCTTTGAATGGCCTTTTCAACGACGAACTGCGTTACAAACCAGTGGCTCGTCTAGAGATTCAACGATGTAAAGCCGTTGTATTACCGAAGTCAGTGTTTCACTATACCAACATACAAAGGATGGATTTGGATTGCCCTTTCAGACAAATGGAGGACGATGCCCTATCTTCTGTGGAGACCTTGAGCGAATTACGACTGCTCTCGTCCAATTTCCTCCGAATTCCAAACGCTGTTGGTGCTCTGACGGACTTGAAGGTTCTTCGAATCTCGGAAGGCTCTTTGGAAGAAATCCACTTCGAACTTCAATACATGGCGTCTCTTAGAAAGCTGATTTTGAAGAAAAATCGAATTTGGAATGTATCCGGGGCTGCTTTTACAGGAAATCCCAACTTGCGGGCCATTGATTTGTCTGATAACGGGTTTAAGAATCTTGAACCTGGAACTTTCAGTGCCTGTCTGAAGTTGGAACAATTACTCCTGCATGGAAATAATCTACGCTCTGTAGATGGTTTGTTCAACATATCAAGTTTGAAGGTAATAATGTGATTCGTTTTTCTGAAAATAACCTGTTGTTGCTTAAGTTTTTAGAGTAATTGATAATTTTTTAGAATCAGTTTGTTTTAAATAACTGGCTACCAATAGTATATTCCCACAATTATAAGACTCAGTCTTTAAACCTGAGTACCTATACGGAGTGGAGTTTTTATATCTATGAATGTCAATTTTTTTCTGCATTATTATATTTATTTTAATGTTCAGTTCTACCATGCTTCTGCAATCGATCGATTGTATTCAATACATGCGATATACATTTGGAAGGTTTTGAACCTATTGTTTTCAGGTGCAGAAATGCATTATAAGGTCTTCAAATGTTTTCTCTGTTTTCGATTTATTTGCAGTTTTCACCCTCCAAGTGGTTTCAATAAGATATCCCATCCATATAGATCTGAACAATTTTGATGAAGCAAGATATCTCGTCATCAGGATATTGACGATTGTTTTATGATGACAAGATGAAGATCTAGCCATTTCTTCTAATGATCGTGATCGTGTTTTCATCTAATAACAAGCTATCTTGTCCAATAAGATCTGGTCAGGCTTGTTAATGGCGAGATGCCTCGTCGAGACAACACACCAAGAGGATTAATTCGACTTAGTTTACTTTTTACAGATAAAACCATTTCTTTCAAATTAATTGATTGCTAGAAGAGTTCTTAATGTTATTAGTATGAGGAGTATGTCAAGCTAAATGTTAATGCTGTAGTGTTTCAGCGGATAATGTATTTGCTGAGCATAATCCGAACGTTACGTCACTTGACTTGTTTACTCAATACGATTTCAGCTCGTCACCAGTGGAAATTCTAAAGAATGAATTTCGAATTTATGTATGGTAGTTGATTGATCAACACCAATTAGATTAAACATCAAATGTTACCGAAATGTCGATAAACTCCATTTTGTGGCAAACCCCGATATGTCTCATGCGAGAGCATTTGAACAGCAAAAGTATAGTGGGGCTCCGACAAGAAGGCAGTCGATAATGGTCAATCGAATTTTGAATAGGTGTAAAAAGTCGTGAGGAGGAGGGCTGCCATACACAAAAGCATGAATGATAATCACCGTTGGTGGTCCCACCGCCAACTCATTATCACTGCTGTCGCTTACGGCATCGAACGATAAACTTAGAACCAAAATAGCCACTAAAGACTCCATTTGGGGAAGCGCTTTGCAAACGTTATGGCCTATCACCCTACTTAAAGAATAGGCTCGTCTAAAACCACGTCACTCGACTGCCTTCTCGTGGGAAATTATAAAGTCTTCGCATTTCCTGATTTATTTGTTTCACACTGGCAAGAAAATTTCAGTTAAGAAATTTAGAATAATTAGTTTCGTTCCAATACCATCTAAATTTCCCCTCACCAGCTCGACTTCCAAGTCCTTATTCGGATCAACGATAGCTTCAGCAAACACAAATAAATTCTGAACTTTAGTAGGTAATCACCTGGAGACAGAGGGCCTTTACCCCAGGTGCTTCATAAAATACCCACCCACACCTTGTTTTACACTGAAAATCCCTTTCATACCAAGTTGACATATGAGAACATTTTCACTCGTATGAAGATGACATATTTTTTCCCATATCATTCTATATTTTATTCTTCAGTTAATTAAGATAAGCAGATACACATTTACTACTTCCTGAAATATTTAAAGTCTAAAGAAACTGCACGGATTTCATTGGAACTTAATGTTTTGATCTACGGAAGCTTCAGCAGACAAATAAATTCTGAACTTTAGAGTATCATCACCTGGGACAGAGGGGCTTCGGCCTAGGAGCTTTACGAAATAACCACCCACGCCTTGTTTTACACATTTTCAGTCGTATGAAGATGACACATTTTTTTCTCATATCATCGTTTATTTTATCCTTCTCTTAGAAACAATCTGTTTTTTTTTTTTCAGAAAATTAACTTGAGGAACAACCAATTGGAATCGATAGCTGGCGCTTTTCGGCATCCCACTGAACTCGAAGAGTTGAACTTGGGGAAGAATCCTCTGAAAGACATGAGCGAGGAAGTATTCGGTGCGGGTGCCGAACACTTGCGGACTTTGCGATTGGACAGCTGTAATTTGATGAGTCTCCCCGACAATCTGCTCCATCGTCTACACAAACTGCAATGCGTAGATCTGAGTCACAACAAGCTGACATCCGTGCCGACGGAGCTGTTCCACAACTTGCACAACCTAGAGGAAATAGATCTGAGCAGAAACGAAATATCCACCCTCGATGGAATATTCCGTCACAATCAACGCCTACAGAGACTTTTGCTCAACAGGAACAAGATGGAGAAATGTGGGAGCGCCTTCCATGGCATGCAGTCCCTGAGAGAACTGAAACTAAACATAAATCCCATACAAGCCATCACCGAAACCGATTTTTCCACGGCGCCGTTGATAGAAGTGTTGGATTTGAACTTTAATAATATTTCCCGTATCGATTCCGATGCATTCGTGCACCTCAAACTGTTGCGCAACCTGTCCTTGAGCTCCAACAAAAGGATCCGTAGCCTGAACGGTTCTGTCAGAGATCTTCCACAATTGATGTCGCTGTTGTTACACAATAACAAAATAGGAGAGATCGACGCTTCCGAGATGCAGAAAATGCCTGCGTTGAAGCAACTGAACTTGGGAAACAATAACTTGACCACTGTCCAAGGGGCGTTTGTCAATTTAGGGAACTTGACGAGGTTGACGCTCAACCAGAATAACTTGGTGACGCTGACCCGCAGCTCTTTCCCGAAGATTATCAAAATTCAGAAAATTTATGTGTCAAGTATGAGCCTCTTTTGCAAGTATACTTTTTAATGAACAACTTTTGCCTCGAAATTCAATTAAATCATTATCTCATTGACCCCTCACGGAACATCTTCTTTAGGTGTGTACGGGCTTCATGAAGTCGAGGTACCTAATGATATATTCTTTTCCCATGGGGATTACTGCCTCTGATAAAAATGGTGGTCGCGACCCCAGCATGCCCAAGTTATCTTTATCAATTTTATTCTCTCCATCATTTCCTTTCACAATCACTTGGCATTGTCTGTGTTTTGTTTGGCGCAGCTTTGCCACATATGGTCCTTACGCCATAAAACCCAAAACAAACATCTGAACGAAGAGAGAAATTGTTACAGATGCCACAGGCGACCTTTGCTATTATTTTCAACTTTGGCCACTTGGAGTATTTTTTTAAGCAAAATCGTCTCCAAAGCTCCTCTTTTCAAAATTTTTGCGACTTTTTTTTGAAAGTTCACCAAAGGTGAAGGGAAATGTAGTTTTTTTTTTCAAAACAAATTACGAAGGGAAATAAATTTATGAGATTTTTTCTATGTGTGGGGGATATTCCAAATGATGCCAAATTTGAAGTTTTGGCTCCAAGCAGTGGCAACCATAAAAGAAAAGCATCCTAATCTGTCGTTACTAGATTATCATGGAAATCTTATTAAGAAAACCTATAGTTTTTTAGGAAAAAGTTTATTATGCTTTCTGGCATTTCCCGTTTCTTCCACAACTCACGTTATCGTTGCATCAACTGTTCATAATTAGTTAAAAAAAAGTCTTATCTAAGCAGGGATTGGTTTTATATACCGATAAGCACAATTATTGCTTATATTACAAGTTTCTTAAAAATATTTTCCATTGGAGACTTATTGTTAAAAACCTCTCTCTTCTGACTTACTCCGCAAAATCTTCTCATTCCAGTAAACAATTGGGTGTGTGATTGCCGGCTGTCCTGGTTGCGGGACTGGTTGACGACCGAGAACCTAGGTGGCCTGAGACAACGACTAATCTGTGACAGCCCTGAGAGATTCCACGGCAAAGCCTTGAGCCAACTCACGGCATCAGACTTGCAATTATGGCCGGAAGAATGCCCCACTAGTTGCGAATGCACTTGCATTCCGGAGGACGTAGGGTACTTCATCAGAGTGGATTGTTCGAATCGAGGTTTGACCAAGGTGATGAATTGTACTTTTTAAACTTCATTTCATTTAACTTTTGAGCGCGTAATTCCACCTTCCAATCTGCAGTTTTTTCAGATGATGAGCCACGTGGGGGGTAATGGATGTATTTGTTTGAGTTGTAATACAAAAAGTTATTTTCAAGGCTAAGCGAGTTTCCTTCGGGCAAATTTAAATTACAACCATCTCCTTTAGGTGTGCACGGGCTTCACGGACCCGAGATACTCTAGTGATTTTCTTTTTTCTCACGGGGTTTACTGTCTTTATTAAACACGGGAATCACACTCCCTGGATACCCAAGCGATCTTCTTCTGCTCTCATCGCTTTACTCTTTTACCCAATCCCTCTTCTTTCCTTTTCACGACATTTTTGACTTGACATTGTCTTGTGTTTGGAGCAACTTGGCCAAATATGGCCATTGTGCCATAAAACCCCAAATCAATCAACCAACCAGCATGACTTCTAACCAATTTTGATCTTTTTCACCATTAGAGAATCTTCCCTAGGATTATAATCTAAGGAAATGAGCAATAGAATCCTTCCAAAGAATTCTATTTTAAAGAAAGGACCAACGGAATCCCCTTCTAAGGAAAGGATCAGAAGAATAACTCCAAGGGATTACCATATAATACATTGTAAAGAACTGAACAGTAGAATAATTTTAAAGGTTTCTATTCCTAGGAAAGGACCAATAGAACCTTTATAAAGGATTCTATTCTAAGGAAAGGACCAATAGAACCTTTATAAAGGATTATATTCTAAGGAAAGGACTAATATTATATATTTCCAAACGATTCACTACCAAGAAAGGATACAATCTTTCCAGGGAATTCTATTCTAAGGAGAGGATCAACGGAATCTTTTCAAAGGATTCCCTTCCAAGAAAAGAGCAGTAGAATAATTCCATAGAATTATATTCCAAGAAAAGGATCAATAGAATCTTTCTGAAGGATTATTTTGTAAGGAAAGGACTAATGGAATTGTTCTAAAGGATTCTATTCTATGGAAATGACAATGGAATCTTTCCAAGGGATTCTATTCTAACTTCTAAAGATTGAAAGAATGCATGGATTCTTTAACCGAATACATGTGGTTATTTAATCATTAGGTGTGTTATGGGGTAAAAGCAATAACACACAACTCTGAAAACTCGAAACGGACTTATCAAATACGGAGTACCTAACTGAATTCAGCTTACCTCCATATCATAATTAATATCAAATTTTATAACTAATTAAAGATTGCAATAAAAGAGAGTAGTTAAAGAAAGTGACGTTGAGCATTTGGATAATAGGAACATAAAAAAGACTAAGGATAGAATACAATTGATATAATTAACAGTCCAATTCATGTTCCAAAGGAGCACAATAGGTAGACAGACAATTTGGTCCGAAAGAGTGTGAAAAAAAGCAGCAAGTGCTGTGGGAATAAAAATGGGGTTTGAATGGGGTATAATTTGAATGTACAGTTTAATTTGGTAAATAAGTGTGGGGATTCGATGGGGTTTCAATCAGAATTTCACATGGGGTAGTTGAAAGAGTTAAACTACTAAAAAATTTTGACGAGATTTCTTGTCATCAAGAATGCCGATTGAATTCCGAATGTCGAAGATATCGCCGTTTTTGGTGTGTGTATGTGTTGATAAGATCAAGATCAGGTCAGTTTTTTCAAGAAACGAGATATTTCGACCATCAAATCTGGTTAGTTTTGCTAATGATGAATACAGTATCGAGACAAACACCAGGAGGATTAAAACGGAGGTCTTTCCAGTTATTTTTTGTTTCTTAATGACTTACTGCCATGTACTGTCTTACTAACATCCTTTTTCACGACTTTTAGTTTGAAATATTTTTCAGTCCCGTATCGTTTCAGGTTCCAGAGGTGTTCCCAGATGCTATCGGCGAGTTAGACTTGCAGGATAACGCTATAGAAAGTCCAATAGAATTAAACATCGTTTCTTCTGCTCACTTGAAATCTCTGAACTTAGAACGGAATTCCTTGACTAGCATGGACTTTTATTTGCCAAATAACTTGGAGATTCTGAGATTGGCGGAGAACTATTTAACACAGTTTAATTTCTATCTTCCACATACACTTCGAAAGTGTACTCTTTCAGAAAATCCGTGGATTTGTGACTGCAAGGCTCTCGAGTTTAGGAATTGGTTGATCAAAGAACGTGAGAAAGTAAGTACAACTTTTATTAGTTAATAGACCTGAGGTCCATGAACCTAAAATTCAAATAGTAATAATTGATAACCCAAGATAATAAAGAAAATAGATGTAGAATTGAAGTAATGGATGAACATTTCTAATATGTGTCTGATTAGAACTGAATTAACAAGCGATAAATTATTGGAAGAATTCTGTAGGAATTCAAAAAATTCTGATCTGGACTATACCATTTTCGTGTTTCGAAGTTTCTCAATTAGTGTTGAATTTCGAAAATGTTAGAATATTTTTCATTTAGCGAATATCGCTTATTCTTGGTTTTTTATAATCAAGCCCGTCGACTGACAAATTGGAAGAAATTGTGATTAGTAAATCAAATTTTACATAGCCTTAAGAATATTTTCTTACAAATTTTCAGCAAGTTTCTTATTTTTTGTCTTGCTAAGAAATTACGTGAAGAACACACGAATAAACGTTCGCAATCTTAAATGTAACAATTGTAAAATTTTTTTTGTCGGAAGTTGAAACAATGTACCATAATGAAATGAAATCAGAACATTCTGATTCATTTACCAAGTGCCAGTAAATTGTAATATATGAATAGAAATTCGGTGTTCCATTCTGTCTCGTGTATAGGGCTAGCGCTGTTGTTGAATGTGCTGTTTTTGTCACGAAACTTATTTTAGTTACCAAAACGTATGTTTATATTCAACTAGTCCCTTACGAAAACATTTGTAGAGTTCCCATAGAATTCAATAAGAGATTCCTATAGATAAACGAAATTTCGTTTCTTTGGAAACAAATTCTATAGAGAAAACGAGCTCTGATTCTATAGAAATGTATAGAGAAGTTCTAACAGGGTGATTCGGAACTCATGGAACAAACTTCAGGGGGTGTTAGAGCACACTGAAACAATAATTTCTTGCATACCAATGTATATGGGCGCAAGTGACGCCTTTAGGCGTAATCACAAGAAATGCGCATGAAATGAAACAAAATATTTATTTACATCATTACTTAACAATGACTAATTTACAATGATTTTTTACTATAACTGCTCAAAGGTGTCATCACCAACGTTAATGTATGGTGGACAGCGTCGATGCATGGATTGGAGGACCTTTTCGCCGCTAGAGTGCACTGTGATTTGGCGCTCTTGAACATCGTTCCTTTGCTTGAACTCAGCAGTTGAAAGGCTGGTTTCACAAGCTTACCACCCTGCCAAGTTTCATTAATGTTGGTGGTGGCACTTTTGAGCAGTTAATGTTCAAAATCATTGTAAATTAATCATTGTAAAATAATGATGTCAATAAACATTTTATTTTATTTCCTCCGCAAATTTTGTGTTTTGCGCCTAAATGCGTGACTTGCACCCATACATTGCTACATAAAAACCATTCTTTTAGTATAATCTAACACCCTTGAAGTTTGTCCCATGTGTTAAGAATCATCCTGTACAGAAAAGTAAAGCCCTGAAACAAAAGAAATATGTGTGAGCTTCAGTAGAATTCTATAGAGGCTTCTACAGACATTTTCTACAGAGGTTACTTTATAGAGCTTATAGAAAATCGGGCCATGATTCCATATAGGATTCTATAGACCACATTCTATAGAAATGTTTCGTAAGGGATATTATGACTGCTTTGCATAATTGACGGATAAATGTATTTGTTTTAGGTAATGGACGCAGATTCAATTCTATGCAGCTTGAGTGAAGGGAAACCAGCTTTGCAAGGAAAAGTAATAATTTCTTTGAGTGAGCTGGAACTCTGTCCAGAGCGTATGGTATATTACGTATTAGGGGGAGTAGCTCTTATTCGTAAGTTATATCGATGGCAGAGTTGAAAGTTAGGGTTAATCACAAAATTGTGTATTTAATTTAGACTAAATTCTATTTTTGTTTAATTGAATCAAAGATCAGAACTAGTGAATCACTAATGACTTGTGTACTGATTTCTTTCTAGTGACTATACTGGTCGGTGTCAGTCTTTTGGTGTACTTTCGCTACCGTTACCACTTGAAAGTGTGGCTGTACTCTCGTGGATTTTGGTGGTTGAAAAAGAGAGACGAGCGAGACGTGCGAAAATTGTACGATGCCTACATCTCCTTCTGCGAGGATGATTTGCTTTTAGTTCGTCAGCTTTTATTACCAGGTAAGTAGTAGTGTAGCGTAGGGTTGAAAACTGGGGATGCCAAGATTCTATAGAAATCCTGCTAGTGTTCCGATACATCTAATTGCATTCGAATGCGATGTCTATTTCTTGTTGTATGGACACATAATAAAGCGGTTTTCTTTTTAACTATGCAGGTAAATACTTCCAAACACTTTTTATCTTTTGCAGAGTTAGAGCAGCAGGAGCCGTATTACTCCCTGTTTATTCCTCCACGGGACGAACAGGCTGGAGAGTTCGAATTCAATAGCCTTGTAGAAGAAATGGCGAACAGCAAGAGGGCCATTTTTCTCATTTCGGAGTAAGTACTTACTTGGGCTATTGAAAAACATACCTTCCGAATTAAATAATGATAGAAAAGTTAGGAATATATTTTATCAAAACTAAGATACTTCTCCAAAGTTCTCTATTTAGCATGCGCATATTTCTTTGCTAACGGAAACCGATGGCGGAATTATGTAGGGCGGTTGAAAATATTTTTTTTTCCTATGTCTGTTTCCGGCTATCAATCGACGAGCAGTGAAAAATATGTCTTAAAAGCACTATCTACAGCATTTGCAATTCTATTGTCATGAATTTTAGGGCAGTCTTTGAGGTGGTCTCCAGTCACTTCGTCCTGTTCTCAAAGGGGGACAGATAGCTGTTCTCGCTACCCCAATACGGTGTAAGTGCCTTTGTAGGGAGTCATGTGGGGTAGGAGGTCGAAAGCAAGCGACTCCTACCCCACATGTCGTGACTCATTGGGTATGTCCAATTGCTCTCGAAACCTTCGAGTTGTAGACGGCGCAGGCTCGAGTTCTGTCAGGTGCATTCCACCCTGGGTGTATTTTTCTCTTCCGTCAGTAAAATTTTCCGTGTCAGTAAAATTTTCATTGTGTGTGTATGTCTATTACTTGATATTGTATGTCTTATGTCTTACGCAGCATACAACCCCCAAACCAACCTGATCATCCAGGAGTCATAGGGCTCCTGGATGATCACTAAAATGAATGGCGGCTTCATTTTAGTATGGTTCCATAAAGAGGTTCCATTCTTGAAATCTGAGTTAACCTCAGGAATTGCCTGTTAGTATTTAGCTGGAAATATGGACTGATCTTCACGTCTAGGGTGATGCTACCAGTTGGAAAACCTCCGACTTCACCTAGTCCCACTAGTGGCACCCTCTCGTTTGATGTGGTAGCCAAGAGGACGAGGGGGCATATTTGTGGGTTGTATATGCCATGCAGGTCATATACTGCAATGCTGGTAAAAAACAGTATCCACAAACTTGGATTAACAGTGCTTAAAATTCTGCGTATAGAATTGTACATGAAGCCCTCTAATATTTGAAAACTGCACACTATAACAGTCGGTTGATTTAACTATACTGTTATCTAGTGTTCATGAAGTATCATATGTTTAAGTACGCACACGTAGCAGTCGTCAACCTGAAAAGGCGAAGTTGGAGACACCGCCTTATTGACTAACACGGTAGTATAGACTTGAGGTACTGTCTGTCTATCACGAGAACTGCTCCTAACACTAAGTCTGGGTGGTGGGTGTCGTTATAAAAACAGGGCTCGTTCATTTTGAATAGGGGTGATTCTCGGGGATTGCGTAATTTTATTTTGTTTTTCGCCAATGTTGGTAGAAAGGGGTAGTTTACTACTATGGATCTTCTTGGCGACAGGTAAAAATCTTAACAAATGTTTCCAATTCGTCTTCAAGTTTGCCAAAGTGACAAACTTGAATACTTTTCTTCACGCATCCCTTATGTAAAATAGAATAAGGCCAATTTCTACGGCACCACAGGCAGACTGAACCTTCCTGGTGGTTGTCTTGACGAGGTATCTCGTCAATAGAAAAACTGACCAGATCTTGATCTCGTCATCATGAAAAAATCGGCAATACCTTGATCACAATATATCTCGTCATGAGCAAAATTGGCCAGATCTTGATGGACGAGATATCTCATCATTAAAAGAAAACTGACCAAATCTTGATCTCTTGATCATATCGCAAAAGAAAATCGGGAATATCCTGATGACGAGATATCTCGTCTAAGCCACTTGGGGGTTAATGTCTGGAGCAGTTCTCGAGGTTTACAGACAGTAGTTTGTGTTATGATTTATATTTTATTTGGTTATTTGTGTACGTGCAAGATGCTCCTAACATTCTAATAATCTGCTAAATGTACTTTTATTATTTAACTGTGTTGCTCGTTCGTTAATGTTTTTCTACTGATTTACTCGTTTTGTACATATTCCTGTGTGATCTATTGAGAATATTCCATGTAGAACGCTCCATCTGGAAAATTCCATCTAGAATATTCGATGTAGAACATTCCATCTAGAATATTCGATGTAGAACATTTCATCTAGAATATTCCATGTAGAACATTTCATGTAAAATTGAATTATAGGATTGTGAAAATAAACAGACTACAACAGTTTTGTATTTCGACCGTCCTTTTTCCAACCTAGGCAGTACGTGAAGAACGAATTCCTGATGGAGGTGTTCCGCGTGGCTTTCGCTTCCTGCTTGGAAGAGGGCCTGTCCCGCATCATCCTGATCATCGTGGGGGACATCCCGCCGCTTTCGGAACTGGACCAGAGTCTGAAGGTCACCATCGAGTCAACCAAGTGCATCCGGGTTGGACAGAAGCTCTTCTGGGAAATGCTGCGCTTCGCCATGCCAGAGAAATCCGTCTATCAAGAGAACTACGAACCAGAAAGCAACGACGGGGACGTGCCTTTGTTGTCAAACCACTGAAACCTTGTAGAACAAGGAATATGCAAATTTGTAAAAATGTAAAGTAGTTGTCTCTTTAATGATATGATTGATCTACGTGGGACGGGAGAAGACGCCCATTAATTGATTCATCATCTGATTAGTCCATTGATTCATTATCTGATAGTAGTAGACTTTGGTGATTTCACTACTTTAAGTCGCCACTCTAGAAATGCGGATTCACATACCTACCCCATAGTAAGATGTTACAACGCCAAACGAGGCGATAAAATGCCAAATCGACCAACCAAGTCAATTTTCCACAGAGCAGTCACATGACTACTAGTCGATATGTTGGTCACACCTTTTAAAGCTCCTCTCAATAGCAATGCTCAGTCTACTTATATTTCACGTCTAAGGAGTGGACTGGCCATTTGGTAATTCGTGCAAATGCCCGATGGATGGTAAATTTTATCGAATCCTGTTTTAAGAAAACGTACATCAAGAATATAACGTACATTTTGTATTATTCTATTCTATTTTAAAATTTTAATAATTGGATTTGTAATTTTAATTTTTGGATTAAAATGTTTTTGATTAAATTAAGTGTCAAACTTATAAGCTTTATGGTTAAGTGCTAAATTAATGGATGGTATAAAGTCTGGGTTCGAGGTTGACAAAAATCGTATGATCATGGTAATCATCGACCTTCTAATGAAGTAGACGGAACAAGTGCTTTCATCTTCATGTTATTTCTTGTTGACCTTGGTCATCTGATTGATTCAGAATTATGAGGTGTTCTCCGATCTTTCCCTTTGGAATTGATCCCGTACCGTTCCCAATAGTCCATTGTTTTGCTCCGGTGCGAATTAAATTCAACTACCTACCTATGAAAGTTTTCTCTACGGTTAAATTCAGAGAACGCTAGTGTTTCGATAACCCTTTTCGCAACTCCTGATGTAGCTTGGCATGATTCGAATACAATTTCGACACGTTGTTTTTATTATAAACTAAAGCCAAACATCGTCAAAAGTAAACAGTAAATTAATGTAGTTCTTAACCGGAAGTATTTTTTCTTTGGTAGTTTGCTTTTGTTTGCATTGAAAATTCCCCACATCATATTAATTTTATTTGGCGTTGATTCTTGCGCAGCTTCATTCATAGATTTTCTGGTAACTACGTAACTACAGTTGGGATATAAAAGCAGTAATTTTCAAATTTCCAACATTACTGTTTGCTAGGAGAGGGATTTTGAGAGAAAATAAACAAACTAGACGAAGATTTTACTTCAACCATCCAAATGGTTTCATTTGATTCATGTCGGGGTTACCTTAAATGTAACTTATCGCAGTTTTGGCGTCGTTTAGCGTTTAATCCAATTGGCGGTGATTTGAGCATATATAAATTCGGAATTCATTCTTTGGAAATTTTATGACAAAGTGCTGAAATCGTATACGATATACAAATCAAGTGAAGTCACATTCGGAACTAGTGCAGGAGATACGTTCCGCAACAGAAACACTGAAAGCCATCTATATTTAAATTGATGGAACATGCTTCTCATAAATAATAGCTTACAAATTTCCCATTATTATCGTTTGCAAAACATTATAGAAAAGTCAAATTTCAGAAAATCTTGATTATTCCTTATTTTAATTTGACAATTTTCTAGTTTTAGTTGTGAATTTAAGCTGTTTCTTTAAGATTTTATAAATGTTTGATGAAGCGAAATGTATCAGTTTTGAATTTTGCATGTTATTTTTTTCACAGACGTTGATGAACTGCATTATTTATTAACATTTGAAAAATGAACTTATCGTTTGGCATGATGTTGAAATCTTGGAACTTAAGTGAATTCACAAAAGCATTTTACTAGAATTGCCAACTTTAAAGATTGTCCATCTTAAATTATTATTTTCTCAAATTTCAAAAAAAGAATTCAGTTTGTTATTGAATCATCTATTTGAACGTAAGTATATATGTAATCTATCATTTGTATTTTCCCGTCCATATTTATACAGTTGTATATAAAAAGATTTGCATAATTCGTCGCTTTAGAATTTGTTGAAATATTAGTTTAAACAAAGCAAATTGTCTTTGAAACATCACTTTCACTTATTTCGGTTGAGTATATTTAATTAAGACATTCGGTAAAAATTAAATGTAATTTTTAGCAAATGTCTTGATTGAAGTTTCAAAGAAACCACGAATATCTATTTTTTATATTTCTCTATGCATACGTGTTTTGTTATATTTACGTGTATCATATTTTCAGTAAAACAAAACAGATACAATCGATCAAAAAATTCTTAAGAATAAAGCGAAATAAACTGGAAAACCATGGTTGAAATTTACAAAACAAAATATTTAATGTTTATGCTTCTCTAAATTTATAAACAAAATTTAAAAATGCTTTGACATTTTATAAGAGTGGCGAGTGGCGTTTATGAAATAAAGCCGTGGAAAAAAAGCACGTCGATTAATAGACAAAATAAGGAATAAGGAGATTAACATCGATTTTTGTAGGAAAAGAAAAACCATTTTAAGATGAGATAGACAATATATATTGTCTGACAAAATAAATTTCATTTTAATAAGATATTTATTTACAAATGTGGTGGATCTATTAAATTGGACATAATATTTGTGATAAAAAATGAATGCTTGTATAAAAATACGATTTTTTTTATCGTGTATACGCTTGTAATGGTGTTATTCTCCAGTCAATAATTTTAATCTTATTTTAACTTATAGCATTTGTTAAATCCTAATAGACGTCAAAGTTTGCCAACTTGGCGTCGTATCAGTAAGGCTGAATTCAAATAAGAAGCGCAAGGCCCAATGCGACACACGTAGACCAATCAGAGTGTTTTCACCACTCGCGCCAACACCTCTGATCGGTCTTCGATTGTCGTTTTGCGCCTTTCCCTTTTCTATTTGAATTCAGCTTAATATTTTAAAAGTGTTTTTTTCCATTCTTGGCGACAAAAGGTTGAATCACCCATCACCATTTTAACAGGATTTTATCAACAACTTCGATGAATCGTCAGAGATTTTCGTACTAAAATTAACTCATTTTTAGAATAGTGTACAGACAGCACTCTTCACGCATGGATCAAAGACAGTCGTGTACGTGGGGGTTGTGCACGTTAAATCTGTCGTGGCCTCAAATGTCCTCATGTTGGCGTGGTGTGGAAGTTTGGGGAGCCAGCTCAGATGCTGACATCGTCATCTGACCGTGGTTCAAAAATACGAAGTGTTGTCCTCGGGTCTTCCTGTTCGGGATTGATCCTAAACCGTCACCAATATCCCGTTGTGATGCTCCATTGTGAAGTTAATTCAACTACCTATCTTCCATCTATTTCAGTATAAGGTCGATGACGCGGATAGTACATGCCTTATGGTCGACCGCCTGTGACAAAAATAGAACCCAATTGAAATCGTTGTATCATTTGAAATACGAAGCCGAACAATAATCGTGGATGCATATTCGTAAACTTATGAAGCTCAATTCGCATACTGCTCAATACATCGCGCACGCGACGCTTCCCTCCCTTTCTCCTCGTGGGGAGGTAATGCAATATTTCTGGGTGTGCCACCACGTTAGACTCAGTCTATCTCGTCAACCGTGTGTGCTCAATACGACTGTGTGTTGCTTTCGAAGAGCTTTGAAACAATTCTCGATTAGCTCATATTAATTCTCCTATCTTCAAGTCGTAGACCTACACTTCTAACTGGGGACAGGGATTTTAAATATTTAAGTATTCTAGTGTCAGCTTGTTTTGTTTGCACTGAAAAACTCTCAGAATGCTCCCAACAGGGGGCCGCTTGTAGGCAAATCTATTGTGTCGAAACGTCGGGTGAATAAGAAGTTCCTATGTATCACACTAGATGGCGACACGAAACATTTATTAGTCATTTGTATGTTCGTAAGCACATCAATCAATCAAGACAAATTAAATTAGCCATTTCCTTAGATAGCTAGTTCATTAATTCAGAAATAGGACCTAGAAATTATCTGAAAATCAGAATTAAAACGTACTTATGGTATTTATGATACTATCATTATCTCATCAAGGTTGAATCTGTTTTTATTTCTTAAGTTCCTTTAGAATTGCTAGCTAATTAATGTCGAAAGAAATTAAGTTCGAGTTATAACTAGACTTTTAGCATTATATTCTGTTATATCTCTGCACCATTATATTTCGATTAAAGCTAAACTCATTACGAGCATTTACGTGTTGGCCCTGGTTGATTATTGGATTAAAATTTACTCTAAACTTCGTTTCTTCAATTTTATTAACCGGTGTGCTCCTAAGTTAAACGCAACACGTGAACCCCAACCAACAAAAGTTGTCATGCGTATTACTAAACAATAGATTCGAAAGATGATTTTCCCCCGTGGCTGTTTTCTAAACAAATGCATCCTTTTTCTATCGAAAATCGATTCAATTAATCAGCTGTATTGTCATGAGTGATATTTCAGTAGCGCATAAGTATCGATTTCTTTCATCTTTAGAAAAAGAACAATAAAAAATCGAATCACTTCGTTATAAACATGTTCCTGCGTGGTTTATAAAAAACACAGCCTCCAATGAATAATTCAATAACAATGGGAAATTTCACACGTCAAATGACGTCGAATGTCTTCTGTAATAATATGGTGAGTACAAACGCAATGAAGAGTACAGACTCGTGTAGCATGAGTTATTGTTTCTCATGTTCTGTACTTAAGTAGACAACATATTTAATCCAGATTACATAGCAGTTGAAAAATTATAAGTGTGTATAAGGTCGTAAATTGAATTCAACCAAAATGTTTCCAATAAGAATTCGCTCGCATTCTAAAAGCAGTGACATTAAAAAAGAAAACATGAAGACACCGTATGAGTATATATTCAAGCTCTTTGGCTTTAGTCTGTTATTTTTACCGGTTCATTCCAGTAAGAGTATCAAAGTAAAAATATTAAAATCGATTTTTTTATGTGTAACGTTGTTACTACATTATACCAAATAATGGTTACCGTATCAGTAATGAGATACACGAAGACCTTTACGATAAGGATGGCTGTTTTTATGATAAATGTCTTAATGGTTGTTCTACGCTACATGTTGATGGCAAGAAAAAACCGCATGAAAGCCATTCCAATTTCCTCAGTCAACACGATTTGCAGAAAGAAACTATGAATAAACAGTACATACAGTTCTGGATTGTGGTACAAATTTTGATCCACATCATCAAATTCAGCTGCACTTTGTTGTATGACATGAGCAATTCAAACGATGTTACTTCTCATACGTTCGGATACTCGTTTCGGACGCCTGTATACAACACCGTTGCGGGGATATTAAATGACATACTGAGATTCTTCATCTTCATACAGCCAATGACCATCCTGTCTGCATTTTATACCATAGTTTGCAACCACGTCAGATCAATCATCAAGGACTTTGAGAACCAGTTATCAGCAAGAGAAAATATCAACTACAAAAGACTACTGAACTCTTACCTCAAGATCAGGTCAATGGTGAACTTGTTTGATGACGAACTTTCCTTCATCATGTTCCTCATCACCCTGTATATCTCCATCGTGATGTTCTGCTCGTTGTCAGTCATTCTCCACCTCAATACGTATCTTGCGCTCAGCATTCGGATTTCTGTGTCCTACATGTTCGTCGGAACTTTCACGATCTTTCTCGCCATGACAGTGTCCGGGTCTTTGGTGGCCGAGGCGTTCGATCGTGTACGAATAAGGGCCTGGAGCCTGCCGGACGAATGTCGGAATTCATCTTTCTTTCAACAGAAGTTTTTGTCGTGCACAAAAGAGACAGTCACTTTCACAGTTTGAAAAATAGTACCGATCAGCAGGAGTTTCATAGTCGGTACTATAGGGGGGCATCTTCACCTATGCTGTTATTTTCGACAGTTTGAATCCTTTCTGAGTAGTTCCTGACTATTTTGAGGTTGGCCTGTGCTAGGCAGTGTTTCAATCCCTGTATCTTTGAAATGAAAAAAAAAAAGGATTTCTATGTAACCAGATGTTCAAAAAGACAAGTAAAAGAAAATATTTAATCCATATCAGTCCATTGAATTCCACTGGATATCCTATTAGTTTCTCGGGTCGCGGTAGCCTAGTTGGTAGAGTCGCGGATTAGCAACCACGAGGAGGATTGCGAATTCGAAACTAGATCCAACTAAAGACTGATGTGTATGTGGGGGCTGGTGCATGTTAAATCTGTCGGGGCCTCAAATGTCCTCACGTTGGCGTGATGTGGAAGCTTAAAGAGTGGGGTGCCAGCTCAGGTGTTGACCTCGTCATCTCATAGTGGTTCGAAATGACGAGGTGATGTCCTCGGATCTTCCCTTCGGGATGGATCCCGGGTAGTCGTGAATAGCTAGCTGTGTTGTTCGAGTGCGACGTAATTTCAACTACCTACCTACTACATTCTCAAAATCAAGTCGAATCCTACGCGTAGAAAAAACTAGTTTTCTATAATCCTTTGGTATTCTGGTAGGAGTGAGCTTTTTAATTCTTCCCTCTAAATGCAACATATTTAAATGCATATAAATGTTTCGTGTTACAAGACATTTTCATGTGTAATAGATCTATGGATGCTTGCAATCTAAAGATTGTAATAAAATTTTGCAACACCAAGAATTTAAGAAATTTAATGACGAAAGAACGTATCACACGATAATTGAAGGAAAGGAACCAAGTCTGTTTAAAAGTCATGTTAGAGATAAGCATTTTGGAAGTTCAAAATTAAGTTTAATTCTATGCATAAAAGAATCCCCTTCGTTCTTATTAAGTACATGTTAATGCTTCGCGTCACAATACATTTGCAATAGTAGGCACTTGCAATCTGTATAAAGGGCATAAGAAAATGTTGCTACATCAAAAATTTAGGAAATTTGGAGATGAAAGAACACATCACATGGTAATTGACAGAACAGATTTAATAATTTGGAAGATCCTGACAATGATAAAGAAACAATTGTTTCCCGCTACGAGTTTTAGAGAGCCATTACTATGCAGTCATTTCTAAAATCTCCAATTTAGCATTGTAAAAGTTTTCTATTAGAACTATTTGCACCTATGGCCATCCTACGATGACAATCCTCCAAGTGGTTTCAACGAGATATCTCGTTCATCAAGATCTGATCAATTTTGCTAATTACGAGATCTATCGTCATAAAGATATTGCCGATTTTTGTGACTATGACTAGATCAACATCTGGCCAGTTTTTTTCTTATTGACGAGGCAACCATCAGGAAGGCTAAGCACTGCATAACAGCCAAAGTAATACTAAACAATAGATGAAAAGGTACATTATCTCTTCCGTGGATGTTACCCAAATAAAAGACTCCCTTCTATTGAAAATCAATTAAATCAACTAGCAGTAATATTATGAGTAACATTTTTTTGCGTAAAAGTATCGATTTCTCGCCTCTAGAAAATCTGTCTAAAATGGAACAACCAAAAGAAATAGAATCACTTTGCTGCAAACATTTTGTGCTAGGTTCATAACAAAAGCAGTTCGCATAGACTAATTCAATGACAATGTGGTATCGAATGCTTATGGTCCCTGAATGCTTATTCTATGCTAGCAATTTAATGGATACAGTATGCAAAAATGAAACAATTTTAAGGAAGGAGTCATCGAGATTCGAGTTGATTGAGTTACTTTTCGTAATCTGAACTTAAAATCGAGTTTTCATTTACGAGTCCAACTTACGTACTGATGCTTATAGCAGTTAAGCATTTTTGAAAGTTTCTATTAACTGAGAATTGACCACAAAAATGGTCCATGTAGAAATCCGTACGCATCCTAAGAACCACAATATGAAAAAAGAAATGAAGGCACCGTACAGGTATATTTTCAAGCTATTTGGACTGAGCATGATTTTCTTCAATCATGCTCCATTCGGTGAGAGCATCAAAGTGAGAATATTAAAATTGCTGCTTTTGATGTTCAACGTTGTTACAGCATTGTATCAAATTATTGTAACTTTCTCATTAATGAGGTATACGAAGTTATACATGATAGGGATTGCGGTTTTGGTGATGACTGTCTTGACTATTGCATTGCGCTGCATTCTGGTGGGAAAACGAAATCGCATAAAAGCCATTGCCAACTTTCTCAGTCAACACGACTTCCAGAAAGAAGCAGTATGCAAACGGGGTGTACAGCTATGGATTGTGATGCAAATTGTGATCCAGATCTTAACAGCCATCCATATTGCGTATGATGAAAACAATTCAGAAGGCGTTACTTCTCATTGTTTTGGCCATTCGTTTGAGACGCCTTTATACAACACCTTTGTAGAGGTATTAAATCACATGATATTGGCCCTTATTTTCATGCTGCCAATGACAATCCTGTCTACATTTTATGTCGTCGTATGCAACCACATCAGATCAATCATTAAGGAGTTTGCGAACGAGTTGTCATCGAGTACGAATGTCAACTATGAAAAACTACTGAATTCTTATCTCAAGATCAAATCGACGGTGAGCTGGCTTGATGATGAACTGTCCTTCATCGTGTTCCTCATCACTCTGCATAGTTCTATCGTGATGTTTTGCTCTATATCAGTTATCTTCCATTTTAGTTCGTTTCCTGAATTCCAAATTTTGATTTCAGTGGGCTGTCTGTTCGTCTCAACATCCGTCATCTTTCTCGCCATAGTCGTGTCAGGGTCTTTGATCGCCGAAGCGTCAGACGAAGTTCGAGCGAAAGCATGGAACCTCCCTAACGAAAACCGGAATTCCACTTTTGTTCAACAAAAGCTCTTGTTGTGCACAAAAGAAGGAATAACCTTCACGGTTTGGAAAATTGTTCCGATCAGTAGGAGTTTCATTGTCGGTACTTTCGGGGCCATCTTTACCTATGCTGTTGTTTTCGACAGTTTGAATCCTCTCTAAATATTCGCAACAGATGTTGGCAAGCTTGATTTGGTCAGTCTACATCTCATAATTGAAAACGGTTCCTATCACAAATGATTGAGAAAGTAAAAAGAAATAATTAGTTTATCCATCTATATACCAGACTAAATCAGTCAAAATGTATTGATCTTTAAAGACAGGTCCTCAAAACCTCTCATTTTATGTATAGAAGAAACACGCACCCATTTCAAAAATAGCTTTTAAGTGCTTGGTATCAAATACTTGCAGTGGCGTCATTTGGTCCAGGGATATGTGCAATAAAAGTTGTCTCAAGTAATAGCAAAATCATGAGAAGTGTTATTGCATATTTAGTTTAGGAAACATGATTGGTAAGATGCAGAGGACATTTGTACTACTATTATAAGGTTATCTTGCTTCAGCTAGTGTTTTTAAACCCATAACTGAAATAAAAAAGGATTCAAGTGTGCTATTTCAAAAACCGCATAAAAGAAAACGTCCATAAAAATCTACCAGTCTATCAGAGTTTCTCTGGGGATAGTATCAGATTCTTAAACAAAACTAAAAGTTTAATTCTAAGCTAGAAAAACCCTTCTATATCCATTAAAAGCACATGCGAATGCTTCGTGCTACTAACCAGTTGCAGAGTAATATATCTAGAATTATAATTTATATAAAGGGCCAAAGAAATGATACTACACAAGAGTTTTGGAAATCTTATTTGTATGTTGACAGAATGTATCTCACGATAGCCGACAAAATGAATTCAAGTGCATTTTTATCTTGGTGGTTGTCTCGACGAGGTATCTCGTATTTACGAAAACCGATCAGAGCTTGATTGACGATATATCTAGTTAGAAGAAAACGGACCAGATCTTGATCTTGTCAACACAAAAAATCAGCATTATCTTGATAACGAGATACTTCGTCATTAACAAAATTGGTCAGATATTGATGGACATCTCGTCAAAATCACTTGGAGGATTGAATAATTCGTATACTCAAGATAGTACTTTTTGAAACTCTTGATATTTAAATTACAAATAGAAACACAATTATAATCTCCCTACAACTTTCAGTGAACATTACGATACAGTAATTCCGGAATTTAGCAATATGGATTTTAAAAGTCTGTAACTGATCATCCTAGGATGAAAATATTTTAACACATTACTTTTGAACCCATTTTCCAATAAAAATGGATAGTGTCCTATGCCTACAGATTAAGAATGGACTAATGTAATTATAAGATCAGAAAATATGTCTTAAATTTGTCTGTCTTGATAGCATGTACGCTTCAAAGTTATACACTGTAATTTGGATTTAAAAAAGTTGTATTGCGTGACATTAACCCTGCGAGAACTTCATATATATGTATCTGTTCTGCAACCTGCTGTCTTCCCTTTATAACTTACAAGTTTTGACTTTCTTTACCAATAGAATATTTCTTAGGGTCCTTTCAACCAATCCCGATGAGGTCATTTAGTCATTTTGTCTAATGTTGGAAAAGCAATACTAAACTACTCTGAAATCTAGTGAAGCTCAGAGGGATAAATAATAGATAAAAAGGTACACTTCTAGTGTGGATTTTCCTAAGCAAATGTCCCTTTCAATGTTCAATTGCAAATATTCTTCAGAATTTACTTTGTATCGTAAATCAATTAGATTAGTCATTTGTAATGTCCCCAATAATAATTCACTTGCGTCAAACTATCGATTCTTAACTTTTTAGAAGATAGATTTTAAGTGAAACAATCAAAAGAATCGAAAACACTGTTATAAGCATTTTCTGCATGGTTTATAACAACAGTTCTATAGTCTGTTTCAGTGAAATGCAGTCTCTGAATTGAATGCTTATTCTGTAATATCAGTTGATGAATACAGCATAGCAAATAAAATAAATGTTTAGAAGGTGTTTTTCGAGATTCATGTTGATTGAGTTACTTTTCATAATCTGAACTTATAATCGAGTTCTAGGTCTAACTTCTACTGTGTACTAATCTTTATAGAAGATAAATACTTTGGTATTTCTATAAACTGAGAATATAATATGACAAGAAGTATGTTTTCTGTACAAATCCGTTCGCACCTTAAAAGTCATCGCACATTGAAAAAGAAGAAAAAATGAAACTACCCTATAAATATATTTTCAAGCTCTTCTACTTAAGTTTGATTTTCTTCGTAGACACTCCATTCGGTGAGAGTACTAAAGTGAGAATTTCAAAATTGCCGCTTTTGATATTTAACGTTGTTACCACAATATATAAATTTGTGATAACTATATCAGTAATTTTGCAGAGATCATCATGTTGAAAATTGCTATTTTAATGATAAACGTCTTAATGATACTTCTACGCTGGGTGCTGATAACTAGACGAAATCGCATGAGAGCCATTGCCAATTTCCTCAGCCAACACGATTTTCAGGAACAAATGGTAAACAAACGGTACATACAGTTCTGTAATATGACTCAAATTTTGATCCCAACTATATCAATTATCTGTATAGCAGTTGGTGTGAGCGATTCTTCAGATACCGTTACTCATACGTTTGGCTATTTGTTCGGGACGCCTTTATACAACGCCATTGCAAAATTATTTATCGACACAATATTGCTCCTAACTTTCATGTTGCCGTTGACAATTTTGTCTGTATTTTATGTCATCGTATGCAACCACGTCAGATCAATCATCAAGGAGTTTGTAAACAAGTTGTCAGCAAGGGCGAATGTCAGCTACGAACGTTTACTGAATTCTTATCTCAAAATCAAATCGATGGCGAGCTGGCTTGATGATGAACTGTCCTTCATCGTGTTCCTCATCACTCTGCATAGTGTGCTCTATAGTGATGTTTGGCTCATCCGCGATACTGATTTGTTTCCTGAAATCAGCACTAAGATTTCTGTTTTGCATCTGTTCGTATCATGTCTTCTTTCTCACTATGACTATGGCAGGGTCTTTGGTGGCCGAAGTGTCAGAAGAATTTCGAGCGAAAGTATGGAGCCTCCCAGAGGAAAATCGGCGTGCGCCTTTCATTCAACACAAGTTCTTTTCAAACGTAAAAGAAGGAATCACTTTCACGGTTTGGAAAATTGTACCCATCAGGAGATCTTTCGTTGTCGGCACCATTGGGATGATCTTCAGCTATGCCGTTGTCTTCGAGAGTTTGAATCAGATCTAAATCTTTATTTCGGCTGATAAGAGACATTGGAAAGTTTGCGTTATAGCGCACCACAGGTACCGTGGTCCGATGTTGTGTCGAGCCCAGGAAATATTTGGACAATTTTTGTCCAGTAGTTCGCCAATATTTAGTTTTAAATATTTCCATCGTATTTCTAATAATAAAGCTGTGAAGTGTGAGATGATAAAGATAAAAAATGGTAACTAAGCACTTGGAATACATAATTGTATTCGATTCGGGTCCTGCCATCTAACCTAATACCAAGGCCCGTCATCTAAACTGGTATTGGGTGAAGATATGGAGGCATGCAGCCAATGTCTCAGGATTGAAAAGTGTTCCGATGAGATAAGATGATTAATAAATGGCAAAAAATAAAAAGGTATGTATCCATAATGTGAACTTTTAAATGATTCATACCATAGACGTGAAATATAAGTTGACTGAGAAGTGCTACTGAGAGTAGCTTCAAAAGTGGGACCAACATGTCGACTAGTATTCACGTGATTGTTCTGTAAAAATTCACTATTTGGCCGATTTGGC
Organism: Meta bourneti; assembly: GCA_933210815.1. NCBI lineage: Eukaryota > Metazoa > Arthropoda > Arachnida > Araneae > Tetragnathidae > Meta > Meta bourneti. Next base: position 20,725,220 of record OW119930.1, read on the forward strand.
ATCTTATCGCCTCGTTTGGCGATATAACATCTTACAAGGCAGATATCGTCACCACCACGCCAAAGGCCGAATCTCCAAAATTGACGTTTCTACAAAAACTCGTTCAAAGTTTAGATGCTTCGGGAAAAATCGAGTTATAACTCAAAGGTTGTTTTCTCATGAAAATCGGCATTTCCATATGATTCAAGATGATTCGTGGCTTTGTCATAATACAAAACATGAAATGGTGACTCGAAAAGGCAAAAAAGTTAGGTGAAAATCGCCAAAATGCAGATTCGTGCTTTTGGCGTGGTAGTAACGATATGTGAATGCGCATTTCTCTAGAATGGCGACGAAAGTGGTGAAATCGACAGTCTACTATGTCACGCGGACCAATCAGATGATGAATGAATGAATGGTTGATTTCACACTTCCCCTGTACCAATCAAATGATGAATATTCGTTTCCATACTGCAGACAAAAATAAGTTAAGGGTCACGTTACTACTAGTTTTGGTCACATGATTCTGGGCACATAGAAAGGTTACCATTGCTTACTACTTTTATATTTCCTCTATGGTTTATATCAATAAACGTTTTCAGGAACGTAATTAGATCCAGGGACACCTGCAATAAAAGTCATCGCACGTAATGGCAAATGCATAAGAATAACTCCCCTTAAACCCACCTCTTCGGCCTTCGTACACTACAAAAGGTGAACTTTATGTCTCTTTGAGGTTCCCAGGGTCTCTCCCAGGGTTTAGCGTACCGCTTCTCCTAAGGACAATCACCAACATCCATGCACTTACAATCCAGGATTCGAACCCTGGATCTACTGGGTGATTGATATACAAACGCTATGATCCACATTCAAGTGCGCATTTAAATATGCCACATATTTAATAAGGTATGTTTTGAAAGTTGTTGAAGTATGAACGACTCTCAACTTGGTTACTTTAAGTTATACGATGTGGTCATTCCGAAGTTTATTATTATAAAATTTCTATATTCAATCTATTTGCAACATGTTTGTCCTAGTATAACTACATTGAGTAAATATCTGTACCTTGGTAGCAAAGGGTCCAATGTCCATTTTGCAAGTTTTTAATGACACCTTATATAGTAATTTGTATTATTTTTAACTTTTAATACAGCGTAAAAAATAATTTCCAATATTTCGATTGTTTTGTAATGTATTGACAGCAGCACATAGGGTACGTTTTACTTTAACTTTCATTACCTTGAAGTGATTTGAGGATGTAACGAATTTAGATATGACCCTATTAATAAAAATTAAATACATCATATTTTCACCTGTTCCCATGAATTTGTTTATCTTGATTAGTATGAAAGCAACCAATCACGTTCTACTCTAAGTATGTTTCTGTATGCTTTCCCGTTCCTTCTGGGTACATATATGTTATGTCACTATCTAAACTTTTATTTCTATGTCGCCGTACTTTACGGACGAAATATGGAACAGCACGTAATGGAGAACACCGTAATATCTCGAAACTAATAACCAAAATCGATCGGAATTTTATAAAATGCTTCTATGTTAGAAGAAGGAGCCCATATTCGGTTTTGTATTTCGAAGTGCCGAAAATGTTTTTGAGGTTTATTTAAAAAACAAATTATTTAAGAGAAAATAAGTTGAAAAATATTGTATTGTGTGATTTATAATAAATTGCATTTGTGAACGTTCAATACTAGTTTTCTGTTAATTTTCCTTCTTAAATCAAGGGAAACTTCACAGAAGCACATATACGCTATATGGAAAACCTCGATTGAACGCAATAGGAACATATTCCATATTGCTCGCATTTTCCGTAAAATGAATTATATTTTGGAAATAATAAGAATTTTTATGTTTCTCCTCTATGGGTAGGTAGTTGAATTTACGTTGCACAGGAGTCACACAACGGGCTATTGGCGATGGTCTGGGGTCAATCCCGAAGGGAAAGGTTGTCCTCGGATCTTTCCCATTGATTGTCGCCATTTGATTCCTTCAAAACACTTTCTCCTGTTTTTGGTAATCTTTCAAAACCAGATTTCTTATTACGTGCCTTTACCCTGTATATCTGAATGTATGCGTGTTGACCAAGACTGAACATACACTGAAGCAATTACTTCAAGCCACTAAGACTTCTATGTTACACTTGTCTATGACTATTTAAGATCTATTTTAATAAATTTTTAAAAACAAGTTTCTATTTCAGTCGTTTGATGTTTGTGAGGTTCTACCGGTCAGACAGATGCGAGTTGTGGGCGGAGCAGTTTTAATTCCTCCTTAGTTCATTTCTCTCTTCTGTGTCAGTAAAACTTTCTTCGTGTATGTTCATTACTTGTCGTTGTTTGTCTTTCTTTGGTCTAGCATGGCCAAATATGGCCCTTACGCATAAAACCCAATACAACCAACTAATTGGTCAGACAGAACTGAATGTTGTCAGGAATGTACCATTTGATCCCAATGAACGTCTTTGGGGTGGTCATCCAAGTTCTGTGGAGAAAAGATAGAATTTCGAGAGGAAATTAAATTAAAAAAAACCCCAAAGATGGTTGGTTTTGGGGTTTTATGGCACAAGGGCCATATTTGGCCATGCTGCGCCAGATACAATACAATATCAAGTAATTGACACAAGACATACAATATAAAGTAACTGACACACACACAATGAAAGCTTTACTGACACAGAAGAGAAAAATACACCCAGGGAGGAATGCACCTGGCAGGAATCGAAACTGCACTGCCTACAACTCGAAGGTTGCTAACGCAGTGGGCATACCCACTGAGCCACGACGGCTCCCAAACCCCAAAGAACGGAGACGCAGAGTAAGGAAGTAATGGAGACCCTTTGGGTGTCGTACTCAAAAGACTTTTAAATATTGATTTTTAATCGAATTTTAATATAAATTCTGTTTTACTTAGTTTTTAATAAAATACTTTCGAAAAACACACAACTCGAAATTAACGAATGCCGGGATATTTCTTTTATCTTGAAATGGATTTAAATATAATTTTGTATAAAGATAACCAAATATTAGGTTGCATATACGCAACAAATTTCATATTTTCACCTAATTTTCCACAAAAGTAGGTAGATAGGTAGTTGAATTTACGTCCTATTGGAGTTATTGGCGATGGTCCAGGATCAATACCGATCTGAGGGAAAGATCCGAAAAAAACATCTAATTACTTTGAACCTCGGTTGACGTGGTCGACATCTAGCTGACACCTCCTCTCTCCAAACTTCCACATCACGCCAAAGTGAGGATCTTTGAGGCCACGACAGAGATTATTTGTCCTCACGACGATCATTGGTTGGATCGAGTCTTGAAGTCGCAACCTTCCAGTTGTTAATCTAAGTCTCTACGAACAGGGCTACTGTGGTCCCTAATTTTTAACGAAGACAAGAATGTCTTAAATGGTATATAAAACCATTTGAAAATAAAACAATGGTCCATTCCAAGAGAAGTAATAAAGTAGGTATGACTCATTCAAAGAAAAAAAGAATGATATACCTTTGTTGAAAGTAGTAATGAATATTTTAACATTATTTCTAGTAACAATTAAAAAAGCGATTTTTATTTCACTCATTTCTGCTTAAACTTTTGAGAAACTTGCGTGCTATTTTGGAAAACTTGTAAAACTGAACGTATTTATTTCGAGAACTATTCGAGCGTTATTCTGAACTGAATACAGCAGTACAGAAGCAAACATCTAGGAAAAGGTCTGAATCTAAGGGACTTTTGCGATATCAGGATGCCTTCTTTTGACAGGATCAGATAACAATCGCAAGTTTTCTTTGGCTAGCTTCAAAAAGTGTGAAACGTACTGGGCTTTCTTATGTAGTTTGTAGTATTTGCTATTGGCATTAACTTATTAGTAAGCGCACGTTCTCGAAATCTATTCGATGATTTGGTTACTTCAAAATAATTCAGATGTCTCGTAAAGGAGTTTCAGTGAATTCGAGTGAATTGACAAATACAAACCAAAGCTTTATAGTGCCGCGGTAGCCCGGTTGGCAGAGTAACGGATTAGCAACCGTAGGGTTGCGAATTGGAATCCAAACAGACCGTCGCGTAAGAATGGGGCTGGTGCACGTTAAATCTGTCGTGGCCTCAAATGTCCTAACGTTGGTGTAGTGTGGAAGGTTGGAGAGCGGAGTGCCAGCTCATGTGTGACCTCGTCACATGACCGTGGTTCAAAATTACGTGGTGTTGTCCTCGGATCTGTCCCTTCGGTATCGATCCAGGACCGTCGCCAATAGTCCGTTGTGTTGCTCCAGTGTAATTAATTAAAATAACATACCTACCCAAAGCTTTATAATTCATATTAATAATCTATATTATTCATAATATGTTAAAAATTGTATCGAAATGTTTTATCAATAAAATGGGTTAAGGAATTCTTAGTAGTAGGAAAGTTTAGGACTAGGGAACAGTTAAAGTTAGATTTCGCCTCTTGTAATTGAAAATATACTACTTCAGATAAACGGTTTCGGAAATGAAAGTAGATTAAATATTTTTCGGGGACATTGTATATGTGTGTATGTTTACTAATTATTGTTTTAAAATAGTTTAATGGTTTTCCCATAAGTATATCTGTTTACTAATTACTGCTTTAAAATAGCTTGATGAATTTTCCTATTAAAATTCTTCAGAACATTCCTTATCGCCAATTATACTGTTCCTCGTTATTTCCACAAAAAATGTGTCTGGGAGATCTTAAAATCTTACATATGAGTCTGGGAGAAGAAATTACAATTTTGTGTGTATGAATACTTATTTTTGAAACGTATTTCCAATTAAAAGATAAATAAGTTCTCGCAAGACTGATACATTGAACCTGTCTATGTGAAGATATGTCGTATTAAAACGAGTCATAAAAGGGGATTTATTGAGACATAATATACAGAGGCTGTTCGGACATTTTTTGAACGATTTTAATGGACTGAAGCTCAATTTTTTACATGAAATTTTTGTGTTTAAATGTTCCATTTGATAGCCCTTATTGTTATAACTGTCTTTCTACACCTTAATTTCCATGATAATAATGACTTCTGTAGTATCGACAGTGGCATTTCGTCCCATTCTTGTTCCACAGTTTTCCAGTCCTTGAATGGTTTTCGGTCGACGTTTCGGTAATGCCCTTTTTAAAAGTCCAAAAGCACAAAAGTCCATGGGTGAAACATCTGGAGATTTAGCAGGAATACCAGTAAAGGGTATTGACTTGATACCAGTTTCTTGTTCCATTTTCCCCATAAATTTAATAGTCGATTTAGATGTGTGGCTGCTTGCTTTACCCTGATGCAGTTCTACTGATTGTTGGCACTGTGGGTAAAGATATGGTATTTCTTTTTTGAATATTGGGGATAAAATAGGGTCTTGATAATATATGGGAGTTGATTTCTACATTTTTCCCCTCTTTTTACTTTTAATTTTGCATTATATGCAAAACCGGCAACAATCATAAATCTCTTAGAGAGAGTTCTCACGTTCACTTTGCTATACTAGTCCTTTGACTTGGCGGATTCTCTTTCAAAATTAAAGATCTTACTTTACAAATATTCTCAGAATTTTTTTTCTTTTTTGGAAGTATTTTTTCCCTTTTACGTTTTTTTCCTTTCTCATTAATAATATTACTTATCGTACCTTTAGATATCGAAAACTACGACTTTTACAGCGTTTTTGAATAATTGAATAAGCATAATTCCCTTCGGAAAGAGCGGAAACATAGCCTTCCATCCATTGCTTATTTAAAAGCGCCATTTTGAAAGTAAACAAAACTCTGAGTTAGAAGACGATAAGTTGTACTTTAACTATTTAACTGCTGTGAAAATAAAATTCTTTCGTAGCATGCAATTTTTTTACAGCTCATCAAAATCGTTCAAAAAATGTCCGAACAGCCTCTGTAAAACACATTGTGAACATGAATAACGAATATCTGAACCAAGGATGAGACGTCCGAATTGCGTGAAAGTTAGCCAGGAGAGAAAAGTATGGGCGAAACAACAAACGGAGTGTGTGAAAGATGCACGATCAACAAATTTAGGTCAGTCTGTCAGACTTCTAAGAGAGGAATGCAATGGCAGTGACATTGGATTAATGAGTGTTCTTAGGAAAGTGGTCGATGAATGTGTAGCGAATATGAATAGAGCCTGAGAAAGAAAGTATTTAGTAGTTTCTTCACAGCCTGCTATGTATTTAATTTAGCGTCTTCTTTTCAGTAAAAACTCAAAGTGAAAAAGAACAAAAAGAAAGTACGTAAAAGAAAGGAAGCGAAAGAGGAGGTATATGTAGAACGGGACTACCTTGCGGAATGGAACGCTGAACATCCCGACGAATATAAGGATCTCACCTAGTTGAAAATTCCAGAAATTCCAACTATCCAGACGGATGCAATTGAAACCACTCAGTCTTCTCAAGACATGAATAGCCAAGAAAAAGGAAATTTTGATATTTCTCTGCGAGAAAATGGAGTCACCCATTCCCAGAATCCCATGGTCAAGTCGGAAATTAAGAAAATAAAACCCAGTGAATATGAAATCGACAACACTCTCAATGATGTAGATCGATCTGACGACGGACTTAAACCAGAGCATGCCGAATTGGAGGAACCCGATGCATCGGACATTGAAAAATTCACCGATTCAAAGAATGTCGCTGAAGGCAAAAGTTGCGAATCTGGAGAAGCAAATCTTGTCCCCTTTCCCAAAGGTGCAGTGGATGAAAAGCTCTCTTTGACGGAAGACGATGAGGAATTCGACAGATTTGTTGGAGAAAGGTGTGTGCGTGGTGACTACAAGACAAAGTCTTCTGGATCCGAGAGGAAAGCTAAAGAAAAGTTGGAAAAAACAGCTCAAAGAAGAAGGCTATTTGAAAAAAATGGGAAAATTCTTCAACGCTCGACCTCACAGACCGATAACTCTCGAGTCTTTAAGAACAAAGATATTATATTAAATCGATATTATAATGGATTGGTGAGGGATAAGGGGGACAGTCTGTCAGTCCGCCCGAAAACCATAGGATTAGTCATCTTATACATGACCACTTTAGGCTTGGAAATCCAAACCCGCTATGAATTATACAAGGCCTGGGAAGATCCGAAAATGTTTGGAAATATGGTAAGGAAATATTTTTGATTTCCTATTTATATGATCCCTATTATAATGTTTTTACATTATAATGACTACTTTTTTCCCTTGCAGAGTATTCCGCAGCGCAGTTTCTCGACTACGAAGAAATAGGCAGAACAAAAATATGAACGTTCGGATACATTTTATTTACATATGCCAAATTGTGAAGCTAATTACTTTAGTTTATTTAAGAAATATTACATGGATAGTTTATACTTATTTTGTATTTATGCACCGTTTAAAGTTGATTGAATCACGAATTTTAGCTTAAGAGACAATAAAAAGGTAATGTTTCATTTCATGTGTTTGTGATCGATATCAGTGTCATCTGTGTGTGAAATTATATATTATGTGTAGTGCGATGATCCCCTCGGTTGACTGCGCTTCTTAGGGGAACTCGTAAAATCTCGATACATCGAAGGAGCGATATGGAGTCGAGAAAACCTTTAAGAATAAAAAATCAAATTCTACTTTAAATAACACCGTTTTTTACTTAAAATTATGAAAGCTAAACACAAAATCGTGGTATAGCCTTTTTAAAATTGCATAAAATTAGTTAGAATATTTTCTAAGCATTTTCTCATCTTCGCTTACGAGGCGTCTAAATCTTTTTTCCAATAGAATTTTTGCTTTTCACGCTACTGGGATACATGATGTATTGTAACTAATGTTTGTGTGTTCTCAGATGGTGCTCAGAATACTTTTAGCTACTCAAGATTTCTATACATGAGAAGAGCTTATATGTATTCAGTCAATTGTTTTTCAAGCATCTCAGGCTCCTTTTTGCCTTGTCTATAATTTACAGACAGGCACTGAGATTTAGGTGCGAGGTAGAACTGAAAAGGTTGGGTAACTGAATTTACATCGCACTGGAGCAATACAACAGGCAATTGGCGACAGAACTGGAATAGACCATGTTAAAAAACCAGATTTATTCGTTTCAGTATACATAGGTTCAACCTTTTGCTGCTGACTGCGCGCACTGTGCTCCTCATGTTCATTAAACAAATAAATATCAATGAACTTTTGTTAAACAATAAATACCCTCTTTCAATTCACTAAACTGTAAAGTCACCGAACCAGCCAACGTTTTGTCGAATTAGCATCTTATAGCTTACGCCCAATGAGAGGGATTTTCAGTGTAAGCTAACAAAACAAACGACCTGCGAAGATCTTAACTTCTGCTGTCCTAATAAGGCTCTTCCATGATACATATCGGCGTTACCTTAATATGTAGTTTATCACCGTTTTGGCGAAGTTTGGTCTTTTAATCTAATTGGTGTTAACTAATCAAATATACGTCAATTCGGAATTTATTCTTTGGAAGTTTTGTTGGCATAGTGTTCAGGACCCACCACTTCCCGACTCGCCTTTAAGGCTTAGACTCAGTCCTTGGGTGGGAAGGGGAGAAGTTGGCATAGTGTTGAAATCGTATGCGAAAAACAAGCCAACTGACTTCATGTTCAAAATACGTACATGAAGCACGTATCGCTGCAGAAACAATGCCGTTGACATTCAAAGTTTTTACCTCCCTCCTCCATTTCATATTTATTTTTATGTTTGAATGTTTCTTTCATAACTAAAACAGGTGGAGAACATTACCACGAAGATAACAGTCCCATTAATTTCTACTTGAAAGAAATAAAACAAGGAATAAAAACAACTTGCTTCTGATTGGTTATTTTCTTTTTATCTTCTGATAGAAAACAATTACAAACATATACAAATTTTATGTGCTTTATCGTAAGCCTCTAGAATTTTTTTTCATTACTGCGTGTAAGTGCTATTAAATGGACATTATAGGCAATTTATACAGGATATGCATTTGCTTAACGAATTCCATTAACTTATTTTCCAATCAAACTAAACAAACATCGAGACAATGAGACAAGAAAGATCGCAGACTCAATTTAAAAACAGAATGCCAATCTTCGATAAATCGATCATTTTCTATTCAACAGATTTTCGTCCTGGTGAAATATTTCATTTAGAAGTTTAATGGTTTCGCCTTTTTGAAACGACATTTTTTAAACTAGCTTCATTTCCTAACTGTTATATCACCCTTAATGGAAAACGAATATCATTTGCTGAAATGAGGCTGTGAAACTTTTTAAGAAACTTGAACCCATCGCTTCGTCAACGATTGATTATTCTGCTTTAACCATAAGCAAAACGAATTTCGTCGACAGGAATCGAAAAAGAGTAGGAATTGTACTGTTGTAGATCCTACTCAGCAAATAGTTCTAAAGCATATGAGACCCAAAATAAGAACTAAAATCATCTTAAATAAAATTAACTTGAACGTTAACTTAACGTAAAATGTCTACTAAAATATTACCTGTTCTGTACTTGTATCCAGTTTCATACACCGCTATGGATCAAAGGAATAAGGAAATGTCTTTTATCTACAAATTTATATTTCGCCTTTTCCGCATAAGTTTAATTTTCCCGTTTACTACCGAATCAGGCAAGATCTCAAGTTACTTGAGGTGTATAATGGCAGCCATAAATCTTCTTATATTAGGTATACATAGTGTGGTAATCATATTTCCATTTTTCAGTTATGGTGTTAGTGCAGTAATGATTGCAAATACAACTATGAACATCATATTATATGTGTATCGATGGATACTCTGTAAGCTGATTCGCCGATTGCAAAGCATCGCCTGTTTCATGAATGAACTTGAAGCTTCAGAAGCCGGAAACGGTACAAAGCGTTGGATTATGCTCTGGGCAGTTTTCAGTTCCTTAACTCACATCCCGATTTTGGGAGGCAGCATCATTTCATGGGAGAAAAATTTCTACGTTATACTTGGAGAGCTTGAGATCGAAACGAAATACAGAACTGGACCAGGGCTGGTATATGCAACAATATCCGTTGTATGCCTGATGTTGCCTGTGAATACATTCGCCATTTTCTACTCTATGGTATGCTACCAAATGAAATGCGTTGTTTGCCATTTTGCAAAGACACTGTCCAAGGGATTCAACTTCAATTACGAAAAACTACTGAACTCGTACAATTCCATCAAATCAACCGTTGACTTCCTTGACGAGGAACTATCCTTTCTGATGCTATGCGACACAGTGTACAGTTCTTTGATGATGTTCTTTGTTGTTTTTATAGCCCTGAATTCCGAATCTTTTCCCGACATGGGCAGCCGTATTGCCGTTAGCTGCCTTTTCGTCAACACTTTGGTGTCCTTCGTTGTGATGGCTGTGAGTGCATCGCTTGTCTCTGAGGCATCTGCGGAAGTCGCGACGGTAGTTAGGACACTGCCTGAGAGCAATCAATCCTCCTCTTTGATGCAGCACAGGTTTTTCTGGTCTGTGGACAAGGAAATCAACTTCACGGTTTGGAAAATAGTGCCTATTCGGAGGAATTTCATAGTTGGAGCACTTGGTGCTCTTTTCACTTACGCTATTTTGTTTGATGGATTAAAAAGACGGTGAATCACGCTATTCAGGTGATGAGGACTTATTTATAAGTGAGATTATATGATGGACAAAGTAAATGGAAATACAGAACGTTGGAAATTTCATTGATAAAATAGCATCGAATCTCGGAAGAACAACGACGCAAGTGTAAAATGGATTGAATTTTCAATATATACCTGCATGACTGGCACTTTTTTAAAAGTTACACAATATGATGTTATTAGCCCCACTTTCATTACCATCAGTTTCTCACGCGATGTAATTAATATTAATCATTAACTGTATTTTTAGTTTTCGTTTTCTGAATAAATTGATGAATTCCGCTTGCGCCATTTTTCTTCCGGAACAGTGGCGTGTTTATGTTTGAAAGTAATAGTATAGAGGCAATTCTATGTGACTGACGTTACAATCAGAAGTCAATTTTTAGACTTTCAAAAATGACAGTTTCTCTCTTCGAACAGAAGTTAATGGGAAAAAATAATTCAGATGCTTCGCTAAGAGTAGTAAGTCATGTTAAACTTAAGAAAAATGAAATTACTGCTTTAATTAATGAAATAAATTGACATTTTATGTGACTCTCACGTTACATACTTTTGTGACTCACGTTACATTTGTGAATTCTGAGAACTGAATGCTTAATAATAATGTTTTTGAAATTTTTAATCGGTGCTAAAATTAACTTTCTTATATATATATTTGATAATAATTGCTTATTAATGAAAGACATTGAAATTAAAAAAAATAATGTCCTATAAACATACTTATGTGTAGTAAAAATGCGAAGTAAATTATCATTTTGATTCAAAATTGTGTTTAGATCTGAATTTTGCCATTTCTTTTTTATCAAAAACATTAATCACTACTTTTTAGCAGCTTCTGCGAATTCTTGCACATTATTTACTAAACATTTCTTTTTTTCACTTGGTTGAAAGCATGTCGTTTAACACTGCCTCAAATTCCGTCTACTGGACCCTTACCATGTGATGTTGCAAAATAGTTCCACTTATTGAATACAAATAATAAATAACTATAAACAAGTCCACTTGTTTCTGTTTCTAATGTGCACCTTGGATCTCATCCTGAAAGGTACAAGTAGTTTTCAGAAAAGTTTACTTGCATCACTCATTGATATGCCTTAGCTTGATGGCGCTTAAAGTAAAACTGCGAAATGGGACTCGAAATAAGTCGCTACAAATTCAAATATAACCCAGAACCTTCTACTTTTTGACGATTGTTCTCTGCATCTCGTTTCCAAAAATACCGTGTAAGGTCAAATTCTTTTGTTCAGGCAATGGATAAATGTTTTTAAAACCTTGTGCATCTTTGCAAATGTTACGTTGGCTTAGCCAACAATTTCTAGAAGAACTGCACAATATTTTTATGGGAATGAATGGAAGTAAGCGGGAACACTTTAAATATGGAAGTGTAATGAATTTTCAGCACCTATATGAAATTCTCATGGTATATACATAAGCAGCATTATGAGGAATCTTATTTCTCAGATCTCATTCAAAAGAACATGCTTTGGGCGCAATTCACAAATCTTGCTCTTACCAAGTTCTGATGGATTTTCCAGTTTGAACATTTCAAATACTTCCTTCAGTGACCACATAAGATAGTGAGCTTGTTTTTTTTATTTTAGTTCATTTTCCCAAATCGTAACGACGTCTTTACGTCCAGGAGTCATTCGGCTAATATCATCTCGTTCATAAAATGGTATAATTTTGTCTATTTTATCTGTACTCAAAGCTGATGACTTCGAATGATTACTAATAGAATCAAAACATGCATTTAAAGTCACATTAAAAATTTTGCTAAACAATTTACTCACCACAACTTCATTTCCATGTGGTATGCTAGGTAAACCTCGCTTTGCTTGGGTCATAGCTTTGCCAAAATTGTTAGCATTTTTGTACGATTGAGGTGTTTTTTCTTTGAATTCTCTTTGTTCCTTTAAACGCGATACTTTTTAACTCTATTTCTAACCTTTTCCCCTTCTACATCAGTATTTCATAATAAGAGGGTGCTTTTCTTTTTATTCGTCACAATTTCTTTCTTAATTTAATTTTTCTCTGAGCTTTCTTCTTTCTTGGACTCTCTACAGCTGCAGTAGGTGCACAATATAATTTTTATATTATATAAAGAAAAAGAATAAGTTTAAAATAAATCTATCACAAAATCGGTTGCACTAAAGCCAATTATTTGTGTACAACATTTAACTTAATGTGTGGACTCACGTTACAAAATTAAATGTTTTCTATCTGTTAAGAAAAAGCATGAATTAAAATAAAATTTGTCATTTACTTTTACTCTTCATACTAAATAAGAGGAAAAGTGAAAATTTTAATTTTAAACATAGAATATTGTAAACGAATTAAAAAAAACTAAGTTTTCGTGACACGTTACATTATAGTAAGTACCTTTTCGGAAATTATTCCATAAATATAGTAATAAATACCTGTTACAAAATTAGACATAATTTCCTCTACCGAAATCCCTCTTTCTGTTATGCATGAAAATTAAGCAAAAATAGACAATAATATTAGAAAAATTTGTCTGCAAAGACAGCCAAGTTCACTGAAAAAAAATCTTCACATCTATGGTTTTAGAACAGCTGACCATGTACTGATAAAATAAATGCGTAAGGTGTTGCCAAATTCAATTTTAAAAACTTTAAACTATCTAGAAAAGAATTAAAGAAAATACGAGTTAATTTTCTAAAATTTGTTTCACTTGCATGTCCCTTGTTTTGTGGAATTATCCATAGTCATTTTTTATTGTGTTCTATAACAGCAGAGAATTCAGAACAGAATATCTGTTCGAAGTGCTTGTTCTGTTTGGCGAAATCAGAATTTGTTTTTGTGAACTTACGTTACATTTATTTCTAATGACCGATCACTGACCTCTTTGACCTTAAAGGACGAACTGATAGCTACTTGTGAAGGAGCACCCAGTGGATGATCCAACGCTACACCTAACAGGGACAATCACCTGCATCCATGCACTTACAAATCGGTATTCGAACCCGGGACTTGGGTTTCCAGAAATCGGGACAAGTCCGGAATTTCCGTGTGTTTTCTCTGGGAACTTTAAGTTGTCCAAATTTTTCAGAGAAATCATCAATTCAATCCAAATGTTGTATTGCTTGAATCACTTTGTATCCGAAAAATGTGTTTTGGAAGTTCAAGGAATTGTTTGGGTCAAGATTCTTTTTTATTTAAGGGGTATTTTTTATTTGTAATGCTGTTATTCCTTGTTTGTAACAATTTTTATTTGACCGTTTTAATGTAAAAGTATTTTATTGATATCTCATCAAGTGAGTTTTATTTATCAGGAATTAAAATTGAGTTTGTCAGGTACTTATATTTTTAGGTCTGGTAACCACATACCCAGGACCTACTGGGTGACTATGACCACTATACCAGATAGGCGACAATTACTTTTTACTTGTGTGCTTATTTTTCTAGTATTTATGTTAGTACAGATCCGCCTAGATAAATATGCTCTATTTGTAAATAATAAATAGATAATAAAATTTGACTAGAGCACTATTGGGAATTTCTGGACTTCATTTAATGATTTTACAAGGAATATTTAATTTTTATTGTTATTTTGAGACACATTTTTTCCGTGTCGGCGCAAAAGGGGTTCAGTCTGACCTTTGATGGGTTCAAAGGAGTCAAGTGAATCACTATAATTTAATAAATATATGCTTAAAATCAAAACTAAATGAATCTACGAATCTAAATTAAAATTACTTGTATCATGGCATGCTTCTTTTTCTTCTTGAAAATTTGTGAAAAAGAGAAATATTCAAATTAAGAATCTGAGAAGTAGCCATTTTGACTTAATCCCTTTTACCCTGACACGAAAGATTTATTGCTAAACATTCTTCCGCAAAATATGTTCGTTTAGAGAGACGTGAAAAATATTTTGATTATGCACTTTTTATTCAATTTTGTTACTTTTTGGGTAAGTTAAGCTTTAATTGAAAATTTCAAAAATACGTCATATCGTTGGCTTACAAGAGAAACACGCAAATTCAAAATTTTAAAGACGTGAGCTTTTAACTTTTATAAACCATAATGTGGTGATCTTTAGGCCAGTGAAGTTATCTTTTATTTGCATGAAGGTTAGATTTCTTTCTGAGAAGCACACTTAGTGAGTAGAATGTTTCCACCTTCGCTTTCTCAGAACTAGAATTTTTGACTTGGTGTGTTTCACTTGAAAGCCGATGGTATTCCGTTTCCATGATCTGAAAAAGCTTGAGGAAGTGTCTCAAAGTTTTAATCATTGTAAGTGATTTTGCTTTGTCAGTCATTCTAGAAATCTAGACTTATTACTAATTAAACTAAAACCAATTTACCCAATGATTTGGTAAAGACTGTGCTCTTAGCTTAGGGGCTACATTTCAGAAAATATTCATTAAATTTTAAGAACTTCTCAGAACCATTCACAAAACTTACGGCACCATTACATTTTCTAGTTGTATGAAAACTGATAATTGTTCTGTTGGAATTATCATTAGTTTGATGTATGTAAATTGAAAAAATACATGATTTAAAAGAATATAATATCGGAAAAATATTTTTGAAAAAGTTTGAATGTTTTATGTTGAATATCTGGTAATAAATTTTGTTTAACTAGGAATTATCTTAGTGAGCAGTTGTCTAAAAATGTCATGAAAATTACATAACACATTCCCATTTTAAATAACATGCTACGATAATACATTCCGATTGTTGGATATAAATATTTTAATATCGGTAAAGAACTGCAATGAATATTCGAACTTCTCAATCTACCTCATTACTGTGACTACTTTGAGCATATTTTCTTACACATTTCTAAACAAGAGGATTCTACTAGTCTGTTATCTTTATACTGACACGATACGATGCAAATTGCCATAGTATCGTGTCAAATATTTTTGACACCTTACGTACACTAACCCTCCAAGTAGTTTCTACGAGATACATATCTTGATCATCAAGATACGACAAATTTTACAAATGGCGAAATATCTCACCATCAAGAGCTGGTTGATTTTGCTGTATCTAACGAATGACTAGATGCTAACGACGGATACCTTATCGAGACAACCACCAGGAGGGTTAAATAGCAAAGATTTTTATATTCTGTTTTCTTGGGTTTCTAGCTATGTGGGAATAAAAGTCAATGAGCTTATCGACGATGCTGTAAAACATGCATCTGTTCAGTTACAGCAAGACATTCCTTTTCCAGCTATTAAGATGTCTATGAAAAATTTTATTCACTATTCGTGGCAGAGGTCATGGAATCTGCAAGTAGCCAACAAATTGCATTCAGTTAAATCGTTCATTCATTAGTAGCCAGTGGTCCCAATGTGAAGGACAGGTGTTAAATTGACCGCCTTTGGATTGTACACAAACGTTTCATCCATCGTCTTCTTAGGGGAACAGGCTACTTTTGGTGGAACGTTTGGTGTTCTTTTTTCTGTTCATCACATTCTGATTGTCTGCCCCAATTTTACCAATCATCGTTATAGATTTTTAGAAGCACAGTTTTAAACTTGCAAGATTTGGTTAGGAAAACACATCCAAATATTTTTGCATTCCATGGGTTTTCTTAGCTGTATAGAATATTTTTTAACCCTTTCATGTATTTCACATCCCAAAATACCTTTTATTGTTGATCGACGTGTTATAAATGCATATTTTTACTCAGTTTATTTTACTTTTTAAAATCCGCATTTACTTTCATGACAGTTTTTCTTCACGACTAATTGCTTGATGTATTTTAATTAATGACTAGCCGTCAAGCCGGCTAGCAACCGGCGTCTGTAAGAGTTCACAGAACAGCTGAATTTTAGCATAAAAACCAGAGTTAATATCTTCGAATGATACAAAAATAAAACAAAAATATAATAAAAGTCAAAATTAAGATCTAATTAACACAGTAAATAATATAATTTCTGTAATCTGAATCTATATATATGAATCATATCAACGCTCATGGTGCTGATTTCATCTTTGCATGTAGTAGTAGGGATACAACATAACCGAGTAATTATTTTATTCTAATATATCATTAATATGAACCTATGTACATTGCCCAAATCACACTACTGATTTCATCTTTGAATGAGGTATGTGGGGGTACATAGAACCGAGTATAAAAATTTATGATGTTATTCTATTTCTAGAATGTCTATAAACACAATTGTATATTTCAGAAGTTGGAGACACAATAGATACCAAGTCAAAAGAAAGCAATCTTGATAGACCAACATATAATTGGCCATGGCTAAAAACTGGCTTTGATAAAGCTAAACATATTTTTTCAAAAGTTCGTCCCTTTGCGATTTATTAATTGTCATCGAAAAAGCTAATCGAATAGAAACTGTTTACGCTTAAACTTAAAAGGCATGTTAGCATTTGAGGGAATGAGCAGTATTCGAGGTATGAGGATTGTTTTATTAACATTGTCATCAATTCTTTTTGATTTAATGATATTTCGTTGCAAGTTAGAAATTATAAGTCTTGTGCCATTGCACAAACTTTGAAGGGGCTTTAAGCAACGTTGTTATGGCTCCTTGCTTAATTTTTAGTTTATGCGGTTGCATACCTGCTGGCGTTAAACTATTTAGGAATTACTCAGGGTATGCAAGTTGATCTTGAGGATCATCAGTTCTGATTTTACCTACACTTTCATAAATGACTTCAGATCCAAGCATACAATTTAAAACTTGATGATTGATTTCAATGTACAATTCATTAGTAACTGTAAGAATGGCTGGCTCGCCCTTTAAGCTGTTGTGATTTGTGACTTTTGTTAAATCTAAATCATTGTATAGTTCTCGAACAGGGTCTTGGATAACAAATTGAGGGCAATTTAACTCTGTCTCCATATTTGCATTCTCCAATTTCAAGGAGCCAAATGCAAACTCTCAGTAGCAAGAGCACGCATATTTTTCTTAAGCTGCAGAACGTGAAATTTAGACCAAAGTCTGTTTTTTATGCAACTTGCAACGGTTAAAGAGAGTGACCCTCTTAATATCACATGTAAAACTTGTCGGAGAAATCTCCACCCAGTAAAACAACGTTTCCACCAAATGGTTCATGGCAATTTGATAAGTCTCGAAGAAGTCGGTCAACAGCTAAAAAGCATGCACATGTGTCATTGGAGCTTCATCCCATAATATGAGTTTAGTTTCCAATATTAATTTTGCTTCTGGTGCATTGGGTTTCAAATTACACGTTGAATTTCCTTTCAGAATGAGAGGAATTTTAAAAACCGAGTGAGCGGTTCTCCCCATCTAACAAAGTGGCTGCTATTCCTGTTGATGCAACAGGTGTAGCATGATTCCCTCTTCCTATGATTGCGTGCAACAATGTTGAATACACAAAAGTTTTCCCTGTTCCTGCAGGTCCGTCTAAAAAGAAACCTTTTTGAAGATTTTCTTGATCTTCATGTATTGCATTTAGTGTGGTTTCAACAACTAATCTTTGTTCAGCGTTCAGCTTTTCCATATTTATTCGAGCTTTGGATTGCTCCTGTAAAACATTCCAGGAAGATAAACATTTCAATTGGAAAAGTTAAACATGGTAATTTAAGCTTCTCCAGACTGAAACTATAAGCTTTGAGAAGTTCATTGATTTCAGCAAGAGCGTACTGAGGCCCAGTTTCTTCGGAGCATCTGTGTACCAAGTTTTCACAAATGGAGTTTTTATGTTGAGTCCAAAGTTGAGAAACATTTTCAACCTCCCCGAACCACCCACATATTATAGCAAACAACACTCGTAAACGACTTGGCATTTGTGTCTGCTGCATCAGCAAGGGTATCATTCCAATGTTGATTTCCTTCAAGAAAACCGAGATCCTTACATGCTTGTTGGAAACTGTAGCATTCTATCCCACGAACAGTTTTCAAATCATCAAAATTCACTGCACAGATTTTTGCAGCAGTAGCATTCGAAGATAGTACTTTTCCTAACCACTGAGAAAGTCTATACCGCAGAGAAAGTCTATAAGTATAATACTGCAGCTGTACAATACCCGCACCCCCTCTCTTCAACGTGCTCCAGTCCGTCAAACCAACCACATTCTCCTTTTGGGAAAAGCAGAGGATAAACCATAGGCTCAATGTAGTGATTCATCGATGAAATGGTTCTGCAACCTGCATCACTTAGATAGATGCAAATATCTCGGTTTGCAGGTGGTTCTACATAATCTCCAACAAATATTGCAGCAACTTCTGTTCTAGAAATAGGGGCATTGTATCTGCGCATATCTAATTCTGGATGCTCCATAAAAATCATTTTAACATTCATGGCAGGATTAAATTCTATCAACTGATGCATCCGTAAGTATGATTTGGCAAATGAATTTACTTCCCGTAATAATGCATCCAGTTTGTCCATTACAGAATATAAACAGACTGGGTTATTTTTAGTACGGCAATAGTTTGCCTCGCTAGAATCAAATATGTACAACTGACTATACCCAGGTTTATTGTGTTCATTTTTGTACAATGGAGGAACCATGTGGTAGATCTAGCTATGAATGCGAAAGCAATATCACCCTCTTCCAATAATTGAAATCAAAATATGCGCAAAATTTGAATTCCGGCTACAGATAAAAACACTCGAGCGTGGATTCAAGATTGTAGATTGTTGTTTTCCCTTTCGTTGCCATTCGGTAATAGACAAATAACCGCGTTTTCTGTGCCACTTACGTTTGTGATATATATATATATATAGAGAGAGAGAGATGTTCAATTCAATCATTGTTTATGACCTTAGTAATTTCGCTTCTGGATTTTGATAATTTTGCTATTATTTTATCTATACAATGTTTTATTGTTTTATGTTGCGTTTCCCGCAGCTTGTCCACTTTTGGACCTTGCGCCATTAAACCCAACCAACCAGTTCTTTATAAGCAGCACTACTAATAACACACGGATTACCAGATTTAAAGAGAAAAATATCTCAATCTTCTTTTGAAAATCTTCCAAATGCGTCTGAACAATTTTAAAGTATTTTGTCATCACAGAAAGTAATTGCTTTATAAAATATTTTAGTGTAAACATGAATAAACCACCAGAAGACGAAATAAAATTCTTCGCTTGAGAACTAATTAAAATTAACGACATTTTAATGACGCTTGGCGATAATTCCCTCCGACTCTAAATTACGAATGGGGAACAATTAGTCAGACTTCATAGAACAGCCGTGATTTGTTGAATAAAAGAGAATGTATTCAAATCGCATTCTAAAATCAAGCGAAGCAACGTTACTTTTGGAATAAAACAGTAAGCATATACTTACACAAAAATTCTAGCTCTCTTTATATTTAGCTTAATACAAAACCCCTCTCCTACCAACAGAGGAATGTTGTGCAATTAGTGTATAACAATTGCAGGCAAATATATTAATGAAGGATTATTGTGCCCAGTACCCAATGCAAAATTTCGTTGTCCAACAAGCTAAAAAGTAGTCCAAGGCATTGCGTCCAATCTGGAAACTGCATCCGTCAGAAATCATCACCGACGTAATTTTAATACTATTTGTTGAACTTAACAAATAGGCGAATTCTATATATTAGTGTAAGTATCTGGGTATAAAGTATCAGAAGAGCACCTGCCATTTCCTGTGATCAAGTGCCAGGATGACGATAGAGATCGAGACAGATCGTCGAATGAGATCTCAGAGAGAGAGAGACAAAGAGAGACTTTGGAGAACCTAAAAGAAGGAAGGTGACAGACGGTCACGCACCAGGATCATGTGATAAAGCGATCATGTGATGTATAAATGAACACTAATAAAATCAGAAACTAAGGATATTACTTCATGTTCGCCGTGTTTAGTTGAAGTACTTAAGAGCATCGATTTTAAAACTAAGGTTGAAAGGCGCAGGAATGCTTTTACAAAGAAAATATATATTAAACTTTCTAAGTATTTATTGACTACTTGACTGGGGCATTTAAAAAATTTCTGCTCAACTTTCTGCAATTAAAGCTTCATGAAAATCAATTTTCTTACTCTGCTTATCACACTGATGAGAGAATGCATATTATTGAATGCAGATCTGATGACAAAAATGCAAAAAAGTAAATAATGATTGGTTTACAGAACATTCATACTAGTTATATTTGAGTTAAGGTTTTAATTGCAGTACCGAAATAAAATGTTTTCAATATAATACGCAGTTGTTTTTATGCAATTTATTTTCCCCTAATTACTGTAAGTACTGAAAACCGAAGCTCAAATCCGAGTAAGAATTTAATTATGACTATTCCTATTTATTACAAGATATTGCTAAAACTTCGTTACAATTTCTATTTGAATGTATTTCTCTTCCTTCTGTGTCAGAAAAAAGCTTTCCTTGTGTGTATGTTCATTTCTTGACGGCAATTTAGAAGCGGATCCATGAGATCAAGAACACAAGTCGGATTACATATGTAAACAATTATATTCTTGATTAATCTCGACATTTTTCATTGAGTAAAAATTAGTACTTCAAAATCATGGATTAAAAATTTAAGGGATAAAAGTATTCAGATGAAAGCTCTTGGAGTTCTTTCTCGTTGAATCTTGTATAGTTTTTAATATCTGAAACTCAAAAGAGAAAATATTTTTAAGTATTATCCCAAACACCGAAGAATTTCAGTATGTGTAAGGCAAACATTTAACCCCCGAAAAACTTTAATGTTTTTGGACGACTTCTTTTATTCTATAAGAGAAAAACAAACCAATTTTCATACATACAAGTCCCAAGGAAATTTTATTTACCTTTTCACAGTGTATGGTGTCCTCTATAAAGAAACTATTCTATTTTTAAAACATTCGAAGCTTTCGCAGTAGAAAACATTTCACTTTTTTAAAAATCTATATACATTCTTATCTCTTCTGGGGATAAAAGAAAATTGAGAATTGGTTTTGTTGTGGCTTTTGCACTCTTGGTGGAAAGAATAGCTTTATTTATTTACAATTCTCAGACTGGAAATACATAACGGAGTTTGGCAACGGTCCAGTGACCAAAACAATATCCCCGTCTTTATTATTATACTCTAACCAGAATGGACTTGACAGCTATCATTGAATTCTGGTGTTGACTGTTTTCCGTTATTGGATCTATTTCAAACTGCCTTTATAAAAGGAGATATTGCGAGAGTTTTGAAATAGTCATCGAAAACCTCGACTATTCCTTTTCACTTTATTGAATCTATCTATTGTGTACCTGAAGATAGTTGTGGTGGTGATTTAGCGTCTAAGGACCCCAGAAATCTGGCAATCTTTGATAAATTTAAAATTCGATGGCAAAAAAATTGGAAAATCGATAAAACCTGAAGCAAAACCACGATTTTTTAAAGTAAATCTGAGTAAGACGTCAGTTTCTATTTTGACGTCCTTGATTTTCACCTCAAATAGCCGATCATGGTATGCAGGTGCCCAATCTTATCAGCTTCAAGTGGTTTCTTTCTATGATTGGTTAATGGTGTTTGTTATGCGCAGTGGGTACTTTTAGCACAGTCCCTCCCCATACACCCGAGTGAGGCTAGCATCCAATCCAGATGATATACTCAATTGCTCCTTGTGCCATGGTCTATTTTCCCCGATTTTCCTGCCGTTCTAAGATTGCCATCAAGCTCTAAGACTTATGTTTTGTGTGTGAGCTTGGCAACATTAAATTTGTATTAGTTAGTCTTCGAATTTCAACGTTGGTCGTTTTGTGATTATTTCAAATAATAGTTTTCTGAACAAATGAGATTGGCAAATTGAATTTGTATTAACCATTCTTCGAATACCAAAGTTGGCCGTTTTGCAATTATACAAAATCGTTTTCAGAACAAATGAGTTCGGCAACATTGAACTTGTATTTATTAGTCTTCGTATTTCAACGTTGGTCGCTTTGTTATTGTTTTAAATAATCGTTTTCTGAACAAATGAGTTCGATAAAATTGAATTTGTATTAATTACTTTTTGTACCTTGGCAACACACGTCGTATTTTTGTTATAATTCTAAATAATTGTTTTTAAGAATAGATGTTCGTGTTTCGAATTCCTTCTTTTATAAATTTGTAATCAAATTCTCTATATTTATTTACACCTTTACAAAATAATATAGAATTATTACAAAAAATGATGTTGCCAAAGTACAAAAAGATTAATACAAATTAAATATTGACGAGCACATTTGTTCAGAAAACTATTATTTAGAGCAATCACAAAACGACCACCGTTGAAATACGAAGACTAACTAATACAAATCCAATGGTGTGTGTATTGCTAAACTCACACGCAAAACATAACAAACTCCCACCTACTTTGGCAAGAGCTAAAGACAGTGTTCGGTCATCCATCAGAGTTGTCATGATTGGGCCTTTTGTGCTCCTTTGTAACTTAGGGCTAAAATGATTTGTATTGAAGGGCCGCGGTGGCCCGGTTGGAAGAGTAACGAACTAGCAACCGAAGGGTTGCGAGTTCGAATCCAGCCAAACACCGTCGTGTACAAAGGGGGCTGGTGCACGTTAAATCTGTCGTGGCCTCAAATGTCCTCACGTTGGCGTGGTGTGGAAGTTTGGAGAGTGGGGTGCCAGCTCAGGTGTTGCCTCGTCATCTGACCGTGGTTCAAAATTACGTGGTGTTGTCCTCGGATCTTTCCCTTTGGGATTGATCCCGGACCGTCACCAATAGCCCATTGTGTTGCTCCAGTGTGACGTTAATTGAAATACCCAAATACCCAAAAAAAAAAGATTTGTATTGCCTGCGTAAAAGAAACAATTAGGCAAATGGGGTTGACTTTTATGAGGGTATTCTAAGTCGATAAGTATAAGATTTTTTACAGCTTTCGTATGAATCTGAGGATCCCGAATTTTCAATGCTACGCTGTTGTTACTTATTTGTTCAAATAAAATTATATTGACGGTTTAGGTAGATTGATATATGAAGAGGTAGGTAGGTAGTTTAATTAACGTCGCACTGGAGCAACACAACGGGCTATTGGCGACGGTCCGGAATCCATCCCGAAGGGAAAGATCGAGGACAACACCTCGTCATTTTGAACCACTCTCAGATGACGAGATAAATACCACCCCCTCTCCAAACTTCCACACCACGCCAACGTGTGGATATTTGAGGCCATGACAGATGTAACGTGTACCAACTCCTCACGTACACGACGGTCTTTGGTTGGATCGAGTTTCGAACTCGCAACCCTCCGATTGACAAACACACTACTCTTCCAACCGAGCTATCACTGCCCCAATAGTTTGGACGAATTGAATTAGGATAAAATGCCCTTAATGATTAACATAAATTGTTGTTTAAAAATTTATTTGACTGGAGGTAGGTATTTAATTAACTTCGCCCTGGAGCAACATAACAGGCTATTGGCGATCAAACCCGAAGTCGAATATTAGTATGAGGACAAATATAATTTTTTTTTTATTTATAGTATCTCACGCACTTTTCACGCTGTCGGACTTGACGTTTTGTCTGAAAAACTGAAGCACTCTGCATGCATTGAATCGGATATTTTCATGCATGTTACATGCAAACTAAAAAGTAAAGTGCGTTTGGAAGTTTTTCAATTATTCAAGCATGTCTGAATATTTTCAAACTATGAATGAAATGAGGGTTTGATGCAGATATTCAGCATGAATAATTTATAAATTTTGTTCTGCATCTTATCAGAAGATGGGAGGGGATATGATGAATTTGAAGACATTTTTTGAAGGGAAATTTTATTTTGTCAAATTGAAGATTGCATTTGTTTTACTTTTCACGTTAGAAACGAGCTATTTGTAGTCGGTAGAAATAACTAAATAACAGTTAATTTCTTATTGAAATGCTAGATATTGCCAAATACAAGGATATAAGAGATGGTTAATTTTGCCATACAATACGACTCATCCAGTTTGTCGTGGTTCACTCAAATTTACAAAATTTAGCGGACTGTGATTACATTTGACAAACATTGATTCAAAATTACTGTACTATCCTAAGTACACATATAATTACTGTACTATCCTAAGTACAAAAAGAGTGATTCCTGAAAGGATGGGGCCGTGGTAGACCAGTCGAGAGTTGCGTATTAGTAACCGGAGGGGTGAGAGTTCGAAACTCGATCCAACCAAAGACCGTCGTGTACGTGGGGGATGGTGCACGTTAAATCTGTCCTGGCTTCAAATGTCCTCACGTTGGCGTGGTGTGGCACATGAAAAGTTACGCCAAATAATGAGTGTCGCCAACATCTATTACGGAGTTACGTACGACACGAATAAATATGAATAAAAATAATCTGAGACAATTATAAATGAAAATAATAGAGCTAGGCAGTTTGGTAGGTAGTTGAATTCACGTCGCATTGGAGCAACACGGATGGCTATTAGTGACAGTCTAGGATAATCCCTAAGGGAAAGATCCGATGACACCTCGTAATTTTGAACCACAGTCAGATTACTAGGTAAACACTTGAGTTGGCAGCCCTTTCTTCATACTTCCACACCACGCCAACGTGAGGAAATTTGTGGCCTCGATAGATTTAACGTGCATAAATCCCCGTGTACACGACGGTCTTTGATTGGAACCTTCTGGTTGCTAATCCGCTACTCTTACAATTGGGATACTGCCTGCTGTTACGGACTCCATTAGCTCATAGACTTCCTTTTGGAACCTGTGATAACTTTTTAACATCAACTATCTAATCTGTTATCTGTACAGCATGGCATTGCCCTCAAAATTGTTAAAATTCTAAATTGCGTTTTGTTTGTTGTTTTCTTATGTTGTTTATTGATGTTCTAATTAATCGCTAAATGCAAAGCGAGATGTATTTATATTGTAATTTAATTGTATATAATACTCAATAATTGCCGTACGTGCGCCCTGTTGGGTGGGCGTGTGCTGGCCCGTTGCCTCTTCTGCTGAGAATCACTTTCCCCGCCCCCCTAAACTGGGCTCTAAACCTCGCGGTGAGCCGGGTGGTGCGTGGGTCGCAAAAAAAAAAAAAAAAAAAAAAAAAAAATTGGGCTACTGCGGCCATATCTAATTCAGGAAAGATTCAAAAGGAAATCTTTACCATTAAAGCAGATTCAGGAAAGAAATTATTGACCTACTATCGTAATAGGGTTCAATCTAAAATGAGAGTTTTTTTGGTGCAAACAAACCTTATGGAAAGCAATGATTTTACTTCCGCTACCCAAATGCGCTAGCATAATATAGGTCGGGGTTATTTTACAATGTAGTTTATCGCAGTTTCGGCGTTTGACGTTTAATTTAATTGTATTGTCATGTCATCAAACAATAAATGATTTGCCTAGGGTGTAATATCGACGAGTTTATTGTAATCGTCGTTGCAAATAAACGTAAAGAGCATGGTGAAGTATTGTCCACAGGGATGGAAGAAGGGTAAGCCAGAAATGCAAGCAATAGAATGAATTCAGAATTGACTTCGAACAATCTACTGTTATAGTATATGAATTCTGAATCCATTCTATGAATGCAAAATTGACGTTGGGAAATCCACTTTCATATGTAAATTCTAAATTCATTCTATGGAATTTTTTATTAGCAAAGTGCTGACATCGTATTCAAAGAAGAGCAAAGTGACGTCACGTTAACCCTCCTGGTGACTGTTTCGAAGTGATGTCTCGCCATTTGGAAACTGACCAGATCTTGATGGACGAGATACCTCGTTATTAGAAGAGAAAAATAACCAGATCTTGATCTCGTCATCATCAAAAAGCAGGCAGTATCTGGATGACGAGATATCTCGTCATTAACAAAATTGGTTAGACGACCAATTGGTTAGATATCTCGCCGAAAGGACTTGGAAGGTTGAGAATACGTACAGGAAGCCACGTCACCCTAAAAATACTACCACCACCTATATTTAGCTTTACAGAAAAAGTGTATCATTGTTATGCATGAAGTACTTATGGATATGAAGAAACGTTTTGAAAAATAACGCGAAAATTTTCTGCATGAGCATGTCTTTTTTAGCCATTGCAATGCAAAACTGAATAATTTCTAGAAAAAGGGAAATGGCGAAGTGTAAGAATTCCTCGTAAATGGGGAGACCGTTTATGGATTTTTGATAGGAAGGAAATCGAATAAAGTTGAGGGAAACCCCCGAATCACTCTCCAACAAAAGACAACAAAACTTCGCAGGGATTGTGGAAAAGGCCTGAGGATAAAAGAACTTAAATCCAAAGAAACTCCGGGGGAAAAGAAAAATATTTATTTTCTTGATGGAAGAAAGCAGAAACCAACGTGAAAAGAGAGTATAAGAGGTTTGAAATCTAATTCCCAACTCCCTTCCCGCTGTATTTTAATTTCCAAGGAAGCATTTCGTTCTTGTGGATTTAAAAGGATGAGAGGGTTAATTGAATTTGAGATCCATGCCGTATCCAGACTAAATTCTGTGTATTATAATGCATCACAGTATCGGTAATAATATTTCTGCAAACTCTCCATTTTATTTATACTCTTTAATATTATATATCTTTTAAATTCGGGCTTCGAAAGAATCCGAAAATTCTTTCACAGCAGTCGAACAAATATGTCATCGTTAAAATTGCATTTTCTACCAAAAGAAACCGAAAATTCTACCTACAAACCGAAAATTCTTTCACAGCAGTGTTTACAGTTGGTATGTCACCGTTAAAATTGCATTTTCTACAAAATGTTTTCAAATACAAAACGTAATTTCTTCGTGAACGAGAGGCTTTTTCTGTAAAGCTAAATGGTAGATGGCGCTAGTTTTTTTTGTGGTGGTACGTGCTTCCGGTACGTATTCCGTTTTGTGTAGGTAGAAATAAAATCCTCGTCTTCCGATAGTTTGAGGGCCGCGGTGGCCCGGTTGGAAGAGTAACGGACTAGCAACCGAAGGGTTGCGAGTTCGAATCCAGCCAAACACCGTCGTGTACAAAGGGGGCTGGTGCACGTTAAATCTGTCGTGGCCTCAAATGTCCTCACGTTGGCGTGGTGTGGAAGTTTGGAGAGTGGGGTGCCAGCTCAGGTGTTGCCTCGTCATCTGACCGTGGTTCAAAATTACGTGGTGTTGTCCTCGGATCTTTCCCTCTGGGATTGATCCCGGAACGTCACCAATAGCCCGTTGTGTTGCTCCAGTGTGACGTTAATTGAAAATACCAATACCGATAGTTTGAAGAATCTCATATTTCTAAAACTGCGAAAGGGCCGCGGTAGCCCGGTTGGAAAAGTAAAGGATTAGCAACCGGAGGGTTACGAGTTCGAATCCAATCAAAGGCCGTCTTGTACAAAGGGGCTTGTGCACTTTAAATCTGTTGGGACCTCAAATGTCCTCACGTTGGCGTGGTGAGGAAGTTTGGAGAGTCAGCTCAGGTGTGACCTCGTAGTCTGACCTTGGTTCAAAATTACGTGGTGTTGTCCTCGGATCTTTTCCTTTGGGTTCGATCCCGAACAGTCACCAATAGCCCTTTATATTGCTTCAGTGCGACGTTAATTAAAAAAGAAAATGCGATTCGAAATACTTATAACAGATCCATTTTCAACACAATATTTTAATAAGTAAACTGACTTTACCAAAGGGTTCTCCAAGAATTAAGCTTCAGTGGAAACCCAAGGGACATTTAAATTAAATGGAGCAAGTGGAGTGAATGCCAATTCAGAAAATCAGAGCACCAAACAGCAGACACCGACAAAATGAATTCATCTTTCGTTTGTGAAATTGCATTGCTTTTGTAAATAGCTCTACATGCAATAAACGAAATTTAATTTTATTAGTTTCCAAATGTTGACCTCAAATCCTCCATCCATCTGTTTAATATCTTAGTTAAAATCTAGTTGACGGTTTGGCCTTGAGCTCCAAGTTAGGTTTTCGTCGCCAATAAGCATAAAGGTCGTCGCCAATAAGGATAAAGGTCGTCGCCAAACTTCATTCTGGTAACCCACGTAGTAAGCAACTAGATTTGAAGCAACACCTTACTCATAATCTATAGAATCGAAATTTAGCAACTGGACCATAGATTATTTCACATCTGAAAGGAAAATAATGTTTGGAAATGCATAATTTATTCTATTTGAAAATGGATTTCTACATTGTAAACTTACAAATATATTCTATGTTATACTAAGTAACATCATTTACTGGTACATTTAAAGTACCGTAAGGATTTGATTTAAAACGGAATGTCTGTTGGAGTGAATTTAAAATAAAACTGCTGATCTTGGAATACACTGCTGGCCACCCAAATTGCAACACCAAGAAAGACAAGAGATATCACAACAAAATTTATTTTGTAGATAACATGTTGACCAAGTATCAAATGATTAAATTTATAGACTTCTGTGAAGTGTGGTTCCTGCCAAAATCAGTAGCCAGAGTAGCCGCCATTGTTGGAGATCACCGCTGCCACACGCCTCGGCATTGATTCAAAGAGACTTTGGATGTGTTCTTGGGGTACAGCAGACCAAGCAGCTTCCACACGTTGCCAAAGTTGATCTGGTGTGGCAGCTGGGAATGTATTCTGGGTCAATCGTTGAGCAACCATGGACCACATGTTTTCTATCGGCAAAAGATCCGGAGAGCGAGCTGGCCGGGGAAGCAATTCAATCTGGCGATTGACGAAGAACCCTTGGACAATGCGTGCCACGTGTGGTCGTGCATTATCCTGTTAAAATATGGCTGTGGGCAAGCCCTGAAGGTAAGGAAGGACAACTGGCTCCAACACCTCGGAGATGTAGCGCTGGCTGTTTAAAGTACCGGCAATGCGTACTAGAGGAGTGCGAGAGTGATATCCAATACCGCCCCATACCATAATACCCGGTGCAGGACCAGTGTGGCGGTGCATAACGCAGCTGTTCAGCATCCTCTCTCCACGGTGTCTCCAGTCTCGAATCCGACCATCGTGGTGTTGCAGACAGAAGCGTAAAGACAATTTCATTCCATTCTGCCGTCCACATCCTTCTTTCATCGCACCATTGGCGGCGGAAACGTCTGTGGTTCTGCGTCAAGGGTAGACGATACAATGGACGTCTTGCGGACAGACCACTCTGCTGTAAACGGCGTCGAATGGTACGCGCAGACACTGGATGATGCGGTACAGACTGAATGTGCTGTGCTATGGTTCGTGATGTGGCTGAGCGATCCGTCACTGCCATACGCACAATATGCCTGTCATCACGTGAAGTGGTGCACTGAGGTGGATGCGATCGAACACGTTGGTCCGTCGTACCCTCCTGCATCCAACGATCACATATCCGCATTACAGTTGTTTGGTTTCGTCCAACACGACTACCGATTTCCCTGAAAGATAATCCACAATCTCGGTAGGCCACTATCCTTCCTCTGTCGAACTCGGATACTTGATCAAAAGATGATCGCTGTTTTCTACGAGGCATAATTGATCGTTTTTTTTGAAAAAACCACAAGAAAAACACAATTGCCGTACTTGAAATCGTCGAAATCTCCAAGCCTTAAATAGCGCTTTGAAGTGGCGCCACAGGCGCGCGTGATGTGCGTCTGAGCTGAAATTCTAATCATTTGCCTCCGCTAATGCATGTTGTAAATTTCATATTATTTGCATGCTTCCTTCAGGGTGTTGCATTTACGGTGGCCAGCAGTGAAGTTAGTTAGCAATTTTGAAAAATTGAAACTTTTTGTCAAGTGGCAGAAGGCAAAGGTTGCTTACTTTATAAGTTGAAGCTGTTCTTATGCAACTTGTATACATTTGAAACATTCGTTGAGAGCAGTGATTTTTTAAAAAACCTTTTAAAATCGACATTTTGTTTCTTAAAAAATTTTAATCGATTTTTTTTGTGTTTGCTTTGTCTACAATGATGATATTTATTTTTAAAACAAGCTCCGTTATTCCACGTGCCGTTGAATGGAATTTTCACGAAAAAATGTATTTGCTTCAAAATAAACTAATCACGAATACCGTAGCTATTTAATTTACCATCCTCTCATAATGATGATGAAATTCGGAGACATCTCATCCCTGGTGCAAGAAAGCCACAAGTCAAAAAATATTGAGAGGAAAACTAAGAACAAGACTACCCCGAAGATCGCCATTTTTACTGAAAATAAACTTACGGGGAATTCGTAATCACTCCCAAACACAAAACCGACTTCTGTAGTAGCCACCTAGGTATAAACTTTTGTAGTTCGTCTTACATCAGGAATGCGATGAATGTGGAATAAATTTTTAGATGCATGTATACATATTTGCGTTCGAAGTAAATTGTAGTAGCTATTGAAAAGTCAAAACGATGTTAAAAAGTGATTTTCCGTACACTCAAAGGATGCTTGCATTTTTTTTATGAAAGAGAAGTGATTAGTCTGATCACTTTTCAATCAACATTTAACCAATTCAACCAACCCGAGCAACGCCGGGTATTTGTGCTAGTAACACAAATATCTTCTATATTGTACTAGATAGTAGATAACATGTTGATTGAACACCATTAATGGTAACACTAGGTAACACCATTTAATGGTATATTTAAGTATATCTAAACGATTTCAACAAATCGGACAACTTCCTAATTTTCTTGTTTTTTCTAAACTTTAAAACTTCGATGAGAACGAAGGATACATGCATGTACTTCCTTCAAAAAAGACATTAATTTCGTAGAAGTTCCACAAATAACAACTTTCATTATTCTAGCTTCTCCGATTACCCGAAGTAGTTTTAAATTTAATCTGAAGCACAACGTTTGGGATATGATTTATCGTTCCTCTGGTGGACAGTATTATTTTAATGGTATAACGGGAGACAATGTACTGACACAAGCACTATACTTCATTCCAGTTTCTTAGCAAAGAAAGATTTATTATCCAAGGGTAATAAATCTTTCTTTTCCAAGTGTAAATATAGGTTTCATTAGAATTGTAATGGAAGCTTTTGCCGTTTGGTGTTTACTGTTCATTTCTTTCAGCCGCGTTCATTTCAAGGCAGCCGCGGGAGTTTCATTGGTTCTTTTAACCTCTGTTCTGCGAGATGATATAGTGTTGTTTGAGCTTATTTATTATGTAGTTTATGTTGCTGGTGTTATTATATTCCTTAGCATTTCATAGAACTAGCGATTTCTATAAAGAAACGAAATTTCGTTTCTATAGAATAAAATCCTATTGTAATGGAATGAACATTTCGCTCGAACCGTTTACAATAATTTAATTTAGAAGTTAAAACAAAACTTTCTAACACAAGTATAGACACAAACCTAATATCTCGGGGGAAAAGGTTACAGGAATGTGTTCATGATCGCAGCCGGCGTGAAACTTTTCTTTCTCGCTTTTAGTTCGGCAACAGTTTTGAGTTTTATAGCTCCCAAGCTGGCGCTGCGCTCGTAGTTCACTCGTAATACACTATAGAATTCTGTAAAGATTTCCACAGAGAAAACGAGCTCTGTTTGTATAGAAATACATTTTTATAGAATCAGAACTCGTTTTTAGAGAAGTTATATAGAAAAATAAAGTCGCGAAACAATAGAAATGAGCTTCTGTAGAATTCTATAGAGGTTTTTACAGATATTCTATAATTTCTATAGGCTTGAATAGAGGTTACTTTATAGAACTTATAGAAAAACGGGCCATAATTCTATAGGATTCTATAGACCATATTCTATAGAAATTTCTATAAAATTCTATATAACTTTTTCGTAGGGGTAGAGAAACAGAATACAATACATCGAGTACTTTCAAGTATCGAATTGGTATTCGAATACAAATACAAAAACGATTAAAGAATCACACAACTGCGATATAAGATATAAGTTTCATTATGTAATTGGTATTCGAATACAAATACAAAAACGATTAAAGAATCACACAACTGCGATATAAGATATAAGTTTCATTATGTAATTGGTATTCGAATACAAATACAAAAATGATTAAAGAATCACACAACTGCGATATAAGATATAAGTTTCATTATGTAATTGGTATTCGAATACAAATACAAAAACGATTAAAGAATCACACAACTGCGATATAAGATGTAAGTTTCATTATGTAATTGGTATTCGAATCCTAAAGGTGAATACTTGGGATGAATACTTTGCTATTCAAATACTTGGGATGAATACTTTGATATTCGAATACTTGGGATAAATATTTTGGTATTGAATAATTGAGATGAATACTTTGGTACTTCAATACTTAGGAATGAAGACTGGTATTCGAATACTTAGGATGAATACTTTGGTGTTCAATACTTGAGATGAATATTTTAATATTATTATACTTTTAATGAATACTTGGGATAAATACTTCAGTATTCGAATACTTTGGAGGTAGGTAGGTAGTTAATTAACATCGCACTGGAGCACCACAACGAGTTATTGGTGACGAACCGAAGGAAAAAATCTGAGGACAACACCAGGTAATTTTGTACCACGGTCAGATGGGGTCAACACCTGAGCTGGCACCCCACTCTCCAACTTCCACACCACGCCAACATGAGGAGATTTGAGGCCATGACGGATCTAACGTGCACCAGCACTCATGTACACGACGGTCTTTGGCTGGACCGAGTTTCCAACTAGCAACCCTCCGCTTGCTAATCCATTGTTCTTCCAACTGGGCTACCGCGGCCCGAATACTTTGAAGGTTTTGGTTTGGGTACAAGATGAAGTCAAAATACCGCTAATGCATTGCAGTGGTTCGTTACTGACGAACCAAGACCAGTGGTGGTTGAATTAACGTCGCGTCAATTCAACTACCTCGTACCCAGCGGTCGCCACTGGTCTCGTCTCGTCAGTAGCGAACCACTGCAATACATTAGTGATATTTTCACTTCATCTAGTACCAAAACCGACACGAAACAACGTTGTTTTCCTTTACACTGTCTCTTCTAGTGCTTCGGGGTCGTGAAAGGCTTCGAGAGCATTCACAGCATAATGTCCGACCACATAACGTGGGCTGAGATTGCTTTTTAACCGTCCTCAACAACGTTTCATCTTTCTTCCCGACGCACAATGGCCTATTCTGGGTAACAAAGCGAAAGCGTGGACAAGGTTTCATTCTGTAACATTATGCCAGAGAATGTGTGCTTTGGACTCTGCTTATTAATATTCAGACTCGTTCGGTCTTTGTGGAGAACTGTGAAGGCGAATTTATAAAGATGTGCTCTAGGATTAAGAGCTACACATGCGCTATCTCAGGGAACGTAGTTCCTTCATTTACGTGTGTGGGGTGTATTATTATTTTGGGTAGGTATTTATGTAACGTCGCACTGGAGCATCACAACCGGCTATTGGCGACGGTCCGGGATCACCCCCCGAAGGGGAAGATCGAGGACAACACCAAGTAATTTTCAATCACGGTCAGATGACAATATTATTTTGGGAGAACACTCATCTAATTACCGCGGGCCGCGGTGGCCCGGTTGGAAGAGTAACGGACTAGCAACCGAAGGGTTGCGAGTTCGAATCCAGCCAAACACCGTCGTGTACAAAGGGGGCTGGTGCACGTTAAATCTGTCGTGGCCTCAAATGTCCTCACGTTGGCGTGGTGTGGAAGTTTGGAGAGTGGGGTGCCAGCTCAGGTGTTGCCTCGTCATCTGACCGTGGTTCAAAATTACGTGGTGTTGTCCTCGGATCTTTCCCTCTGGGATTGATCCCGGACCGTCGCCAATAGCCCATTGTGTTGCTCCAGTGTGACGTTAATTGAAATAACAATAACAATAACAATAACATTACACTCCAGATGTATTTGAAGATAAAACCTTTGGGATTGATCCCGGACCGTCTTCAATAGCCCGTTGTGTTGCTCCAATGTGACGTCAATTAAAATACCTACCTACCTACCTACCATGAAGATAAAAACAGATTTATTTACTTAAAGGATAAAATTTGAAAATAAGTTTTAAAATAAAAAGAATAAAATTTAAAAAGAAAAATGGAAGTTTTAAAATAAAAAGAACAAAATTAAAAAAATAAAAGTTAAAAAATATTTAAAGAATAAATTAATTAAAAAATAGAATTTATATGAAATATCGCTACTTGCCATTTACTAATAGCTAATGCAAAGAAATGTTTCGCTATAGCAAGAGCTAGGTAGGTAGGTATTTTAATTATCGTCACACTGAAGCAACACAATGGGCTATTGGCTACGGTCCGGGATCAAACCCGAAGGTAAAGATCCGAGGACAGCACCAAGTAATTTTGAACCACAGCAAGCGCCAGGATTCAACGCCTCGTAATTCTGAACCACGGTCAAATGACTAGGTCAATACCTGGACTTGGCACCCCGCTGTCCGCACTAAACCAACGTGAGGACATTTGAGGCCACGAGACATTTAACGTTCAATAGCTCCCACGTACACGACGATCTTTAAGTGGATCGGGTCTCGACAGGGAGTAGTCGAACTAACGTGGCACTGGAGCAACGCAACGGTCTATTGGCGATGGTTCAGGATCAAATTCAGGGAAAGATCCTTGGACAATACCTTGTACTTTTGAATCACGGATCGAGTCTCAAACTCGCAACTCTCCGGTTACTGATTCGGTACTCTTCCAACCGGGCTACCACGGCCTTCT
The DNA here is from genome assembly GCA_933210815.1 of Meta bourneti. Classification (NCBI taxonomy): domain Eukaryota; kingdom Metazoa; phylum Arthropoda; class Arachnida; order Araneae; family Tetragnathidae; genus Meta; species Meta bourneti. Next base: position 20,760,284 of record OW119930.1, read on the forward strand.
AATTCAATGGAATAAGATTTTAAACTGAGAGGCATTTTTTTAAGCTAAATGTGGGACGTGGTAGCGCAGTCGTAAGAGTAACGGATTAGCAACTGGAGGGTTGTGAGTTCGAAACTCGATTCAACATAAGAGAGATGTGTACGTGGGAGCTGGTGCACGTTAAATATGTCATGGCTTAAACGTCCTCACGTTGGCGTGGTGTGTAAGTTCAGGTGTTGACTTCGTAATCGGTATGGTATTTTTTGGTATTTTCAATTAACGTCACACTGGAGCAACACAACGGGCTATTGGTGACGGTCCGGGATCAATCCCAGAGGGAAAGATCCGAGGACAACACCACGTAATTTTGAACCACGGTCAGATGACGAGGCAACACCTGAGCTGGCACCCCACTCTCCAAACTTCCACACCACGCCAACGTGAGGACGTTTGGGGCCACGACAGATTTAACGTGCACCAGCCCCCTTTGTACACGACAGTGTTTGGCTGGATTCGAACTCGCAACCCTTCGGTTGCTAGTTCGTTACTCTTCCAACCGGGCCACCGCGGCCCCTTCGTAATCGGAGGGTGGTTCAAAACTAAGTAGCGTGGTCCTTGGATTTATCCCTTGGGGATTGATCCCGGACCGTTGCTAATAGCCCGTTGTGTTTCTCCAGTGCGACGTTAATTCAAATATTAAATACCAAATACATACAGAACCGTCGTGGAAAATGGTGAGGTGTCCTCGGATCTTTCCCTTCGGGATTGAACTTGGACCGTCGCTAATAGTCCTGTGTTTGTCCAGTGCGACGTTTATTCAACTAGCTACCTACCAAGGCTAAGCCGTGTGTGAGAGATATTTCATTTAATCATCACATTTTCTCTTTCAAATCAATGAGAAGTCATAAAACCGTAATTTAAGTCCAAAAATGTATATCTCATTAACTATTTAAAAAATTCTTTTGATAAACAATGCCCCTGTACATTTTTTTAATCTTTATTTGTTTAACGAGAACAAGACATACAAAATTTCATATTCCTTTATTATAATTTTTTGTGTAAATTTGTGTTTAGATCTAGTTTAGCCTAAGATATTTTGTGAAGAAAAATATATACTTTAAGAAAAAATCTGCATACTTTTTCAGAAATCGGCGAAAGTTGATTGTGCTCCAATTCATTTTTGACTTGTCTGTAAGTTATGGTCGTACAGGAGGACACAACAGGCTATTTAAAGCTTTTCTGGAGCCGTATGTAGTTGCTTGACTATGATTAATGATGTGTCACAGCGAATATAAAAAAGTATTATGGTTATGCAACAGCAATTCGAGATGCAAGAGTATCATTTCGTGGAAATAAAAGAAAGTAGGGGAAAAATTAGTGTCATAACCTTTCAGTTCGTTAAGTTTATAGTTCACCAACGCAGTGCTATGGTTGGAACCCAAAAGGCTTTTTCGAGATAAAATAACGGTAAAGCAATAGTTATCAAAAGTGACCAGCGTTCTTGAAAAGCCACCATCTGAATTTCATGATATTGGGTTTTAATAATAGTGTCCTAAAAGTTCCCGTACTCCAACTTAAAAAAAATCATTTGTCCGTGTTTTTTTTATTTATTGAATTTTATCGTCTGCTTATAATTTTATGGATTCTTTAATTTTTATCGTTTGGTTTTCTTCTGGCTCAAGTTATGCGATAATAAAGTTCCGTATAATTTTGTTCTTCATTGCAAAATGAGTTTATCACGCATTCAGAGAATTGCGCTGCTTGAGGCTTATTTTAAATGTAAATCATATGAAAGATGTAAAGAATTTTGGCGACATAAATATCCAGATGATGCAGTACCGAGTAAAGATATGCTATATCAACTCGTTAGGCGATTTCGTGAGACAGGTTCGGTGGAAGACAAACACAGGAGTTGAAGACCGAAAGTCGTTACACCAGACTTTGTGCAAGAAACTCAACGAAAGATATTGCAATCTCCCCATCAATCCGTGAGGCGTTTGTCGCAACAAATGGGCACATCACGTGGATCGATACATAAGGCTTTAAGAGCTTTGCATTTTCGTGCTTATCGTGTAAAAATGTTACAGGAGCTAAAGCCATCGGACAATGTGAAGCGGCCTTATTGCCGATGGTTCCGGAGATTTATTCACAACATCAACATTTTGGACAAAACATTTTTATCCTATGAGGCATGGTTTCATTTAAGCGGTTATGTGAACGCGCAAAATTCCTGCATTTGGGCGACGACAAATCCCCATTCATTAACGCAAAAACCTTTACATTCTCAAAAAATTGGCGTTTGGTATGCCGTATCACGCAAAAGGATTGTTGGGCCTCTGTTCTTCGAGTCAACTGTTGATGGCACTGTATACAGAGAACTTATCCAACAATTTATTGCATTATTAAAGTAAATGAACGTGATTCTTGGTTCCAACAAGACGGTGTAGCCTGCCATACAAGTTATGAAACCATGGGCATCCTTCAAGATTCTTTTGTCGATCGACTCATCTCAAGAAATCTTTGGCCACCTCGTTCCCCTGATCTGAGCATCCCTGACTTTTTCTGTGGGGATATTTAAAGAACAAAGTTTATGAAGATAATCCCCAAACAATAGATGATCTGAAAATTGCCATTACTCAAAGGATACAAGAAGTCACTCCCAGCATCTTGAAACGCGTTTCTAAAAATATGCGCAAACGACTTCCGCTTTGCCTCCAAGAAAGGGGCGGATATTTTGAACATTTATTATAAATATGAGTTCAAATTTTTTTCCTACTTATGTTAAAAGTGCTTTTCACCATTAGCATAAAAATAATTGTTTTCAAGTTTATTGGTTTTGTATAATAAATTCACGAATCGTCAGTACGGGAACTTTTAGGACACTATATTGTCACATGGCGGTAGGTAGGTATTTTAATTAATATAGCACTGGAGCAACACAACGGGCTATTGGCAACGGTCCGGGATCAATCCCCAAGGAAAAGAGGACAACACACGTAATTTCGAACCACGGTCAGATGACGAGGTCACTCTTTAGCTGGCACCCCACTCTCCAAACGGTAGGTTGACCGCGATAGCCCGGTTGGCAGAGTAACGGATTAACAACCGGAGGGTTGCGAGTTCGAATCCAACATAAGACCGTCGTGTACAAAGGAGGTTGGTGCACGTTAAATCTGTCGTGGCCTCAAATGTCCTCACGTTGATGTGGTGTGGAAGTTTGAAGAGTGGGGTGCCAGCTTAGGTGTTACCTCGTCACCTGACCGTAGTTCAAAATTACGATGCGTTGTCTTCGGATTTACCCCTTTGGGATTAATCCCGGACCTTTGACAATAGCCCGTTGTTTTGCTCCAGTGCATGTTAAAATATCTACCTATCTACCCGGACCGACGCCTAGGCGATGAAAGTTCGATTTCTGTCAGGTGTCCCCTGGATGTATCATTGTATGTGTATGTCTATTTTTCGATATTGTCTTGTGTCTGGCGCAGCATGGCCAAATATGCCATAAACCCCCAAAACAACCAACCAACCTGGACCATCGCCAATAGCCCGTTGTGTTGCTCCAGTGCGACGTTAATTCAACTACCTACTAACCAATGCTAAGCCCTGAAAGGGTTGGGTATTTCAATTAACGTCACACTGGAGCAACACAATGGGCTATTGGTGACGGTCCGGGATCAATCCCAAAGGGAAAGATCCGAGGACAACACCACGTAATTTTGAACCACGGTCAGATGACGAGGCAACACCTGAGCTGCCACCCCACTCTCCAAACTTCCACACCACGCCAAACTAAGCCCTGAAAGATACTTAATATAATCATCACATTTTCTCTTTCAAAACATTCTGGTATTCTTGCTATAGATGGAGCAAACAAAATGTTTCACCGAAAGATATTTACATTTACTCCTGCTCTGAAATATTAAACAGCCAGCAAGTATACGAAAAAATACTTGGAATCTTAAAAGCGAGCGATACTGCTTAGGTATTCCAGAAGCTGACGAAGTAAATATTTTTATAGCTCTGCATTCATAAAAGATGTGGTTGGTAAAAATAGATTTTTAACTAAGAAATGAATAATTTATGGAATGTCAGTGCACGTACTATTTCGTCCTGTTCTGCATAAGCCCGGTGCTAGTCGCTTTTTTCTCTAGGTAAGTTTCTTTTTCAAGTCTAGCATGTTTGTATGACTTTTGATAAAAATATAGAAGAAACAAGGATGGGATAAAGCATGTAAGCTCTACCCTAAGAGACGAGAAATTTTAGTTTTGCTCAGGCATCGCAAAACGAAAGATCCCTGCTTTTTGTGTTTGAAATTACCATGCTTGTAATTCTCATGTGAATTTCATATTTTGCTTATATGGGTTAGTGCGATTATCGACCAAGATCAGACTCTAGTTTTAGCTTCGATATCCAATCGGCTCAAGGCGATTCCCAAGCCCACGTGATCTACACTTCTGAGATCTTCCGACACTGACTCCGACCACATGCTCCATCTATTTCAGATGACTGAAGTCGGATAAATTCGGATATGACATGTGTGAGAGCGGCATCGCATCATGGGTTAACTTCACGAGGTTTGAAATAAATCGCACATTTTTGTTATTTACGTATTAAGCGCATGCCATTGGCGAATATCAGCCAAGTTTTGTTTCTACTTACGTATTAACTTCATGCCATTGGCGAATATCAGCCAAGTTTTGTTTCTACTTACGTATTAACTGCATGCCATTGGCGAATATCAGCCAAGTTTTGTTTCTACTTACGTATTAACTTCATGCCATTGGCGAATATCAGCCAAGTTTTGTTTCTACTTACGTATTAACTGCATGCCATTGGCGAATATCAGCCAAGTTTTGTTTCTACTTACGTATTAACTTCATGCCATTGGCGAATATCAGCCAAGTTTTGTTTCTACTTACGTATTAACTGCATGCCATTGGCGAATATCAGCTAAGTTTTGTTTCTACTTATGTATTAACTTCATGCCATTGGCGAATATCAGCCAAGTTTTGTTTCTACTTACGTATTAACTGCATGCCATTGGCGAATATCAGCCAAGTTTTGTTTCTACTTACGTATTAACTGCATGCCATTGGCGAATATCAGCCAAGTTTTGTTTCTACTTACGTATTAACTGCATGGCAATGGCGAATATCAGCCAAGTTTTGTTTCTACTTACGTATTAACTGCATGCCATTGGCGAATATCAGCCAAGTTTTGTTTCTACTTACGTATTAACTGCATGCCATTGGCGAATATCAGCCAAGTTTTGTTTCTACTTACGTATTAACTGCATGGCAATGGCGAATATCAGCCAAGTTTTGTTTCTACTTACGTATTAACTGCATGCCATTGGCGAATATCAGCCAAGTTTTGTTTCTACTTACGTATTAACTGCATGCCATTGGCGAATATCAGCCAAGTTTTGTTTCTACTTACGTATTAACTGCATGGCAATGGCGAATATCAGCCAAGTTTTGTTTCGGGCGGAAAATATTTAGCAATTGCCCTTAGGGTCGGAAAAAATGGTCGATCCATCTTTAGAAATGTTTCGCGACAAATGCCCCCAAATATCCATTGGAATGGGAATATTCTTCCAGCATTATTTCATAACGATCAAGCGTTACGTAAAAATTTACTTCGACGTAAAAATAGAGAAAATAGAACACGAGTATCTAATGCAACTATGCACCGAACATTGAACTGTGGCTCTAAAAAAAGTTTTGCAAAACAATCAGAATCAATGAAATTGTATTTATGGTTCACTTGGCAGTGAATATACCCAGATTGATCCAGTTCTTCCGTCTTATACCCTTTTCAACAGATTTGGCGATTAATCGCTGGCATACGGTTAATACGTAAGTACCCATTTTTTTACGAAATTATCTCCCTACTTTTACTGCTCTCGAATTTATGGGAACCATCGTGGATGTGTTTTTAGATGTAACTTGAAATCTAGTTTAACCAAAATCAGATTTTAGGATTTTATTTTAGAAATCTCGAATGGTTATTAATTAAAGTCGCACTGGAGCAACGCAACTGGCTGTTAGCAACGGTCCGGGATCAATCCTCAAGGGAAAGATCGAGGAAAACACGTAATTCCGAACCATTTTCAGATGACGAGGTCACACCCGAGCTGGAAACCCACTCTCCAAACTTCAACAACGACATTTGAGGCCACGACATTTAACGTGCACCAGACCCCCGTGTACTCAACGGTCTGGATGGACCGAGTTTCAAAATCGTAACCCTTCGACTGGTAATTCGTTACTCTTCCAACCGTTACTCTTCTACCACGGCCCCTAAAATCTCAAATCAAAAGAGGAAACTTCAGAATGCAAGCAAAACATGAAAATGCACACAATTGAATGCAGTTTGCTTTCATGAGCATGTTTTGTAATTCAATTCGCGTTTATTCAAGATACTGGATACTGAGCAAGGAATGGAATGAAGTGTACTATTTCCATTGTTTTGCTTATCCTTTGGCCTTTCAGCTACTCAAATTTCTTGCACAAATTTTCCCTCAGGGACACATTCTTTAGTTGTATCACGTTGGTGTGGTGTAGAAGTTTGGAGAGGGAGCTCAGGTGTTAAACGTCGTCATCTAACTTCTGGCTAAAAATGACGAGATGTTGCCTACGGGATTGGTCCCGGACCATTGGTCGCATTGTGTTGCTCCAGTCCGACATTATTCAACTACCTACCTTTATGTGTGGTAGGTAGCATTTAACTACCTTCCTTGGCCATTGGCGTCGGTTCGGGATCAATCCTGAAGGGAAAGATCAGAGGACAACAGCCTTGAAATTTTGAACCACGTTCAGACAAGACAAGTTAACACCTGAACTGAACCCCACTCTCCAAACTTCCACACCTACTTGAGGACATTTTAGGCCACGACAGATTCAGCGTGCACTTGCCCCCGCGTACACGAAGGTCTTTGGTTGGGTGGAGTTTCGAACTCGCGGTTGCGAATCCGAGACTCTACCAACCGGACTACCGCGGCCCCACTTTTAGATGTTAAAGAGCTTCACGGATACGAGGTACTCTAATGATCTTTTCCCATGGGCTTACTGTCTTTTAAACACGGGGTTGGAGTCCCGATCGCTCTATTTCTTTCATCCTACTACTCTGTTCCCCAATATCCCTCCCCTTTCAATACATCTTTTACTTGACGTTGTCTGTCTTCTGTTTGGCACTGCTTGGCCAAATATGGCCGTTGCACCATAAATCCAACCAACCCACTCGCCCCAAATTCAAATTCTGCTTCTTTGTTGCGTTTCCACTTCTCTCACGAAACCGAGATACATCAAACAAAAATAAACCCGCGTCTTTGCCGAAGTTCTTTGGTATCGTGAACCAATAACACGAAACGAATTCCCTATTTTTAAAGAAAACCCTCTTGCTTCCTGTCCAAAGCATTACTTTTCAGAGAGGCAAAAGACCATTTGGGAAAACATCGGAGAATCCTATTTCCTGATCCTGGAAACGGGATACGGATTCCTTAGAAATCAAATATAATGTTTCCAGAAGCGCATATGTGCGTCTGAATCTATTCGACAGAGATGAATTCTCGGGATGATTTATTGCCCTCAGTGCTTCATCCGATCTTTAATAACGCCGCCATTTTGGAGAAAGGAGAAATGGCAGTTTAGAACTACTTAGTTCATCCGGAAAGAACGCCTGATGCGTCTACAGCGGTCGTCTCGAACTCGCGGACGGCTGCCCGGATATTAAAAGGCTCGTTTTTGTTTCGTTAAATAAAAACAGTCACACTTTTCTTTCAATATGGGGCCGCGGTAGCCCGGTTGGAAGAGTAACGGACTAGCAAACGGAGAGTTGCGAGTTCGTATCCAACAAGATGATGATGCTTTTCCCCTGGGAGAAAGCAGAATTTGAGGCTTGGATGCTTTGCTTTGTGCCTCTAGAGAAATCGCATCCAACCAAAGACCGTCGTTTACAAAAGGAGCAGGTTCACGGTTAATCTGTCGTGGCCGCAAATGTCATCACGTTGGCGTGGTTTGGAGAGTGGGGTGTCGGCTCAGGTGTGACCTCGTCATCTGTCCGTGGTTCAAAATTACGTGGTGTCCTCGGTAGGTAGGTAGTTTAATTAACGTCGCACTTGGAGCAACACAACGAGCTATTGGTGACGATCCGGGATCAATCCCGAAGGGAACCGAGGACAACACCACGTAATTTTGAACCACGGTCAGATGACGCCGTCCAATTCCGGAAAGTTGGTTCCATCCATTTGCGGAAAGTTGGTTCCGTCGATTTGCCGAAAGTTGGTTCCGTCCATTTGCCGAAAGTTGGTTCCGTCCATTTGCGGAAAGTTGGTTCCGTCCATTTGCCGAAAGTTGGTTCCGTCCATTTGCCGAAAGTTGGTTCCGTCCATTTGCCGAAAGTTGGTTCCGTCCATTTGCCGAAAGTTGGTTCCGTCCATTTGCCGAAAGTTGGTTCCGTCCATTTGAGGAAAGTTGGTTCTACACCACGCCATCGTGAGGACGAGGCCATGACAGATTCAATGTGCCGAAAGGAAAGAACACCCGTTGGCGTGGTGTGGAAGTTTGGAGAGTGGGGTGCCACTTCAGGTGTTGCCTCGTCATCTGACCGTATTCAAAATTACGTGGTGTTGTCCTCGGATCTTTCCTTTCGGGTTGGATCCCGGACCGTCACCAATAGCCCATTGTGTTGCTCCAGTGTGACGTTAATTGAAATACCCCCCCCCCGGACCGTCGCCAATAGCCCGTTGTGTTGTGCTCAAGTGCCATGTAAATTAAAATACCTTCCTACCTACCACGATGATACACTCGTATTTTGCGTGAGAATTGGGTCTCCCTTTTAGGTTCTATAATTTCAACTTTACGGAATATACTAAAGTTACAACTTTAGGGAATATACTAAAGTTACAACTTTAGGGAATATACTAAAGTTAAATATGTTTTAAAACGCAGGAAATTCAAAAATACAGAAACGTTTCTTCAGGTCCATTAATCCTACTGTAATATGGTGGGGTTATGTATCTCAAGGATCCAGCATATCAAAATACTTTTGTACTCAACAAAAACTTAACTTTATTACAATAACAAAACAGATTACACAGAATTATAGCAATAAGGATTACACGCCCCTCAGACAACCGACCTAGCACGCCGGAGTCAGACGCTCACCTCCCCTTTAGTCTACTCCCTCTTGTTTAAGGGAGTATGGCGCGCCCCCTAGAGAGAAGGGATAACGCTACACCCCCCATGCAAGATTGACGTATCACCTGCGATACTCAATCTGACAATCCCATAAGGAATTGTACAAAAATGTTGAAATCAAAATACACAATCATATCAATACATATACAATAGTACTCACACATTATGCACTACTCGACTGTCACTCTAAACACAGAATTAGCATCAACCTTCATGTAGTATGATATACCAATATAGATAAACAAATAATGTACACTGATTATAAAAATTGAAAATAAATGCACTACAAGCAATTACTGTGGCTATGAAATTATCATACCACAATTTAAAAAACCTCACATTTCACAAATTCTAAGAATATGACTTATTAACAATTTAAACACATTTTAAAACACTAAAGGTACATAACACAATTCTAAGTACCTAAACATATAATTGAAAATTGATCATTACAAAATGAAATTATTTTTCACTTCATCCAAAATTATAATTAAAATTTTACAATAAGCGTGAGAGTGCGTCAGCATGAGGCATTTTTGCACCGGGACAATGTTTAATAGCAATATTATACTTTTGTAGTGCAAAAGCCCATCTTTGCAATCTCGAAGATTGAGGAGCACTTTTAGTTAAGTAGGGTAAAGGATTATGATCAGTGTAAAACTCTATTTCTGTTCCAAATACCCAAACTTCAAACTTTTTCAAGCTCCAAACGATTGCAAATGCCTCCCGTTCAATGGTAGACCAAGCCTGCTGTGCAGTGGTCAGTTTTTGACTGGCATAAGCAATTGGATAAATCTTATCACCACACTTTTGCGAAAGGCAAGCGGCTACACCAATTTGAGATGCATCCGAATAAATGATGAAAGGTTTATCAGGAACCGGAGAATATAAAGAGGGAGCCTCGATCAAGAAGGCTCTCTTCAAAACACTAAAAGTGACATCATGCTCCTGAGTCCATGGAATGCAATCAGGAACTCTCTTTTTCGTAAGTTCCGTCAAAGGATACACAAGTTCAGAATAATTTGGAATGTACTCACGATAGTAGTTGCAAAGTCTTAGCACACTTCGCAAATTTTTCTTAGTAATAGGTCTGGGTAAATCTTCAATTACTTTAGTTTTCTCAGGATCGGGCTGATGTTTTCCGGACCCAATGACATGTCCCAGAAATTTAATTTCCGATTTCACAAAAGAGCACTTTTTGAGATTTACTGTGAAATTCAGTTCTTCAAGTTTCGTGAGAATTGTATCCAAATGAATTAGATGTTCATTCCAATCCCTCGAAAAGATGGCTATATCATCGATGTAAGCCCGTGAAAAATCTCGGTAAGGTGACAAAGCCTTATTCATTACACGTTGAAAAGTTGCAGACGCATTCTTTAGACCAAAACTCATCACTTTGAAGCGATATTGTTGTCGATGCGTCTTGAACGATGTAAAATCCTTGCTGTCTTCAGCCATAGGGATAGCCCAGTATCCCTTCAGAAGATCTAGAGTAGAGATGACATTGGCTCTACCAATGGACTGGATTAACTCAGTGGCATCTTCCATTGGAAAATCATCGGAAACCGTGACTGAGTTGAGGGCTCTATAGTCTACACAAAGACGCATGCTACCATCTTTCTTGTTCACACAAACAATTGGATAGGCAATTTCGGCATCACTTTCTTCTATTAGATCAAGATCCAAAAGCTCTTCTATCTGCTCATCTACTTTCCCTTTCAGCGCTTCGGGAATGCGGTACACAAATGGCTTGTTCCTTTCGGCATTAGGTTTCAAGCGAATGCGGTGTGCACCCACCTTCGCTACCTTTACATTATCAGTGAAGAGTGCTCGATGCTTGCGAATCAACTCCATTAGTTGCTCTTCATCTGCTTTCTTCAGATGACTCAACCTAGTTTCTGTAAACATCATCTCTGATTCATCTCTTGACAAACTAGGAGTGGGGTGGATTTCTCCGAATTCGTGCTCTTCTTCGAAGATAACTTCAACTGCAAGGGAACGAGGATGATATCTTCGTACCTTGTTCACATGAACATGCCTTACAGTTCCATCTGATAGTCTCACTTTATAAGAATGAGGAGGGCAGTGCTGCATAATTTCCCCAGGACCAGTCCTCGAAAATATCTGTAGCAAAGCATCGCATGCCGCCTTGGCTGAAAGTGACCTAAGAGGTACTGCCTCAGGCCAACGGGTGTGCTGGTCCATCACACAAAGAATATATTTGTGTCCTCTACTGGATGGAGGCTCAATAGGTCCAACAACATCAATATTAACTACTTCAAAAGGGAGCTCCGGACGAACTACTGGCGTGATTGGAGCTCTTTCACCAACCTTTTCCTTTTTCCGAAGTTGACAACCCTTGCAAGTCCGGACAAATTCAGTAATATTTTTATTCATGCCCGGCCAATAAAAATTATATCTTATCCTTTCTTTGGTTTTCTTCACCCCCATATGGCCCCCGAAAACTGACTCGTGAGCTAACCTTAAAACTTTATCTACCCTATTGTGCGGTAAAACTAACTGTACCACTGGTTCATCGAGAATTTTGTCTTTGTGGTAGATTAATCCGTCGATTAAAATAAAATTGCCTTTATTTTGCTTTAATTCCTCGCGAACCCTTTCTAGAGATTTGCAGTTACTCTGCTCGTCTTTTAATTTAGCATGATCCGAGTAAAATTGAGAATCGTCTAAATTATTTTTATTATTTTCTGCGACCACGCTTTTATCGTTTTCTTCCTCTCCACTAGACATAGCGTCCCCCATTTCCCTTTCGCTTGTCGACTGCAGAAAAACGTCTGCGGATGTACTCCCCTCTTTGAGATAAACAAATCCCTTGTTTCCTGTTCCGTCTGGCGTTTCGCTATTTATTGAACATAATGACTCATACAGAGACGGTGGTATCAATGCCTGCGCATGTAATTTGTCCGTAAGCGCCATCACACATTCTATGGGATGCTTTAATGCGGAGTCGCTGTTAAGCGCAATCGCCGTTTTCACTAATTTGGCTTCAACCTTTTCGCCAAAAGCCGAACTCAAAATAACTTTCCCGAATTCATCGCTGTCCACGTTAGGGAGGAAGTCAGAATTTATGACCAACAATTGAGTCCCTGAGTCAATAATACATTCTATCTCTCTCCCCTTTACGAAGATGGTGACATGTTTCAAAGGTTCAAGGTCAACCTGTGGTTTGAAGCGTTCCGAAAGAACCTTTGCTACGACAGCCCTCTCTTTCCTTTCGCTTGTTTTTGTTTGGGGGTACTTTTTGTTGCACTCTCGGGCCAAATGGTTTTCACCACAAATGTAGCATTCAATTTTCCTACTCATTTTGTCTTTAGGCCTTGGTTTTAACTCTTCGCGTCTTACATGAGGAGGGATATATTTAAAATCATTACGCGAGTTGATGTGATTAGTTGAAGTTTTATAACAATTAAAAGATGTTTCGGCAAGCGATATTCCTACCGAAGCAAAGAACATGTCGCATTCTCTGCCCATTTGTGTGGGTTCAAACCAACTTTGTTCTTGCTTTATGTTTATATGCGTGGCTGTTTCTCGATCAAGCGTTTGATATAACTTATCACTAACAATTAATCCCTTTAAAGAATTGAAATCATTCACTTCTCTTAGCTTACAATATTGTTCCCAATTTGTTGCTAGTCGCGATGCAAATTGAACATGAGTTTCATTTGCCATACGTTTCGCTTTTTGAAAATTCTGTAAACAGATCAATGGTGTCGGTTCAAATTCTCTTAGAACTGCACTTCTTAATTTATCGTAATCATTTATCTCCTCGTCTTTAATGTACACTAATATATTAGCGGCCTTTTCTCCTAAGAGATTCAACAGAATTTCCCCTTTGAATTCGTCGGGTACACTTTTGGTTTTGAATGCTCTCTCTAGTGACGCGAAAAATAAATTCCAACCCTCTGGCCTTTTCGGAACAGGGATTGTTAGTGTGCGAACACTACGAATGAAATTTTCTATTGAAAGTTGACTTACTACCTCAGGATTTACATTAACTTGCTCAGCCCTGCCAAGCGAACTTTCATATCTCAACCTCTCTAAGTTTATTCTTTCTAATTCTAACTGAGCTTCCATACTCAATCGTGAACTTTCTAGTTTTGCTTTTTCGAGATTTATTTTTTCTAACTCGATTCGAGCCTCTTGCTCTTCTTTGGACTTCCTATCCGCTATAACTGAATCTGCATATTGTGTTACGAATGTTTCATCCTCTACATAACTTCCGCTGTTCAAAATAAGATTTCTTAAGTCAATTACTTTCATATCTGGAGTAACTGTCTCGCCTATCTCCTCAGCGATTAACTTAAGATCTTCCTTTTTCGCTCCCCGGAACATTTTTAAAATAATAAATATTAATCCTAACCAGGCAATTAAAATTAATTATCTCATATACTGAATCTGACCAAACAGCAAAGCAAAAGTTGCCTACCTCATCGTCCTTGTTGTCCACTGGAACCAATCCACAAACTTAGACTGATGATTCAGATCCGGTCGTCACTGCGCCAATGTAATATGGTGGGGTTATGTATCTCAAGGATCCAGCATATCAAAATACTTTTGTACTCAACAAAAACTTAACTTTATTACAATAACAAAACAGATTACACAGAATTATAGCAATAAGGATTACACGCCCCTCAGACAACCGACCTAGCACGCCGGAGTCAGACGCTCATCTCCCCTTTAGTCTACTCCCTCTTGTTTAAGGGAGTATGGCGCGCCCCCTAGAGAGAAGGGATAACGCTACACCCCCCATGCAAGATTGACGTATCACCTGCGATACTCAATCTGACAATCCCATAAGGAATTGTACAAAAATGTTGAAATCAAAATACACAATCATATCAATACATATACAATAGTACTCACACATTATGCACTACTCGACTGTCACTCTAAACACAGAATTAGCATCAACCTTCATGTAGTATGATATACCAATATAGATAAACAAATAATGTACACTGATTATAAAAATTGAAAATAAATGCACTACAAGCAATTACTGTGGCTATGAAATTATCATACCACAATTTAAAAAACCTCACATTTCACAAATTCTAAGAATATGACTTATTAACAATTTAAACACATTTTAAAACACTAAAGGTACATAACACAATTCTAAGTACCTAAACATATAATTGAAAATTGATCATTACAAAATGAAATTATTTTTCACTTCATCCAAAATTATAATTAAAATTTTACAATAAGCGTGAGAGTGCGTCAGCATGAGGCATTTTTGCACCGGGACAATGTTTAATAGCAATATTATACTTTTGTAGTGCAAAAGCCCATCTTTGCAATCTCGAAGATTGAGGAGCACTTTTAGTTAAGTAGGGTAAAGGATTATGATCAGTGTAAAACTCTATTTCTGTTCCAAATACCCAAACTTCAAACTTTTTCAAGCTCCAAACGATTGCAAATGCCTCCCGTTCAATGGTAGACCAAGCCTGCTGTGCAGTGGTCAGTTTTTGACTGGCATAAGCAATTGGATAAATCTTATCACCACACTTTTGCGAAAGGCAAGCGGCTACACCAATTTGAGATGCATCCGAATAAATGATGAAAGGTTTATCAGGAACCGGAGAATATAAAGAGGGAGCCTCGATCAAGAAGGCTCTCTTCAAAACACTAAAAGTGACATCATGCTCCTGAGTCCATGGAATGCAATCAGGAACTCTCTTTTTCGTAAGTTCCGTCAAAGGATACACAAGTTCAGAATAATTTGGAATGTACTCACGATAGTAGTTGCAAAGTCTTAGCACACTTCGCAAATTTTTCTTAGTAATAGGTCTGGGTAAATCTTCAATTACTTTAGTTTTCTCAGGATCGGGCTGATGTTTTCCGGACCCAATGACATGTCCCAGAAATTTAATTTCCGATTTCACAAAAGAGCACTTTTTGAGATTTACTGTGAAATTCAGTTCTTCAAGTTTCGTGAGAATTGTATCCAAATGAATTAGATGTTCATTCCAATCCCTCGAAAAGATGGCTATATCATCGATGTAAGCCCGTGAAAAATCTCGGTAAGGTGACAAAGCCTTATTCATTACACGTTGAAAAGTTGCAGACGCATTCTTTAGACCAAAACTCATCACTTTGAAGCGATATTGTTGTCGATGCGTCTTGAACGATGTAAAATCCTTGCTGTCTTCAGCCATAGGGATGGCCCAGTATCCCTTCAGAAGATCTAGAGTAGAGATGACATTGGCTCTACCAATGGACTGGATTAACTCAGTGGCATCTTCCATTGGAAAATCATCGGAAACCGTGACTGAGTTGAGGGCTCTATAGTCTACACAAAGACGCATGCTACCATCTTTCTTGTTCACACAAACAATTGGATAGGCAATTTCGGCATCACTTTCTTCTATTAGATCAAGA
The DNA here is from genome assembly GCA_933210815.1 of Meta bourneti. Taxonomy (NCBI): domain Eukaryota; kingdom Metazoa; phylum Arthropoda; class Arachnida; order Araneae; family Tetragnathidae; genus Meta; species Meta bourneti. The sequence continues at coordinate 20,775,871 of OW119930.1, forward strand.
TCCAAAAGCTCTTCTATCTGCTCATCTACTTTCCCTTTCAGCGCTTCGGGAATGCGGTACACAAATGGCTTGTTCCTTTCGGCATTAGGTTTCAAGCGAATGCGGTGTGCACCCACCTTCGCTACCTTTACATTATCAGTGAAGAGTGCTCGATGCTTGCGAATCAACTCCATTAGTTGCTCTTCATCTGCTTTCTTCAGATGACTCAACCTAGTTTCTGTAAACATCATCTCTGATTCATCTCTTGACAAACTAGGAGTGGGGTGGATTTCTCCGAATTCGTGCTCTTCTTCGAAGATAACTTCAACTGCAAGGGAACGAGGATGATATCTTCGTACCTTGTTCACATGAACATGCCTTACAGTTCCATCTGATAGTCTCACTTTATAAGAATGAGGAGGGCAGTGCTGCATAATTTCCCCAGGACCAGTCCTCGAAAATATCTGTAGCAAAGCATCGCATGCCGCCTTGGCTGAAAGTGACCTAAGAGGTACTGCCTCAGGCCAACGGGTGTGCTGGTCCATCACACAAAGAATATATTTGTGTCCTCTACTGGATGGAGGCTCAATAGGTCCAACGACATCAATATTAACTACTTCAAAAGGGAGCTCCGGACGAACTACTGGCGTGATTGGAGCTCTTTCACCAACCTTTTCCTTTTTCCGAAGTTGACAACCCTTGCAAGTCCGGACAAATTCAGTAATATTTTTATTCATGCCCGGCCAATAAAAATTATATCTTATCCTTTCTTTGGTTTTCTTCACCCCCATATGGCCCCCGAAAACTGACTCGTGAGCTAACCTTAAAACTTTATCTACCCTATTGTGCGGTAAAACTAACTGTACCACTGGTTCATCGAGAATTTTGTCTTTGTGGTAGATTAATCCGTCGATTAAAATAAAATTGCCTTTATTTTGCTTTAATTCCTCGCGAACCCTTTCTAGAGATTTGCAGTTACTCTGCTCGTCTTTTAATTTAGCATGATCCGAGTAAAATTGAGAATCGTCTAAATTATTTTTATTATTTTCTGCGACCACGCTTTTATCGTTTTCTTCCTCTCCACTAGACATAGCGTCCCCCATTTCCCTTTCGCTTGTCGACTGCAGAAAAACGTCTGCGGATGTACTCCCCTCTTTGAGATAAACAAATCCCTTGTTTCCTGTTCCGTCTGGCGTTTCGCTATTTATTGAACATAATGACTCATACAGAGACGGTGGTATCAATGCCTGCGCATGTAATTTGTCCGTAAGCGCCATCACACATTCTATGGGATGCTTTAATGCGGAGTCGCTGTTAAGCGCAATCGCCGTTTTCACTAATTTGGCTTCAACCTTTTCGCCAAAAGCCGAACTCAAAATAACTTTCCCGAATTCATCGCTGTCCACGTTAGGGAGGAAGTCAGAATTTATGACCAACAATTGAGTCCCTGAGTCAATAATACATTCTATCTCTCTCCCCTTTACGAAGATGGTGACATGTTTCAAAGGTTCAAGGTCAACCTGTGGTTTGAAGCGTTCCGAAAGAACCTTTGCTACGACAGCCCTCTCTTTCCTTTCGCTTGTTTTTGTTTGGGGGTACTTTTTGTTGCACTCTCGGGCCAAATGGTTTTCACCACAAATGTAGCATTCAATTTTCCTACTCATTTTGTCTTTAGGCCTTGGTTTTAACTCTTCGCGTCTTACATGAGGAGGGATATATTTAAAATCATTACGCGAGTTGATGTGATTAGTTGAAGTTTTATAACAATTAAAAGATGTTTCGGCAAGCGATATTCCTACCGAAGCAAAGAACATGTCGCATTCTCTGCCCATTTGTGTGGGTTCAAACCAACTTTGTTCTTGCTTTATGTTTATATGCGTGGCTGTTTCTCGATCAAGCGTTTGATATAACTTATCACTAACAATTAATCCCTTTAAAGAATTGAAATCATTCACTTCTCTTAGCTTACAATATTGTTCCCAATTTGTTGCTAGTCGCGATGCAAATTGAACATGAGTTTCATTTGCCATACGTTTCGCTTTTTGAAAATTCTGTAAACAGATCAATGGTGTCGGTTCAAATTCTCTTAGAACTGCACTTCTTAATTTATCGTAATCATTTATCTCCTCGTCTTTAATGTACACTAATATATTAGCGGCCTTTTCTCCTAAGAGATTCAACAGAATTTCCCCTTTGAATTCGTCGGGTACACTTTTGGTTTTGAATGCTCTCTCTAGTGACGCGAAAAATAAATTCCAACCCTCTGGCCTTTTCGGAACAGGGATTGTTAGTGTGCGAACACTACGAATGAAATTTTCTATTGAAAGTTGACTTACTACCTCAGGATTTACATTAACTTGCTCAGCCCTGCCAAGCGAACTTTCATATCTCAACCTCTCTAAGTTTATTCTTTCTAATTCTAACTGAGCTTCCATACTCAATCGTGAACTTTCTAGTTTTGCTTTTTCGAGATTTATTTTTTCTAACTCGATTCGAGCCTCTTGCTCTTCTTTGGACTTCCTATCCGCTATAACTGAATCTGCATATTGTGTTACGAATGTTTCATCCTCTACATAACTTCCGCTGTTCAAAATAAGATTTCTTAAGTCAATTACTTTCATATCTGGAGTAACTGTCTCGCCTATCTCCTCAGCGATTAACTTAAGATCTTCCTTTTTCGCTCCCCGGAACATTTTTAAAATAATAAATATTAATCCTAACCAGGCAATTAAAATTAATTATCTCATATACTGAATCTGACCAAACAGCAAAGCAAAAGTTGCCTACCTCATCGTCCTTGTTGTCCACTGGAACCAATCCACAAACTTAGACTGATGATTCAGATCCGGTCGTCACTGCGCCAATGTAATATGGTGGGGTTATGTATCTCAAGGATCCAGCATATCAAAATACTTTTGTACTCAACAAAAACTTAACTTTATTACAATAACAAAACAGATTACACAGAATTATAGCAATAAGGATTACACGCCCCTCAGACAACCGACCTAGCACGCCGGAGTCAGACGCACATCTCCCCTTTAGTCTACTCCCTCTTGTTTAAGGGAGTATGGCGCGCCCCCTAGAGAGAAGGGATAACGCTACACCTACCATCCACAAAGAGATCCTGTTTTCAAATCTCTTTAATTTCGAAAGAAGTTACTTCCAGCCGAAAGAATCCGAAGACAAAGCGGACGAAGCTGGAATTGAACGCTCCTTATCGAAATACATGAGAGGTGAACAACTGCGACATAAAAGGAGAAACTAGTAATTGACAGTTGATTCTTTACTTATTTCTAGAACAAAGAATGCCTGTGAATTTTGGACCTTTGGTGCTTCTTTTAATGCTTGTCTCGAGTTTCCAAAGAATCGATGGAAGACATTTCAGGAATGCAGGGATCTTTTACAGCGCCTACTTGGATCTTTTTCAAAGTATTTCAAAACAATTACTAGCCCAAAGATGGGCCGCGGTAACCCGATTGGAAGAGTAACGGATTGGGAACCGGAGGGTTGCGAGTTCGAGGCCAACCAAACACCGTCGTGTACAAAAGGGGTTGGTGCAGGTTAAATCTGTCGTGGCCTCGTATGTCCTCACGTTGACGTGGTGTGAAAGTTCTTTCCCTTCGGGTTTGATCCGGGATCGTCACCAATAGCCCGCTGTGTTGCTCCAGTGCGACGTTAATTAAATACCTACCATTACTTGTCGTTGTCTGTCTTGTGTTTGCCTCAAGATGGCCCAATATGGGCCTTATTCTTTTAACCCAACCAACCATCTTCATAGTGGAGTTAGACGTTACCCTCTGGTTGTAACGCTGAGAATTCTATGCATGAAGACAGATACTGGATTTTGACGCCAACGAACTCGAAGGTTTGACTTTAGTCTCGTGTGTGGTCACAGCGAACTATGGTCTTACAGGCATCGACCTTCTAATGAAACAGACCGACCATGTGGGCAGAGTCGCTGTCGTAAGATCTCTGTACGGTGAATCACGTGGACTTACGAATCGCCTTAGTCGATGGGCAGATTGTTTCGTTTTGATGACGGTGGATAATCACTTTAACCAATCAATAATTTAGGATTCATGCTTTTACCCACAACCACGTAACAGATCTTCAAACCGAGCAACTGGAATAACATGAAGTTGCGGACAATGGTAATTAGTTAACGCCGCTCTAGAGCAACACAACGGGCTATTGACGACAGTCAGGGATCAATCCCGTAGTGAAAGGTCCGAGGACAATATCAGGTAAATTTGAACCACGGTCAGATGACGAGGCATCATCTGAGCTGGCACCCTACTCCCAAGTTTCCACACCACACCAACGTGAGGACATTTAAGGCCATGATAGATTTAACTTGCAATGGCCTTCTTTGTACACGACGGTCTTTTGGATGGATTCGAACTCGTAATCCTCCGGTTGCTAGTTGTTACTCTTCCAACCGGGCCACCGCGGCCCCTGAAGCAGCGGGCACATGCTCCATCTATTTCATTTTAAGGTCTATGCTTACAGGAAACTGATGTCGTTGTATTGTGCATCCAAATTGACCTTTCCTTAACGCGAAAATGATTCGCGGAATGTGTACTCGACCAGATTGTTCTCCAATGAAGATCGTCTTGATATTGGTGTAGGGCTCGGATACAATCAACCATTACAGATTCCTTGCTCAACAGCATGCCTGATCGTAATCATCCGCTTCAGCTCATGCAGTGGCAAATCGGGAATGTTGAGTCGAGGAATTCTGGTGTGAATTGGAGAACCACTTTTGGCTGGTCTTTGACTGAATCATAGCTTTGATAGACCTTCTAGACTCGACGTTGATTCTAATTACGTATTTTTCAATGGTGTGAGTATAGCTTGATGCTTCGTAGTTTTCACTGGAGAGGCAATTTCCTAAGACTTCATGGATGAGATGGCCATTGGAAAGGATGTCTTCCGGTAGTTTAATTTTGTACATGGCATTCATCGGCAGTTCTCTGTTCCCAAGATTCATAAGATACTTCGCGAATTCTTTTGGTTCTGGGTCAACACTCATATTTTTCAGCGAAAACCCTCCAAGTGTTTCGACGAGTTATCTCGTCCAAGATATGGTCAGTTTTGCTAAGGACGAGATATTTCGTCGAGGCAAAACTGAAGATACAAATACGAAAAACAAATAGTCCCTTGCATCGAAAAGGTGATAATTTGGGACAGTTTTAAGACCAGAGGCTAGACACTACGACTGTTTTCGACACGAAAATAAACCACCAAGAAGGTAGGTTAGTGTCGCCAGACGTTGTTTCTTTTGATTGATAGCTCTAGTAGTTCACTTTGATTGCCTGAAAGGACGAATATCTTCAAGGACCACAATCTTTACTCCAAACGGCAAATTCGGATTTCCCCAATGGCCCACATCAACTTTTATCCATATTATACAGTCCGTATTTTGGCAGCATACGTCATTGACCCCTCTCCACTTGAGGAAAGTTGGTTCCGTCCATTTGCGGAAAAGTTGGTTCCGTCCATATGCCGAAAGTTGGTTCCGTCCATATGCCGAAAGTTGGTTCCGTCCATTTGCCGAAAGTCGGTTCCGTCCATTTGCCGAAAGTCGGTTCCATCCATTTGCGGAAAGTTGGTTCCTTCCATTTGCCGAAAGTTGGTTCTGTCCAATCGCCGAAAGTTGGTTATTTCGTGAAAATCTTAGAGCCAATTTCGAAGATAAAATTTACAATTTAAGAATGCTCGCCTTATAATATAGAATATATTTCATCTATGAAAATGTTTTATTTGATTCAAGCTCCTTTTTTTCAAATTAACCGCTGGAATTTTCTCTAAGGTAAATGGAATCGTGAACCAAAATAGGTTTGAAAAAGGTTTATATATAGGCTTTGTAATCATGGTCCTTATAATTTTTGAAAACTCATCTTCGATATAATTTTACCTCCATTTTGTTAAAATGGAAGCAAAATTATATCGAAATTATGTTAATTAGAATTAAATATTTGTGCACTTTTTGCATTGAAAATGAAATAGTCTGTAAAAAAAGTTTCCGTAAGCCCTTACTATTTGAAATAAATTGTTTTATTGTTTGCAGAATATAAATATTGAAGAAATAAAAATGGTAAGACAGATGAGCATAATTACATAGAAAGTTTCTACTGCATTTAAACAAAAATATTAATATAATTTAACGCATAATTCACACTAACACAAAAATGTGGCAAATATGAAGCAAAAAAAGTCTCTACTGAACGTTATTTCCCCTCCGCATGTTTCTCATCATTTAATGCTAAGTTGAACCTACTTTTGCTTTAATGACCTCTCAGAAGTTTAGGCATGATTCCCACAAGTTGTTTTGTTGTTTCTGGAGTAATTTTGTTACAGACGTCCAGAATAGTTCCAAACGTCCAGTTTTCAGGTTATCTTTGCTGTTGATATAATTTTTCAGTTCACGACCAATTTCTTATAAGTGTTCCACGGGGTTTAAATCAGGAGACTGGTGGTGTGTGAAGTTGCTGCGACATATGGTAAAGTAATCATTCTTTACAGAACGTTGCAGTGTGTTTCGAATCATCGTCCTGTTGGAAGATAAATGGTCTTCCAAGAGACAGTTTCGTAGCACTAGCAAGGACATTTTGTTTCAAAATGTCTAGGTAGACATAGCTATCCATGTTACCTTCAACAAAACATAAGTTATATACACCAGAACTCATGCAACCCCATACCTTTGCATTTCTTCCGCCGTGTTTTATAGATCTACATAAGTTTTTGTTTGCATTTGATGTTTTGGTTTTCTCTATGCCATAACTCGTCCATCTGAACTATAGAGACAAAATTTCGATTCATCCCTGAAAAGTACTGAATCCCAGAAAGTCAAGGGCTCATTCACATGCTCTTTTGCAAACTCAAGACGCTTTCTTCTGTTAAGTTTGCTAATGAGTGACTTCTCACTTGCAACATGCCCATTGTAGCTACCTTTTTTAATTACTTTTCTTACAGTCTGAGGTTGTATTTCAAGATTGTAATCAGTTTTCAACAAAGATGCAAGTTGTGGTGCCTAATTCTTGTATTATCACGAACGTTTCGCAGAGTATTACTGGTGTATACGGCTGAATTTCTAAGGTCTTCCGGATCGGTTCCTATTTACCAGTTTCTACCTAATTATATCTTTCAGTTATTTTTACCATAGATTTAGATTTGTTTGCGATTTCGCCAATATTTTCCTCATTGATTATCCGTTATTTCTCACCTTTATCACCAATACGCGAATAGCTTTCGGAATTCCCATTTTAGGCCATTCAATGGTATAAAAATTATTGGAAATGATTGCTTACATAATACTGAAGTTCTTTTTCATTCGATAGTTATAATAATCGAATGCGGGGCTGCTGGACTGTAGGCTCTAATCAATTTTCATAGTGCGTAAGGAAACTTTTTGCCTTTCATTTTGTATGTTTTTCTCAAAGTTTTAAATAATTACATTTTATTTGTGAAAATTAAAGAACCTTTGTTGCGAACACATTCTCTAGTATGAAAGAAATTTTTTGTGCAGTTTCTAAATCTTTGGTGACATTTATTTAGAAATTATAACATTTTATACGCCATTTTCTTTCCTACGGAAACATTTTATCAACTGTATGATTTTTTTTCATAAATTGCATTTTATTAGATAAGTTAATTACCCTTTGATACTGTTGGGTGGATAATTTTACTAGGATCACAAGCTTAGCGTTAGTATTTGGTGTCCTATGACTAAAATGGAATGAACAATTCCCCACAATGTAAGGTATGCATGGGTCACTTATACATGTTTTTATGGCCAACTGTACAGCCAATAAATTACTGAAAGGAAACAAAAAGAGTTCCAGGTTCAAAAATGCCATTATATTTTGATTGCAGACGACACTTTTCCAAACTATTTTTTTAATAAAATTAAAAAATTTTATTTTGTATTTTTCGGGATGAGAAGTTTCTAGAAGTTTGTAACCAATCCTAAAAGATCAGTCGATGATCACTATTTTATATAACGTTGGTTATTTTTCATTCTTTTCCACTTCCGTTATACTTTGCTGTGTTTCTCTTTTAACCAAATCAACCTTTAAATTCTTTCGAACTTTTAACTATTTCTACGTGACAGTATATTTAGCAAAATACTGACTGATTATTTAATTTCAGACCATATTTTCTATGTCAAAAATTGCTAGTTTATTGGTTTTGATGAGCAAAATGATGGCAACTATTACCATTGACATGAGATTCAATGAGTTTAGTTAAAAAAGTATTTTTCTATTCCATGTTTGTTTTGTATTTCCTTAATTTTAGTTTTGCCCAAGTGTAGTAAGACAAAAATTTAGGCAGCTGGTATATAATATTAAGATTAAATTGAGCTTAATTCAAAATGTAATTCAGTATGAAACGAATGATTGTCAATATGTGATCATTCTGCTAAACAATCCCGATCGATTGTCCGATCTAATTAACCCTAGAGTAAAAAGGATATTGCAGAGCGACAATCAAACAAAACCCCTTCTAAAAAGCCTGAGCTGATGTCTTCATAAGAACAGATATTAACCAACCCTTCAAATAATTGAATCTTATGCCAATAGAAAATGCTGCATTGGTGAACATATAAGTGAACTACATTTAACTTAAATAATTCATTTCCATTAAATTTACAATATATACAAATAATAGAAGCTAAGTAGCGGCTGGAGCTGTAAAAATAATGATACGGAGCGCTTTCCTGTGTCCGTCTGGCCCCCGGTTCAACATGATCTGCGTTAGAATCCCGCTAGAGGCAGGGCTATTCTGATTCGAATGACCTATCAGCCGTAGGTCCTGGTCTAATTCATAGAAGAAATATAAAAGTAGAGTGAGCAGATACCCCTTTTATGTGCCCAGGTTCACGTGATCAAAACTAATAGTAACGTGACCCGTAGGATACCTTCTTCTGTCAGGAGGAAACGAACATTCATCACCTGATTGGTCCACGGGAGAAGACATCCATCCATTGATTCATGATCAGATTGGTCCGCACAACACAGAAGTAGACTTGCGATTTCAACCTTTTTGTCTTCACTAGAAATGCGCATTCACGCACCTACCCTGTCATAAGATGTTATATTGCCAAACGAGGCGATTAGGTGCCAAATCGGCAAACCAAGTCGGCTCAGAGCAGTCACGTGACTACTAGTCTACATGTTTGTCCCACTGATTGGTAGACTGCATTCTAAAACTAAATATCAACTCTAGGCTAAAGTTCTACCGTAGTTGTAGTTGAACTAACATCGACTGCAGCAACACAACGGACTATTGGCGGCGGTCTGCGATCATTCCCGAAGGAAAGACTCTAGGACACGTCTTAATTTTGAACCACGGTCAGATGAAGAGGTCAGTACTTGAGCTGGCACTCCATTCTCCATACTTCCGCACCACTCCAACGTGAGGACATTTGAGGGCACGACTGATGTAACGTACCAGCCCCCACGCAACGACGGTCTTTGGTCGGACCTCGTCTCGAACTCGCAACCCTCCGGTTGCCAATCCATTGTTCTTCCAACTGGGCTACGGCTGCCCTATTATTAAAAAATGCCACAATTGGTTCGGAAACGTAATAAAACGAAAATAAATGAGACAAAATATCAATACACGAGCTCATATATAAAAACCCCGATGAATTTTACCAAATAGAGTTCTATTCGCTATTGAAACGGCGGAAGTTTATCCACGAATCGTCCAGAAAAATATTTGCTCAGATAAAAAAAACCCGTTACATTTCCCAGAGCAGATAATGTCAGAAGTGAAGCAAACAAAATGGCTAAGCAAATCACAGCGAGTGTTCGGTTCAGCTGATGGAATAAATGGCGATGTCCCAAAAAAACAAGAATTCGACGGAGCAAACATCCTCGATCAAACAGCAAGGAAAGTGGTATCACGCTGTTTATTCTAGGGGAAGGAGTTCCATGACGCGAACGTGCGCGGGCGATAGCTTTCATGGGGAAGAAAGCAAGTTGACCGCTGGAGCCCCCATAACTCATAATTCATTGCCGCCTTGCCACCTGGGGTTTCCATTCCGTGAGGAGAGAATGTATCATATTCATGGCGTGAAAAAGATACATAGTCCTCCTTTTTCTTTTACCTTGAAGGAACGTATATTTGTGGATTCTGGATTTCCTCGAGTGAAATCCAAACCAACGGGAACTGACTTTCATGTTATAATGTACCAGCCCCCACGCAATTTTGTTATAAAGAATCATTTTGGTTCAATTTAGAGATAGCTTTTCAGCTACGTTAGCAGAGGGATATTCCCTCTGGGGCACATCTAATTTTGGTGTGTACGATCTACATTGACCCGAGGTACTCTAGTGATCTTTTCTTCTCCCATGGGGTTTACCATCTTTCGTAAATACGGGGGTCGCGCTCCAGGGATACACACAAGCGACCTTTTCTGCTTTTATCCCACTACGCTGTTCACCAATGCCTCATCTCCCCATTTCATGACGGTTCGGGATTGATGCCGGACCGTCGCCGTTGTGTTGCTCCAGTTTGCAAGGTTAATTAACTTCCTACCCTTTCACGACAGGCCGCGGTAACCCGGTTGGAAGAGTAACGGATTAGCAACCGGAGGGTTCCGATTTCGAATCCAATCGAAGACGTTCTCGTGTATAAAGGGAGCTAGTGCATGTTAAATCTATCGTGGCATCCAATGTCCTCACGTTGGCGTGGTGTGGGAGCTCCGATGTGACCTCATCATCTGACTGATTCAAAATGACGTGTCCTCGGATCTTTCCTTTCGGGATGGATCCCGACAGTCGCTAATAGCCCGTTGTGTTGTTCTATTTCGACATTAATTAAAATACCTACCATCCCTTTCGCGACGTTTCTTAACGTTGTCTTTTGTTTGGCGCAGCCTGACCGAATATGGTCTTTGCGCCTTAAAACCCCCCAAACAACCAAGCAACTAGAGGGATATAGCGGTCACATAATGACCTTAAAACAAAATTGGTAAAAATATCATATCTAAACTGTATGGCAAAAAGTAGAAAAATCCAAGCACCCCGAAGTCGGTGTTTGATCAGAATAAAAATTAGCACGTATAAAGCGCCATGAAGAGATAAAGAAGTTATCGCAACATCAAATCTAGACGTCTCTGTTATTGTAGAGGCCGCAGTAGTTCAACTGGTAGAGTCACGGATTAAGCAACCGGAGGGTTGCGAGTTGGAAACTGGATCCAACCAGTAAATGAAGTTGTGTATACGTGGGGGGGGGTGCACGTTAAATCTATCGGGGCATCAAATGTCCTCTCGTTGGTGTGGTGTAAAGTTTGAAGAGTTGGGTGCCAGCTCACGTTTTGCCTTGTCATCTGACTATTCAAAATTACGTGGTGTTGTCTTCGGATCTTTCCCGTCCGGTTTGATCCCGGATCGTCACCAATAGCCCGTTGTGTTGCTCCAGTGCGACGTTAATTGAAATACCTACCTGCTACACAAGAGAGAAATAGACCCAGGAAGAAATCGCACCAGCGCCGCTTATAACTCGGTTGCTAGCGCACTGAGCATACCCACTAAACCACTACGACCACAATAGGCTGTAAGGAGAAATGCGTAGTTAATGGTCAATTCGCTGGGAGATTTTGAGATTTGGGGTATCTGTTGGTAAAAACAAAAATAGTTGATTCTATCATGATTTATTTATACTCAAAAGCTTTTCAAACAAATGATTCTACAAACCATATTTGATCGTATGTTTACGATATACACTTTCTAAGTAATGATTTTTTCTTCGTACGAAAATAAAAGTGAACTCTGTTTTCAGGAAAAGGTCTTTCGTTAGATTAAAAAAGTCTGCCTTTCTAACATGTTTCGAAGAAATTCAAAGCATATTTTAGACATAAATATTTTTTGTGTTTGTTGAATTTTATGTTTTAGCTTAAGGGAATTATATGTCGGTTCTCAGACTGATTCTGAATATGAATAAAATTTCCATTATTTACATCTTTTAAAATTTATGATTAGGATTGAGGGTACCAATCTAGATTCGGGCAGTGTGCCAAAACAGTAAATTTATACTACTGTATAATGTTCTATGATCATGAAAATGTTTTAAAGTTTTGTTAAAAATATTATAATTTAAATAGGATTGAATAACAGTAATAAACGTAGCAAAAAAACTTCCTAGGACAATTATTATTTGTAAGTAGCGTTAATGTGTTTTTTTAGGTTCTCAAAATATGTTTGGAATAGTCGAATTTGCATTTACTTTGCACTTCGCGAAATCGACCTTCTAATGTAGTTATATGTAATGTGAAGTGTGTCCAACGGGTCGACTAGTAGTCACGTGACTGCTCTGTGACAAATTTACTGGGTTGGCCAATTTGGCATGTTATCGACGCGTTTGGCGATATAACATATCATCAAATGATAAATGCGGGAATATGCATTTCTAGGGTGCCGACAAAAATGGTGAAATTGCCAAAGTCTAGGTTTCTTAGTCGCGCAAACCAATCAGATGACGAATCAATGGATAGTCGTCTTTTCACTTGCCGTTGACCAAACAGATGATGAATGTTCGTTTCCACCAAGCAGACGAAAGTAGTCCAAGGGTCACGTTACTACTAGTTTTAGTCACATGATTCTGGACACATAAAAGGTCACTACTGCTAACTTTGCTCTTATATTGGCTCTATGGACAACACCTCGCATTTTCAGTCATATGATGAGATCAACACATGAGCTAGCACCCCACTCTCCAAACTTCCACACCACACCACGGGAATTTGTGGCCTCGATGAATTTAACGTGCACCAACCCCCACGTTACAACGGTCTTTAGTTGTCTCGAGTTTCGAACAAGCAACCCTGCGGTTGCTCCGCGATTCTACCAACTTGGCTAAAGCGGCAACAATGTACAAATTTCCTGAAAATTCAACTCCTCGGGGGCACATCTTTAGATGTGTATCACGATCCCAAGATATGATCTATCCTTTCCAATTGGGTTTACTGCCTCTGGTAAAAATGGGGATCTCGACCCCAGGATGCCCAAGCGATCATTCTCTTTCTTCTTTACATCCTTTCTTTCCACAATTACTTGACATAGTCTGTTTTGTGTTTGACGCAGTTTGGATAAATATGGTCCTTGCACCATAAAACCCCAAACCAACCAGAAAACTCAATTACGAACTGGCATTGGGATAATGGTGATTGACAGCTGTTGATTTAACATAAACGCATAGACTGTTAACATTCTCATCCCCAGTTCACATACGATTTTTCAAAAGTTTTCCCCAGTGTTCCATCAGGACTAGTATTCGATTACCATCCCCGTATATTTGCAGTCCCATAAACTGTCAGTGCTGCATAAGCAAGCGCGAAGGCGAATGTCATTATCCTCTAATTCACTTTCCGCCTTCGAGTATAAATAGAGGAAATTAAGGAGGCGCCCATATAACACGATCAATATTTGCTTCGCTCGAATTGTCATGCACGGGCAAATGGGGGTTGCTTTGACGAAGACCTTTCTAAAGAGCATTTCTTTTCCCACGCGAATTCGGGCTCATCTAGATTTGAAATTTTTACCCGAATTCTTTGGGAAAATAAGTGGATTGTCTGCGGTTTTGTTAAAAGTAATTGACTGACGACACAGAATGATGCTTTTTGTGAGCGGAAAAGTGGGCGGGTCATCACTTCTCCTATTCTTGGTCGGGGCCGCTGTAGCCCAGTTCGCAGAGTCGCGGATTAGCGACCGAAGGGTTGAGAATTCGAAAGTCGATCCAACCGAAGATCGTTGCGTACGTGAGGGCTGGTGCACGTTAAATTCGTCGTGAATTCAAATGTCCTCACGTTGTCGTGTTGTGCAAGTTCAGGTGTTGAGTTCGTCGTCTAAACGGGTTTCAAATTGACGAGGTGTTGTCCTCGGACCTTTTTTTTTTATGATGGATCCCGGACCGCCTCTAATAGTCCGTCGCCTTTGTGTTGTTCCAGTGCGATGTTAAATTCAACTACCTACCTATTCTCGTTACTTCGTAAAGTTTATTTCTGTTTGGCTGTTGGAGTGATTCCTTTCTTTCGTTTCGCGTGGTGTACAAGTTTGGAGAGTGGGGTGACCTCGTCATCTGACCGTTGTTCAAAATTACGTGGTGTTGTCCTCGGATTTTTCCATTCGGACTTGATCCCGGACCGTCGCCAATAGCCCGCTGTGTTGCTCCAGTGTGGGAAGTTAATTAAAATACATACCATACCTACCTTTCTTTCGTTACGTAGTTGATAAGAGTTTGTACTAGCTGGTATATACAATAAAGATTCCAAGACACAAGTGCGAATTCTTAGCCCCCGTGAGAGTTGAATTTAAAATATCCCCACTTAGTAACTAAATGAGTTTAAAAACCACCCACACCCGAAATATTGGGACATCTAGCTCCCCGAAATATTTCGGGTCTTCCACCCGCCGCACAGAACCCCCTCCGACCTCTACTCGGGCGCCTCGCTTGGAGGGTTAACAAATGAATCACTAATCAGCCTTAAATAAAGTGCTGGAATAAGTTCGGTGCACCGATCGTGGAAAACGCTACATAATTCTGAACGGTGGTAGAAAAACTTTAAAAAATGTCATTTACCGTGATTGACGCAGTACCCTTTGAGTCCTGTAATTGTGTACAACCACACATAGTTTTATAAGGTTGGTTGGATTTTAAGGGCCATATTTGGCCAAGCTGTGCCAAGCACAAGGCAGACAAGTAATGAACACACACAGATGGAAAGTTTTATTCGTAGAGGAAATACAAAAGTAGAGTGCGGGCAATGGTAACCTTTTAATGTCCCCAGGATCATGTGACCAAAACTTGTAGCAACGTGACCCTTAGACTGCTTCAGGAACCAAACATCCATCATCTGATTGGTCCACGGGGCGGAAGGAGATGTCGATCAATCGATTTATCATCTGATTGGTCCACGCGACATAGTAATAGCCTTTGTCGATTTCACCATGTTTGTTGCCGGGGCCGTCGTGGCTCAGTGGGTATGTCCACTTCGCTAGCAACCTACGAGTTGTAGGCGGCGCATGTTCGATTCTTCCCTGGGTGTATTTCTACTTTGTCAGCAAAACTTTCTTTGTGTGTATATGTCCATTACTTGATATTGTACCTCTGGCGCAGCAGCATGGCCAAATATTGCCCTTGTGCCATAAAATCACAGACAGCACCAATCATTTGTGCTGTCCACTCTAGAAATGCTCATTTACACATCCATATCAAGATGGTATATCAAGATGGTATATCATCAAACGATTAGATAAGATATCAAGTCGGTCAACCAAATCAATTTTTCAGAGAGCAATCACGTGACTACTAGTCGACAAGTTGGTCACACTTATTGAAACTCCCCAACAGCAGGGGCCATGGTAGCCCGGCTGGAATAGCAATCGGAGGGTTGAGAGTTAGAATCTAACCAAAGACAGTCGTGTACAAAGGGGCTGGTGCACGTTAAATCTGTCGTGGCCTCAAATGTCCTAACGTTGGCGTGGTTTGGAAGTTTGGAGAATGGGGTGCCAGCTCAGGTGTAACCTCGTCATCTGACCGTGATTCAAAATTACGTGGTGTTCTCCTCGGATCTTTCCCTTCGGGTTTTATCCCGGACCATCGTCAATAGCCCGTTGTGCTGCTCCAGTGCGACATTAATTAAAATACCTACATACCATACCTACCTACCTCCCAACAGCAATGCTCGGGCTACTCATATTTCCCGTCTGGGTTTGCTGACACAGAAAAGAGAAATACGCCAAGGGTAAGTTAAAGGAATCGAATCTACATACAACTCGTAGATTGCTAGAGCAGCTGGCAATCCAACTGCACCACGGCAGTTTTATCACGACAAAAGAGATTGTTATTCTCTTGAAAAAGGATAACCCTACATCGTCATTTTTCTCGAGCGCTTTTGAAATTTTCATAAAAAAAGCAACTTTCCTTTCAATAATAGCTCGTTTTGTTGCTCCAGTGCGACGTTAATTAACTACCTAACCCACCTTTCAAGATGAATTACTTCCATTTCTTGGTCTCTTCGTTGTTTTGTTTGAATCGTCTTTTTTTACATTTTTAATGCATCTTAATGGACATTCGTAGATTACTGGAAAAATCAATTTCCCCAACGGATCTGTCTTCAATTCCCGCAACGCTCCAAGATGAATAGGCACTTAAATTAATTGTCCATTTACTTACTTGCCCCGTAGCTTACTTCCCATTTCATAAACTGTAACCTTAACCTAATTCTAAGCTGTCACCGAATTCGGAGAATGAACGACTTTGGATTTTTTCATAGAAAAAAGCAAAACCTTTCGTGGACGGAAATTCTGATGATGGATTTTTATAACCTCAATCTAATTCCCAAATTATGTTTCGGGTCCTAATATTTTCGTGGAAATCATTCATCATTAACGTCGAAGAAAATTGCATTAAGAACTGAATTCTTCAGGTAAATTGATTTATTATAGTCAGGATCTCTGCGATTTAATTTTTACGAAAACGAGTACTGCAGTTAAATCTATGATAGTTCTTACGTAACATTTTGGACTTAATATCATTAACTTATTTGATCTTTTGGGCGGAGTCGTTTTTATGTTTGTCTTTTTTTATTTTTAAATGGCGATGACAGTAGCTAACGAATATCCTAAAATAACCACAAAGGACAGATCGATAACGAAACGTTTTCTTCAAAGGGGTCGCTTTAGCCCATTTGGTAGTCACGGATTAGCAACCGGAGGGTTCCGAGTTCGAGACTAGATCCAACAAAAGACCGCCGTGTACGTGGTGGGTGATGCACGTTAAATATGTCGGATAGGTCTTCGAGGGGTATGTAGATAGTTGAATTTATGTCGCACTAGAATAACACAATGGGCTATTGGCGACGTTCCGGGATCAGTCCGTTCAGGAAAGATCCAATGAGTCGTTTTGTATCACGCTCATATGACGAGGTCAACACCTGAGCTGGCACTTCTCTCCAAACTTCTACACCACGCCAACGTGAGGACATTTGAGACCACGACAGATTCAGCATGCCCGAGTCCCCACGTTTACGACGGTCTTTGGTTCGATCGAGTCTCGAACGAGCAAAAACACTCCAGTTGCTAATCCGTGACTTTACCAAGCTTTCGTGGGGTAAGAGCCGGACCAAGTGAAATTTCTTGTAGAAGGTAAACTGATTCCCAACCTTCTGTTTTCCATGTTAGGAATGACCATTCTTATGGGAAGATTACGACATCAAGGGCCTCTTCTGATGGACAACAGGTGCAACCTTCATACCACACTCAATGATGTCAATTGATTTTAAAACTTTTCATATCTTATGTTTTTTGTATGTTAGTTCATCATTAGTATGAACATTTTCATAATAGAGATACTCGGACAGCAAAAATAAAACTTCTTTATTCTCACGGCTTTTAAAACGACAATCAAATACAATAATGCAGAATTACACATTTTAACCCTCCAAGTAGTTTCGACGAGATATCAACACCTGACTAATTTTATTAATAACGAGATATCTCGTCATCAAGAAATGGTCGATTTTTCGACGATGACAAGATCAATACCTGATCAGTTTTCTTCTAATGACGAGATATCGTCCATGAAGATGCGGTTAGTTTTGCTAATGATGAGATACCTGGTCGAGGCAACCACCAGGAGGGTTAAGATAAATTAACTTTTTACCTTTCCTATTCACGTCGAACCAACTCGACGAATCGGTATCACAATATTCTAAAAAATGGACCACCAGAAAAAAATGGCGCTGCTCAGTCAAACACCTCGTTCCCCGTCTTCGAACTCGGTTCCATTTTGAACCGCAAACGCCTTTCCACTTTGGTTCCCCGGTGCTTCGCTGACGCCTAAACCACCTGTCGAATTTGCAAGGGGTGCAACGCTGGAAGAGAACGCCACGTTGGTCCTAGATTTCTGTAGCCACGATCGCCAAATGCTGTCTCTTTTCTCCGCTACTATCTTCTCTTTCGCCTGCCATTTCTTTCTGTTCACTCTCAGGTCCCACGTGTTCTGGAGGACCAGGGTGTCCGGCTCGCCGTAGTTGGGCGGGTTGGCCCTCGGGTCGTAGCCCAGGGCCGTCAGCATGGGGGCCAGGGCCGGCATGTCCCGGACGACGTCTTCGGGCAGGTGCCCCACCCACTTGGTGAGGGCTTCGGTGTTGATGGGCTTGATGACTTGGTCCGTGGATCGCTCCAGTCTGAAACGACGAAAAAAGTATTTTGGAGGTTGGTTTTGCTACGCAAGGACCATATTTTGCCAAAATGAGTACTTAAGATGCAAGGCAGAATACTTCAAACAATTAATACAACACACAGGGAAAGTTTTACTTTAAGAGGAAATATAAAAGCAGAGTGCGCAATGGCAACCTTTTTATGTGCCCAGGATCATGGGGCCAAAACTAGTAACGTGACCCTAAGACTGCTTTCGTCTTACACGGTGGAATCTAACATTCATCATATGATTGGTCCATGGGACGGGAGAAGACGCCCATCCATTGATTCAACACCTGATTGGTCCATGGTATGGGAGAAGACGCCCATCCATTGATTCATCACCTGATTAGTCCGCGCGACACAGACAGGTGATTTCACCATTTTTGTTGGCACTCCATAGAAAAGCGCATTCACCCATATACCTTGCCTTAGGATGTCATGTAGCCAAACTAGGCGATAATATGCCGAATCAGCGACCCAAGTCAATTTTTCAGAGTAGTCACTTGACTATTAGTCGACATGTTGGCCAAACGTTTCGAAACCTCTCAATACATCGACTTTAAAATGAAATAGACGGAGCATGTGTTCGCAGTTTCATGTTATTTCTTCCAGTTGTTTGGCTTGAATATCTGCCACGTAGTTGTGGGTAAAATGAATCCTAAATTATTGATTGCGCTTGGCGCAGCTTGTCCTCTTTTGGACCTCGCTAAAACCCAACAATCAATCAACCTAAATTATTGTTTGGTAAAGTGATTACCCACCGGTGATCAAAAACACTAGCCTGCGCTTCCATAGCCAATCGGCTAAGGCGATTCGTAAGTCCACGTGATTCACCCTATAGAGATCTTACGACGACTCCGCCCACATGGTATTTCATTAGAAGGTTGATGCAATGACATCTGACTGGTTCAAACTTACCTGTAGTTGGTATTCGGATCTTTCCCCTCGGGATTGATTCCGGACCGTCGCCAATAGCCAGTTATGTTTCTTCAGTGCGACGTTAATTACCAATTATCTCAACAGCAACGTTTAGTCTTATATTTCTAATCTATGACACACAAGGGGGTAGATAGGAAGTTAATTAGCGTCGAACTGGAGCAACATAACGTGCTATCGGCGACGGTTCTGGATCAACCCCGAAGGGAAAGATCCAAAACACAAAAGAGAAATACAGTCAAGGTTTTACAGGAATTGAACTTTCACCACCTACATCTCGTAGGTTATCTCAGTGGCAAATCCATTGCGTCCCGACGGCCCGAGGGTTTTGAAGAAAGAATTTATTTAGTAAACAGCTCGTTTGGTGCAGATTTTTCTATTTTGGTCCTTGTGCCATAAACCCAACCAACATAACGATAAACATGTGCCATAAGCCCAACCTCATATACCTTTCTTATCCGTTATTTCTCTCAATGGATATTGCAACAAGGATATCTCTATACCTGTAGGATGCACCTTTTTAGATAGGCCCCCTGAAGGGTTAGTAGCAAATGTACTGCTATCTAAAAATAGTTTTCTAAAGGTAAATTTATAAATTCTAATACTATGTATTTTATTTTCAGAACACTAAGTTAAAGTTTCAGAACACAAGTGGTGAGTTTTCAAACAGAATTTTCTTCTGTAATCCATTCTTTATCAGTAAAATGTCAGAAATATATTTTACCAAATAATATTTATTCAAAAGTAAAATTTCTGATTGATTTTTTATCAAACGATACTTATTCAAAAGCAAAAATTATTATTTATATTTTATCAGACGATAATTATACAAAAGTAAAAATTCTTATCTATATTTTATCACACGATACTTAAAAGTAAAATTTTTTATTTGTATTTTATCAGCCGATACTTATTCAGAAGTAAAAATCCTGATTTACCTATTAGTAGATAATAATTATGCATTTAAAAGCCCAAACAAACGCTTTTTATTTTTTTAATTTCTTTAATTTCAGAATTAAAAATTTATGTATTTACTTTTATTGATATTCTTTTGCTGTGTGGCAACAAAGAGGAGATAAAAATAATGAATCAATAGATGTTCCAAAACAAAAACAACGAGAAGTTTCTTTGAATTTTTAAATGGAATAGCTAACAGCGTTTAAATAAAAAATAATTAACTTTTATCACTTTCCTATTCTATCGTCCAAAAGATTCACGCAAGAGCCTACATCACTTTTAATAGGGAAATAATCCACCACAGAACCACTCAACGGATTCCTTTTTATGCTTCCAAACAAAAACCAATGGCAGGTCAACTGAACCAAAACACCACGTCTCAAATCAAGAACCAGACAGCAAATCAACTCCAACTTCTAAAAAATAACCTCCGCTTTCACATCCTCGAAATTAAATAAATCGTCCTACATAAAAGCCCCGTCTTCCATTACTGCACTTCCATCTCGACGGCCGTAAAACACTCGTTGGGGAGGGCGGTCAGATGGTCCGCCTATTACTACTGGGATTAATCCATCGCCGGTCTGGCATGTAGCAGGGGCGCGGCACAACGGGACAAGACGAATGGCACACTTCAAAAAATACCGACTCCCAGCATTTTTATTTATTTGGCTTCGATGCCCGGGCGTAATATGATGAACAATGGTCGGGCATCGACCGGAATAAAGTTCATTAAAGCGTGGAGGGTTAAATCCAGTTAAGGGCATTTATTAAGTCGCCTTTGTGGAATTCAGTAATGTGTTGGAGACTGAGCAAAAAGCGCGTTAACATACTGGAACATTTCTATAGAGCTGTATGTATACATGTTTCCAAAGGCTTCGTATGGTACCACTGCGAGTTGTGGGCTGCGATAGCCCGGTTGGAAGAATAGCGGATTAGCAATCGAAGGTTGCGAGTTCGTCCCAAAGACCGTCGTGTACGTGCTTTGCGCGTGCTGGTGCACGTTAAATATCTCATAACCTCAAATGTCTTCACGTTGGCGTGGTGTGGAAGTTTGGAGATTGGGTGCCAGTTCAGGTGTTGTCCTAGTCATCTGACCGTGGTTCAAAATGACCAAGTGTTGTCCTTGGGTCTTTCCCTTACCCTTAGGGATTGATCCCGGATCGTGGTTCGTTGTGTTGCTCGACTGCGAGGTTACTTCAACTATTTACTTGCTAGCTGTAGGTTTAGTTCCTTCCAGGGTGTGTACTTAGGGGTACATCTACTTCAGGTGTGTACGGGCTTCACGGACTCGAGGTACTCTAGCTATTTTTTCTTTTCCCATGGGGTTTACTGTCTGGTAAACACAGGGGTCGCACTCCCGGGATACCCAAGCGAACTTCTGCTTTTATCCCACTACTCTGTTCCCCCAATACATCTTTTTTTCCTCTCACGACAGTTTTTACTTGACGTCGCATTGTGTTTGGCTCAGCTTGGCCAAATACGGCACTTACGCCATAAAACACCAACCAATCTTCCTGGGTGCATATCTGTCGTTTGTATCATAATGTGTGTACGTCCATTTACTTCAGGTTGTCTGCCTTGTGTTTGGCGCAGCTTGGCCAAATATGGCCCTTGTACCATAACTCCTTCAAAAAACTCAACCAAACAATGGCTAAAGGGGCCATCGTTTACCCCTTATCTCTCCAAATGGTTTCGATGAGATATCTCGTCAATCAAGATCTGATCAATTTTGCTAATGACGAGATATCGACACCAAGATATTTTTATGATGGCGAGATCAAGATCCAGTCAGTTTTCAAATGAAGAGAACTTGTCCATCAAGGTCTAGCCAGTCTTACGAATAATGACGAGAAACCTCGTCAAGACAACCACCAGAAGTGTTAAACCATTTGGACGGGAAGATCTTCCAGATTGATAAATCGAGATTTACGACCCACGGTCCTCCGTGATAAATTTACCAGAGCTGACTTCTTCCCCAAGTGTTCACTGTGGACATTAGTTCGGCGACACTTTCTATGTGGTGTCCCTGCCAGAAGTCATCGATAATTTGACACCGCAGATCGATATTCTGTCACGATTCCCAACGATCCAAATGAAAATCGGGAGTTAGGTCATCACCAAGATGTATCGATTCATTGCTTGGAGAATGATGCAATTAGTCCGAGATTGAAATGAGATCACGCCCAGCAATCGATCAAGAATCGGACCCAAAGAGGAAGGATATGCGTGAGATCGATCCGCTTAGAAAAGACAAGATGGATAAGCACTCAAGGATAGACTTCCAGGAATTATTTGTAAAGGATATTGATGGGAAGCTGTTACAGAGTTGTTATAGTAGAAACGTTAATAACAAGCTGTTCCATTACTTATATGAGACATTTTATGCCAAGATAAATACACAGTATTTCTGAAGAGTAATGTTTCCTGTACGCATTCCGAATCTGACGTCATTAGCTTGTTTTTCGAATACGATTGCAGCACTTCGTCAATAAAACTATCAAAGAAAATCCGAATTAATGCGAGTTCGAAACTAGATCCAACCGAAGGCATCGTATGCATGGGGGTTGGTGCACGTTTAATCTGCCGTGGCTTTAAATGTCCTCACGTTGGCGTGGTGTGGAAGTTTGGAGAGTGGTGTTTGCACAGGTGTTGACCTCATCATCTGACCGAGGTTCAAAATTACGAGGTACCGTCCTCGGACCTTTCCCTTCGGGATTGATCCCGAACCTTCGCCAATAGCTTGTTGTGTTGCTTCAGTGCGACGTTAATTTAACTACAAACCATCTTCAATGAACAACTAAAATAAATGGGGTTGGGGTATTTCAATTAACGTCACACTGGAGCAACACAATGGGCTATTGGTGACGGTCCGGGATCAATCCCAAATGGAAAGATCCGAGGACAACACCACGTAATTTTGAACCATGGTCAGATGACGAGGCAACACCTGAGCTGGCACCCCACTCTCCAAACTTCCACACCACGCCAACGTGAGGACATTTGAGGCCACGACAGATTTAACGTGCACCAGCCCCCTTTGTACACGACGGTGTTTGGCTGGATTCGAACTCGCAACCCTTCGGTTGCTAGTTCGTTACTCTTCCAACCGGGCCACCGCGGCCCCCTAAAATAAATGCTAATAACTGAATCCTTGGAACTGCAACTTGGTATACGTTGGTCAATTACTCGTCAAATCACCTATTCTGGTACTTATAGAAAACAATTATTAAACTATCCAATATTAAAAATTGTACTCTATTAAATTAGAATCACCTTTCCTACCAGAAATTTACTACAAAAAATCTTTGAAGTCAATTCCAAATTAGCTCCAGTTTTTCATTAGTGATTTGCACTAATTGGTCAATTACTGTCTGGATCACCTTACTGAGTTCATTCCATATATTTGGTCCAACAGTAAGTTTAACTAGAAAACGCCAAGTTAGGTTTGGTTCGGTAATTAAATGAAGTAGAAAAACCAAGCTAGGTTCGGCCTAGCAGTAAATCTAGCTAGAAAATACCAAGCTAGGTTTTGGTCTAGCAGTAAATCTAACTAGAAAATACTAAGTTAAATTTGTTTCAACGGTAAATTAAAAATATAACTCGAAAGCAAAAGTAATAAAAGTAGTAAAATTTTCAGTTTCCACTAAAATCCTTCTCATACCCCTTTGGGATTGATCCCGGACCGTCACCAATAGCCCATTGTGTTGCTCCAGTGTGACGTTAATTGAAATACCCCCTTCTCATACGAGTTACTACCTATCCAAATTTAATTCCAATAGCCCGATGTGTGGCTCCAGAGTGACGTTAATTAAAATGCCTACCTACCAAATTTAATTCATTATATATACTTTGCAAGAGTATAAAATAGATTATTTTTGTAAGTAGTGGTGAGGTAGGTAGGTAATTTAATTAACGTCACTCTGGAGCAACACACCGGACTATGGTGAAGGTCCGGGATCAATCCCAAAGGGAAAGATCGAGGACAACACCATGTAATTTTGAACCACGGTCAGATGACGAAGCAACACCTGAGCTGGCACCCCACTCTCCAAACTTCCACACCACGCCAACGTGAGAACATTTGAGGCCACACGGGATTTAACATGCACCAGCCCTTTACAGACACGACGGTCTTTGGCTATATTCGAACTCGCAACCTTCCGGTTGCTAATCCACTGCTCTTCCAACCGAACTACCGCGGCCTAAGTAGTGGCGAGAACTAGCATCTTAATATTTTAATATATTATCAATAGATTTACCATTTTACGAAGCTGGAATTTATAATGGAGAAATTGTATGGATTAGTCTAAAAATTTTGAATCTAATTACAAGTGGCTAAGTTCTGCGAGGCATCAGATTCCAATGGAAGACAGTTTTCAAATTGTTTCTGTGAATCTAAAACTTGCAAATTATATTGATAATGCTTTCTTGATTCACATATAAGTCTAATTTAATCCTGCAATCATAAAAGGAATCAGATTCTTGAATATGAAATTCATATTAAAATGTCCAAATTCTAGTTTTTACATATTTGTTTGAATATTTACGCGTCTTTTGAGTTTCATTTTCAAAGGAATTTGTTCGGTTCTTTTCGAGAAAATTTGTACATTTCATTGGGTTTTTTCCTAACTTTATGTCAAGAATTATTTCATTTGAAAATGTAGCGTTCTTTAGAATAAAATGAACTCATATTAATTTTAAAAATGGAATTAAATTAAGTTTATTTTGAATCAACAAACTAAAAAAGTCATGTTCGTAATTCCAAGTTCTCTTAGAACTAATTAAATTCGAAGCGAAACTTTGGAGCCAAATTAATTCAACTTAATTCTAAACCATCTTTTTATTTTTATTTTTAACTTCATTCAAAACTTATCGTCAGGATCGTCTGTGGAAGGATTTTTTTACTGTTGCCACGCAGATGTGTTCCAATCCTTTTGTAAACGTAAAAAGAAAATTATTATCCTTTCTTGTTCTTTTTTTTGTTGAAAAAACCACCCCCACTCGTGTTATTAAATTAATTACCCGTATAATAGAAAAATTCGTTTTCTTTTCAAGCTTTGAAGAAAAAACAACTCAGCCCGGAGTTACGCCGTATCAATGTAATGTTGAAGTGAATAAGTTATTCAGTTGAAGTGGAAGCAGAGTTGAGTTTAGCGATGCAAAGACGATTTCTTTTCGGTCGTCTGAATTTCTCGAAGATTCGACTTGTTCTTTGCTTTTTCCTGTTTCCTTTAGTCATTCTACGTTCATCTCTTTCTTGTCTTATCATAATCAGGCATTTTATTTTTCTACTTTCGCGAGGGAAAGATAATTAGGGAAAAAGATTTAGAAGTGCATTAATTTACGGAATGCAAATGCTGTGTTGTTTTTCAGAACGACGAATTTTACCAATTCTTCGGAATACAAGGCTATTTGTTGATGACTTTATGAATTAAGTAAGGTAAAAATGTTGTATACGAATAAAAATATTAAGATTCTAAACATTTAGATACGAAAAAATATGAGAAATATAAACCTGTAATTGAAAATGGGTTTCTTGGTGAAACAATACAAAACTTCAAAACAACGACTAATTAAGATTAAAAACTTAACAAATTGTCAATGGTCATTAAGGTGGAGCAACACGTCCTCTATAATTAGGACAAGTAAGTCATAATGTGTTCTTGAATAGCCACAATTAACTTTTTAACCTAAAATATAAATAAAAAAACCCAAATATTTCGATGACAAATCTGAGAAATGGAAACTCGTAATCGGAAACCGATTTCTTGTTCCGTAGTACATGATCTTTTATAAAGGCATCACTTTGCAATTTACATTGAATACTATATTACAGTTCAAGCCGTTTTTTTATGAGTATTCCCCAGCGTAAAAATAAAGTCTGAATACGTTTTTTATGTTAAGGGGACACGGTACCCTTTGAACAATTTTTTTTGTTTTCATATGTGTAGCAAAATTTTTTAGTATATTATATTGAAATGCACATAAAATGAATATTTCAGGCGAAAAAATTTAATTTTAATAAAGCAATAATTCAGAAATTTAATTTTTTTGAAAAAAAAAGCAACATTTTAAAATCCCTACTACTTTTTTAAATATCATCTTTTTAAAATTTTTTTTACACTTTTCTATTCATTGCAGTATTTTACACAATTCTGTGCATGGGTTTGCATGTATTCTGATTATTTATTTTTCTAGAACTTTTTTTCTAAAAAATACTGTGAAAAACTGTAAAAAACATGAATATTTTAGTTTGGCAATTTAAAAAAAAACTTTTAATCCAAATTCTTATCGCATGCACAGAATTGTCAAATACACTATTGTGAACAACTACAAAAAGTTTCAAACCTCTAAATTAAATTTTAAGAAAGCCTTAGCAATTTGAGTACTTCATAGTCATCAAAAACAGAAAGCTGAGAAAAAGCCATTTAAAGTTTTAATCTTTGGTTTCGGTATGTTACATCCAAGAGAAAAAAACTTAAATAACTCCTAAAATAATGTTGCTAGAGCTATGAAATTTTGCATACATATTCAGAAGAGATGTATAGTTAAAATAAAGCAATAAACTTTTTTTTCGATATTTTGGTCATTTTAAGGGTACCTTGTCCCCTTAAAGATTTTAATCCTCTTAGGGGTTCACAAGCATATATCCATTCTACAACTTTAGTTTTCTCTGCATGACTTGAAACCAGTTTTGACCATCTTGACGAACAGAAACTTTCCTAGATATTTTTTCAACCAATGTATGTGATTATCGAGTCATCTTATATATTGCAGGATAAAAACAATACTACACTACTCGGAATTTTCATGACGCTCAATTAGATTTTAAACTCTAAGAATGGTAAAAGGAAAATTGACCAGAATGTTAACCCTTCAAGTGGTTTGGACAAGATATCGCCGATTTCTTGTTGACGAGTTCAAGATCGTCAGTATTGCCAATTGCTTGATGTCGAAATCAAGATGTGGTCGGTTTTCTTGTAATGACGAGATATCTCGTCCTTCAGGATCTGATCAGTTTTGCTAATGACGAGACACTTCCTCAAGACAACCATCAGGTGGGTTGTCATTTTGCTACCAGGCAGGATGCGTCCCAACATGATCAGCAATTGAACTTCGTAAGAGCTCTGCACTGAGTAAGAACTCTGTAAGAGCTCTGCACTCTTGCACTGAGTACATAAAATTAAATATAATCTTATTGGGCATCATGATCAAATGATCTGAAACCACTCAATGCAATCTGGAAAGATAAAAACTATTCGATTTTCTTCCAAGATCGAGTCTTCGTTGCATGATCTATAACTGATCTACTACTCCCAAGATCGGTTCTGTCAGACTCAACAACCATTATGCTAGTAGACCGGTTGGTTTAACACTGAAAGTCCTCAGATATGGACAAAAATTATCCAACTTGACTGATATAGTGATCATATATATAGCATTTGTCTGCATCCCAGTAGGCCCCGTGTAAGTTTGTAAGCTGATGGATTTTGGTGATTGTCTCTGCTAGGAGTAGAAGCAGCTCAGTCATTGGGTGCTCCTTCACAAGTAGTCATCAGTTCGACCCCCTTGTAGTGCTGAAGGCCGAAGAAGTCAGTGGTCGTGCATTCAAAAGTAAAAGCAAGTTGACGAGAACTAGCGTATGTCTACCTATGTATCGTTCTTTAAATTGCAAATATTTGTTCATAAAGTACTATTGAACAGGCACTCCTCATCGAATATTCACGAAAACGTTTAAATATCGAAATCGATCCACCTCACGCAAATCCATACATAAAAGATCGATCTCCGGTGATGTACTTACATGGAGAGTGATACTCCGCCTCTCTTGCCAACAAGCTGCTCGTGGTGCAGGACCGAGTCGTTCCAGGGCAGATCCAGGAAATCCAGGACCATCCTCATGTTGGCTTCTGGATGGAGGACCAGGCGCTCGTAGTGGACGGGAAGACAGATCCGGGGACCCAGGAGGTGGCACTGGCTGTACATCGCCTGTACCGCTGCAGTCCACCGGCGGAGACATTGCCTATAGTCGTGCAGGTCCATCCCAGTGATGGTCACCTACAAGTGCAGTTGGATTAGTTCTTGAAATAGGTCGGTGCTACACTTGACAGCTTTTACTTTTGCTCTGGGTATTGGGTTTCATAATTTAATCTTGAGTTTGGATCGACTTGTTTTGGTAGGTAGTTTAATTAACGTCGCACTGGAGCAATACAACGGGTTATTGGCGACGGCCTGGAATCAAGTCCGAAGGGAGCGATCCGAGCACAGAAACTCGTAATTTCTAACCTCGGCCAGATGAGGTGCCAGCTCAGGTCAAAACCTGAGCTGGCACCTCACTCTCCAAACTTCCATGCCAACGTGAGGAGATTTGAGGCCACGACAGATTTAACATGCACCAGCTCCCACGTACACGACGATCTTTGGTTCGATCGAGTTTCGAACTCGCAACCCTGCGGTTGCTCTTCCCACTGGGCTACCGTGGCCCTAATCGAGTTTGGAGATACTTGTTTTGATCCTAGCGCCATTAAACCCTAACCAACCTCTAATGAAAAGCATCTATTCGGAAATTGTTCATCTTGGAAAACATTCATAAGTTGGACATACATTATTTGACAATCCCATGAACCACTAAAATGGCCTTTGGAACGAACAATTAATGCAGATTTTAAAAAATTGAAAAAAAAAATTGATAGATTGTGTCAAGGACACAAACCGTAATTTTGATTTAATACTCGTGTCTTGTTTGATTGTGGAATGAATGAACGATTAATATTCAACAATTAATTTACAGTTTGAACAATTAAAGTGCAGTTTGATATATTATTTTGAAGGATCCTTTATTGATTAAAGCCCTGATTGTAGCGTGGTGTACAAATAAACACGTGAACCCCAACACAAATTCAAGCAACTTGCTGCGTTTAAATTTTAGAATTTATTACCGATTTTATTATTTCTACTGTAATTTATTTAACCTACTTTTATTATTTTATCTAGCACATTTTGTAGTTTGTCCGCTTTTGGACAAACATCATTAAACCCAATCGATTGCTGAAAACATACGAAACAGTTGATTCTTGAAGAAGCACACGCATTATGAGAGCAACAAAATGGCGCTGAACTAGTATTAAAGAACAGTGGAATGACAAGAGGAATGTGGAAAATGTTGATCTGTTAATGGGGACAAAAATATCACGAAAAGATAAGCCATAAGTGATGAAACAAGCTTTAATCGGAGTTAATTGGATTTCAATTCATCTCGTTTAGTTATTTCCTTTCCTGTTCTAAAAGACGAATTTCTACTTAATTCAATGTATGAACTCACTTATACTTCTTGCGCTGCTGGGAAAATAATTGTTTCCCCCAACAACAGATATAAATAACTAAAATATACCGCATTTAAACCGAAAGATCTCATTTGCAGCATTTTTAAATTTACCAGAAACGCATTAGCTTGATTGGAGAATTCATTCAGACGCTGCGAAACCAGATTTCTCTTGAATTCGAATTATCTTGTAATGAGAAATCAATATCCTTCAGATATGTGTAGCCATATAGTTGTTGATGCGTTTAAAAGTTAATTACGTGTAAAAGTAATCAGCCTGGATCCCCTTAATGTTTTATTAAACATTAAGTTCCCTTTTAATATAAAAATGGAAACCTTCAGTTTGGATAAGCAGTTCAGAGGTTTTCGTAGCATGGAGTTAATTAATGTTGCACTGGGCAAATGGCTATTGGCGACGGTCCGGGATCAAT
This sequence comes from Meta bourneti, assembly GCA_933210815.1. Classification (NCBI taxonomy): domain Eukaryota; kingdom Metazoa; phylum Arthropoda; class Arachnida; order Araneae; family Tetragnathidae; genus Meta; species Meta bourneti. Next base: position 20,805,711 of record OW119930.1, read on the forward strand.
CCCGAAAGGAAAGATCAAGGACAACGCCTCGTAATTTTGAACCACGGTCAGATGACGAGGTCAACACCTGTGAGCTGGAACGCCTCTCCAAACATCCACACCACGTCAGAGTGAGGGCATTTGTTTCTACGACAGATTTAACGTTCCCCTGCCTCCGTGTACACGACGGTCTTTGGCTGTACCAAGTTTTGAACTCTCAACCCTCCGGTTGCTAATCTGTTGCTCTTCCAACTGGGCTACAGTGGACCTTCGTAGGATGGAAAGAGAATAACATATGTGCGTGTATTTTCAATTTAGTTTTCTTTCCACATATTCCCTTTCATGATATATTTTCACTTGAATTTTAATGAAGATTTTTTCCCTTGGTACAGAGAAAAGATTTACACACGTAAAATATTCATTTACTTTTAACAAAGATTTAGAATAACTTCAAAACAACACATCTACACGAATTCACTAGTATAAATAATAAAAATTTGAATGTCTTTTCTGGTGCATAAGAAGTTACAGGAGCCGAATGGGAAACGCGACGTCAAATCTTTGTCAAGTTTATAAATATTTATGTCTTTACTCCCTACGAAACCTTTAAATATTCATTTCTTCAGTTATTTAAGAATAATTTTAACAGTACTTTGAATCTTTTTATTCTATGTCAAGAAACTTTCAAATACAAGTAGTTTGTCAAAAATATATCGTTATATTTTAGAGATGGCTGTTAGTTTTCCGATAGCAGTTTAGATAACAGTGTTATTGCAAAATAACGGTTACCAAATGTTCTCGGAAACATTAAGTTATCTATCAGTGTTGCTGGGTAGTTGAATTAATGTCGCACTGGAGCAACACAACTGGCTATCGACGACAGTCCGTGATCCATCCCGAAGGGAAAGTTCCGAGGACAATACCTCGGTGGTTTGAACCAGTCAGGTGACGAGATAAACACCTGAGCTGGAACCCCTCTCTCCAAACTTCCACGCCACCCCAACGTGATGACATTTGAGGTCACGACAGATTTACGTGCCTCCACGTACACGACGGTCTTTGGTTGGATTCGAACTCGCAACCCTCTAGTTACTAATACGGTACTCTACCAACAGGGCTAAGGCGACTCCAGTGTTACTGGGATAACAGTGAAGCAGTAGAAGTTAAATTAAATTTTAAAATGAAAATTTTATATTTAAAACATTTAAGATAAAAATAATCAGCTAAAATTACAATTTTTTTAAAATCACTGTACCTAACCTTACGTCAATTTCTGATAGCAACTTAAATTTTTATAGTTTACGTGTTCTAACTGTTCTTGGTTAACAATTATGACAAAACTGTTGATATTAACAGTTAATATCTGTTTATTATTAACAATTAACAATAGCCATTAACACGGTTAACCAAAAATAACAGTTTTGTCCATCTCTATAGAATCGATAAATACGTTTGCTTACGGTTTGTCTTTTTAACTCGCTTAGACTAGAAATCCATATGTTGTTCCGACAAATGAAATTTTACTCACCATTCTTCCATTCTTATCTATTTTTAAAAATAACCCACTCGAACGGGCGAAATTGTTCCAATTTGTTCTCAATCGATAAACCCATTACTGAATCTGTTCACCCTTCATTCGAATTGAATTCGTTGGCTTCATTCTAGATAACACCGTGCAATGTGATCATACACTCAAGCCTCGAAAGTGATCGAACGAAGACAAAGCAAAAAAGAATAGATGTAATTAGTTTTTTAATTAGATGCATCTGCCGAAGAAACAGCGAATGAAAGTGTTCTTGTAGGGTGATTCTTTTTTGCAGTGAATAAAACATTGTTTCTGGAACATGGGTGTAACGATGTTTTTGTTGTTTTCCTAAAGTAAAAAGGTTTATGTTATGGAAATAGAAATTGATCAGGCGAAAAGTTTATTTTTTCAAGCAAAGATTGCCTTGTAAATGTATTCGACGAGTTCATTTTTGTAGGGATGAGGATATTTTATTTTTAATTATGGGAAGAGGTTTTCAATTTGGCCTAAAATGGTTTTATGGAAGAAATGTAACGATGCGTTCAATAAAATTCAGACTCTTAAGGAAATATTTAAGAAATATTAAAACGCATCTAGATTTCTATAAAAACAATGTCGCTACAAAAACAGATTTTCTCCTACATTTAAGAAACGTATAATTAAACATAGTAGCGAATTCTTATTCCGTGAAAAGCTAATTCAAAAAATTTATTTGTAGAGCGAAGTTAGGTTGCAAATGGACTACGAATTCCATACCTTGCAAAATTTTGACTGGATTATAAATAAAATCACCACACATACATATAACGTGAAGCTAATTGTTTTCAGCAAGTGTACTGTCCTTTTTTAAACAACCTCTCAACTAAAATGCTTTGCTTGAACGAGTTACACAGTAGGCTGACAAGTTGGAAACAGCAACAAAGCTTACACGGCGAGAAATGTGCTGAGTAATTTGATTTTCATATTTTCATACACTCCCTCTCTGTTTAAGTTTAACATTTTGCATTTTATTTCCATTCTTCAGCAGTCTTCGCTTCTCTTGTTTATTCTCTACTTCTGTTTTTTTTAAAATACGAGCGAACATTCTTGGAAAAGGTCAGCTAAGGTCAAATTATCGTTGGGATAAAAGTAACGTACACATTTTTAAGTGAGCGGATACAATCGTTTATCGATAATTTAAAAAGGCGTCACATTTTTTGCATAATTTAAAACAAAAAATTTTATGCATTAGCAAAACATTATAAAAATACCAATTATTTTCCTTTGCCATAAAACACTCGCAGTTTTTATTCTTGCATACAAAGCAAAATATGAGTACTTAACGTCGGATTCGTGAACTGTATTTATTAAAGTCTAAAATTAACGTTGAACAAATCAAAATGTATTAAAAAGCAAAATATTTAAAAATTAAATATACAATAAAAATCCATGGTGTTAAACCAGTGGTCTCCAAACTTTTTCACTTGAGGGCCAGATTGAAAAATCAATCCTGGAAGTCAGGCGGGCCAACAACACACACACATATATATATATATATATATATATATTGCATGCTGCATCGGCCGGGTTTCCGCGGGCCGGGTCTGGTTCGCGGGCCGTAGATTGGAGACCCCTGTGTTAAACTACAAGAATAAATGTGTGTGTGCTCATAATTACCATTTACGCATTCTAAACGTGACGTCTATTGGCTTGTTTTTCGAATGCCGATTTCAGCCATTTGTTTATAAAATTCCTTTATTGTTGGTTACTTCAGTGGGTAAGCCACTGCTCTAGAAACCTGCGAGTTGTAAGAGGCGCAGGCTCGATTCTTGTCAGGTACATTTCTCTCTGGGTATTCACTCTTCTGTAACAAAAATTTTCACTGTGTGTGTATGTCTAATACTTGATTAATGTATGTCTTGTGTCTGGGGCAGCATGGCCAAATATGACACTTGCGCCATAAAATCCCCAAACCAACCTTTGTTGCTTGGGGATTTTACAATAAGATTAAATGCCAAAACGACGATGAACACTTTGAGGTAACGCCGGATCAAATGTGTAACCGAAGTAAACTCTTCGCCTTCTTCGGTTTGCTTGTATTCCCTGAAATTGGCTTGTTTTTCGAATACGATTTCAGGACGTTGCCAAAGAGGCATTTTCTGTCAAGCTAAATGTTGGTGGCGGTAATTTTTGTGCGGCGATACGGGTTCCTGTACATATTCTAAACGTAACGTCAGTTGGCTTGTTTTTCGAATACCATTTCAGCTCTTGGCAATAAAAATTCCATTGTTGGTCAACACGAATGAGATTAAATGCAAATCGTTGCCAAAACAACGATTTCCTAGCTTCTCAGACAGTCTGGTATTTTTGCATTGAAAATCCTTCGCCTAGAAATTCCAAAGAATGTATTCCGAATTGATATTGTAGTGATTCTCTGGGTAGCGTGGTAGATTCAAATCTACAGAGAACAGTCTGGCTTAAATAACAAACGATAATTTTATTTAAAACAATTCCTTGACTATATTAGAATCTATTTACACGACACTTTCACGAATTTCTATGCCTCTGCTAACTGGATGCGACAGGGTGTCGAAATCTCAGGACGTACGAAAGTCTCTGAGTTGGAGAAAGGTATCTCAACAGTCTCTAGATGAAACTCTACTCGTCGGGTGACGATTTCACAAGATCAGCACTGGATCCTCACTGGACGACGGGACAAGGCAGGTTCACTGCCGGACGAGAAGTCGGTACCGAACTCTCCGCAGGTCGTCGGTTCGGCACAATCAGGGATCGGCTCCACTGGGGTCGTCGGGTCAGTACAAGACAGCACGGCTCCGCTGGGGTCGTCGGATCGGCACAAGACAGGCACGGCTCCGCTGGGGTCGTCGGATCCGGACCCACTTCCCCCCAGCTCACCGTTAGGTGTAGAGCCCTTTCTGGGAGGAAGGGGAGACTTCCAGCCAACACGAAGAGGCACACGGGGAAACCCGCACCCACGAAAAGCATTTATTAAAGCATTTAAAATTTACATCAAAAGGCCAACAGGGCCAAACAATAATCGACGACCGACACACTGTCGGTTTACAAACAAAACCAAAAATAATTAATTACATAACACAGTGAATGAATGAATGAATACACAATAAATATATGAATGAAAATGACGTATAAAATTCTGGACAAATTTATATATGAACATGATATAAATAAGGAATGGATATGAATAAAAAGGTATATTTAAAATTGATTAATTTAAAACATTTAAAACATTTAAAAAACATTTAAAAGCATTTAAAAAGCAAAGCGGGCAAATAAAAGGGAGAGCCACCAAGATAAAGTCTAGCTAGTCAAGGGGCGGAGGGTCAGCGGTCACCTCCCCGGCCGCCAACACACTCTGTCCAATTTTATAAACAGAAAGTCTATTGGACAGAATACCGGCGCACCACATAGACGCATTCGCGTCTGTTGGTCTTTTAATGTGGTGCGCCGATGTGTGCGGGCAGTCGAAGAGATAGTGATCCGCATCCCCAACGCCCCCGCAAGTGCACAGGTCAGTGTCCTTTAGTTTAAACCTGTGGAGGTAGACCATATATGGGCCATGGCCCGTTAGATACCAGGTAAGGTGTCTATTGGTGACGAGGGTGTTAATATTGACCTCCGGGAAGAACTTCTTAACCCGGAGGCCCCTTTGTGAATTTGTGTGGTGCCCCTGCCATTTAGTCAATATAAATTGTTTAATTTTTCTTTTCAGATATGAAATTGGGGCAGGGGCAGAAATACCCTCGCCACTTATGGTTACCAGCTTTGCACAAGTGTCGGCCAACTCGTTCCCGGCCTCCCCCACATGTGCCCTGACCCAATCCAGGCCGAAAAGGTTAGTATAACTAGATATATAGGTTTTTATTTTATTTATAAAGTTGGATTTAATGTTAGTAGATTTCAGAGCCTGGATGGAGCTCAAGCTGTCGGAAAAAATATTAATTCTTTTATCATTATTTACTGCGAATTCAACTGATTTAAAAATGGCCAACAACTCCGCCTGAAAGACGGAGTTGTGGCCCTTTAATTTATATTTATATATCTTTATCACTTTCTTATCACTGAGGATGCACACCGAGGCCCCGATACAGCCATCTATACCGGAGCCATCGGTGTACACCTCATAATCGGGATTTAATATCTTAGCCTTGAAATCAATTACGATGTTACTAGGGTCTATTGAAATGAGAGGTATATTGTAATCTAATTCAATATCCGACAGCTCGATCTCAGGGTCGGGCAGCCGCCTTCGTAAAATCATATATTTTTTGTAGATCGACTCCAGAGTCACGTGGAGCGGGGGGATCCCGCAGAGGATATTTAGAGAGTCAGTGGGGGAAGTTCTATATGCCCCCAACACCCCCAGCAGAAAAACTCTCTGTATTGATTGCAATTTCTGTTTCTGCTGGAGAGTGAGGGAGCCCCCCCAAACCCCAGCTCCATATGAAATAATTTTCTCTGTTACCGTAATATACCAGGTTTTTTGGAGCTGGGGACTGACCCCCCATCCTCCGCCTCTCACTCTACATAGGGATCCCCCTATATCCAAACATCTAGATGTTAGTGAGGCAATATGTTCGCTCCACGCGAGTCTGTCGTCGATCACAATTCCAAGGTATTTTAAGCTATTACAGATTTTTATGGATGTATGATTAATTTTAAATATCGGATTACGTTTTAATTTACTAGTTTTAGATATCACAATGGACCGGCACTTGTCGACGGATAGTTGAAGTTTCAAATTATCCAGATAGAAAAAAACCAAATTCAAAGCAGTATTTGTGTTCATCTCCAGGATCCTCCGCGTGACGCCTGTCGTAATTAACGCCAGGTCGTCAGCGAAGGCCTGGAGGTAAAGAGAATCGGAATTTAATTCCAAAATACCGTTAAAATAGAGGTTCCACAGGGTCGGTGCAAGCACCGAACCCTGTGGACAACCCTTAATAATATTTCTAGTAATTAACAAATCAGACAAATTATAATGAATAGACCTATTATTTAAATAAGTATCGATAAAACAAATGTAATTCAAAGGTAAGTTATATTTATTTAATATATCCGCCAACAAGGACCAGTCCATATTATCGAAGGCGGCTTTGATGTCCAAAGTAGTGAGGGCTGAATGTCCGACTCCTCGATTCATTTTAAGTTTATCAATAACGGAGAACAAGGCATCCTCGCAGGAACACTGCTCTCGAAAACCAAACTGAAAATTGTGAAGGATATGGTTAGAGTGCAGCCAGGAGTTGAGCCTCCTGACAAACACTCTTTCTATTATTTTGCCAATGTAGGTAATAAACATATTGGTCTGAAGGAACTACAGGAGGAGGGGTCCCTACCTGGTTTAAGCAGGAAACGAACTCCCCCACTCCTGAGCCCTCCAGGAAAATAAGATAACTGTAAAACCTGATTGATCGGACCTAATAAAAACTGAGGATATTTTTTAAAAATAAACTTCCAAATATTATAATCAATGAGGTCCGGCCCAGGTGCTTTACCGCCTTTCAATCTGGAGAAGACAAGCTCGAGCTCCTGAATAGTTAAGTCATGGGTTTTGCCACCAGAATAACAGGAATTATGATAGTTTAATTGCTGATCTGATGGACCAAAAAAGTGGTCCATCAGAAGATTTATTTTGTCCAATTGGGTAAGATGTGGTTTATCCGGAAAAAATATATTTAGATCTTTATTCTTATTTAGTTTATTGTACGAAAATTTGAAAATTGAACCATACTTAGTATTATAGCTCGAGCAATGTCCCCTCCAGGCCGCCCTCTTTGCCTTAAGCAGTTGACACTTGAAGGCGGCTCTGGCGGATTTATATTTCAAAGCATGGGCACGGACCTCATCTTCCGGACAATTATTAATTTTAGAATTTTTATATCTTTTGTAGAGGGCAGTGTTCCTGTTACGTGAGGACGCCAGTTCTTTAGACCACCAATGAATCTTCTGCTTATTATTATTCTTTTTAGATTTCTTGAGTGTTTTTAAGGCAGTGTTAGTAATTATTTCAATTAAATTATTAAAATAAAAATCAAGATCATCGGTGGTGTTAATATTTTTACTCAATTCATTTAGGAAATCATAAGAGTTGTGAAATAAAGCCGGGAACTTCCCTAGACCAAATTTGGTCCTCAGGAAGAACCCGGGGTTAGTATTAATTTTAGTAGTAAAATCAACAGAAACATAACGATGATCACTAGCCGAATCAATGTCCAGAATGGTCCAATTATATGCCAGGTCCCGAACATCAGAACTGATTAGAGTTAAATCGGGCCAGCCCTTCCCAGAATGGGCAAAGAAGGTCGGCCCTTTGTCCGGTATATTTAGTATACTGAGGGAATGTGTATTGCAGAGATCAAGAACCCTCCGCCCTCTAATATCCTCAAACCCGTATCCCCATATAGGAGAACGGGCATTAAAATCCCCCATGATGAGGAGCTTGCCTTTGATGGAATTAAGGACTTCTAGCTCCTCCAACAGGATGTCAATGTCGTCATGGGGTCGTCGGATCGGCACAAGACAGGCACGGCTCCGCTGGGGTCGCTGGTTCAAGTCTCGAACGAGAAATAAGCAGGAACTCGAGATAGGCAGCCTACGCCAGGCTACAAGAACGCGTCCTCTCAGGGTGAGAGAACCGTCTTCCAAATTATTAAGAGCTCCTTAATGGGGTTGACCGCTCAAAGGGTCACTGAGCTAAGACGCTAGCTCGGGAAACAAACAAGACTCGAGATGGGCAGCCTACGCCGGCTACAAGAACGCGTCCTCTCAGGTTGAGAGAACCGTCTTCAAAAAATATATTTTCTCCCTAAGGAGTGACCGCTCAAAGGGTCGCTGAGTTAAGCTGATCGATCGAGATCACAAGCAAGAACTGACGATTCGACTCCCTGCTTTTCCTTTTGAAACCTCCCAGCCTTTGTTCGCTGGTGGTTCTCGATTCGTTCGTTCTTGATTGGTTCTTACTTTTAATTGGTTCGTTTTTACTTTGCTCATTTTTGAGGTTGTTGATTCGGTAGAGACTCTCTGACGTAAAATGGGATCAGCTACTTAGCGCAGGTGGCTTGATTACCTAGCAGGTGGACTTAATCACCTGGCAGGTGCACTCCTAAACACCTGGGCTCTTTCCGGAACGAATCCCCTTTTGTCCTCTTCGATCCAAGTCCCGACCGTCCGGCGCCAGAGAGATGGACATGTATTGTCCGGCTCTTTTACGACCTGTCGGCGAGTTTGCCTTTGGCGCCAGAGAGATGGAAATGTATTGTCCGGCTCTTTTACGACCTGTCGGCGAGTTTGCCTTTGGGAGGGATAATTGAGGGGTCCATGAATGAATCCTCACAACCCCTCCCCCCTAAGAAAGATTTTGTGGTATGGCAAAATCTATAAGGCAAGGGTTAGACATGGCAACTCGACACATCATTAGAGGCAACAATTTTAAGAATTTATATACAAAATTTTAACATGATTTCAACACTTAAATTTCAAGTTACATCTACTATTTACAATACTCTTACATCCTACTCTTGTGATACAATTATATTTTATCACATAAGTTCAATCAAATACTGGGGTTTATGTACAATTTAAATCGGTACTTTTGGTACGATTTAATTTTCCGACAGCATTCTGCTCAGACAATCTGCATGTTGGTTGTCCTTCCCAGCCCTATGGATGATCTGGTAATTGAAGGGCTGTAAAGCCAACGCCCACCTCATCAATCTCGGGTTATTCTCGGAGTTATTCTTTAAAAATACTAACGGATTGTGGTCCGTTTCAATAGTGAAGCGTTGTCCGTCCAAGTAATGCCGCAGCTTTTTAATTGCGTAAATAATGCCTGCGCATTCTTTTTCGGTAGTGCAGAATTTCTTTTCTGTGTCGGTAAACTTCCGGCTTAAATATAATATCGGGTGATCAACTTTATCTGGCCCTTTTTGTGCCATGATTACCCCGATTCCTTGGTTGGAAGCGTCAGTTTGGAGGATAAATTCCTTTGAGAAGTCTGGGGCGTACAACACCGGCTTCTCAGTGAGTTTCGTTTTCAGCTCTCGGAAAGCTGAGTCGCATTCCGTGGACCACTCTACCTCCTCCCTTCTATTCTTTCCTTTTAATGCCCTCGTTAATGGCTCGGCTATTATGGCATAATTTTGGATATACCGGGCGTAATATCCACTCAAACCTAAAAATTGTCTGATCTGTGTTTTATTCCTGGGTGTGGGGAAATCAACTACCGCTTGGATTTTCGCCTCAGTCGGAGTTCTACATCCACTCCCTACCATATGTCCCAAATATTTGACACTGCTCTGTGCGAACTTGCATTTGGCAGGTTTAATTGTTAATTTCGCATACGTGATTTTCTTAAGAACCACATCGAGATGTTTGATGTGTTCCTCCCAAGTTTGCGAAAATATAGCTACATCGTCTAAGTAGGGTACACAAAATTCATCTAAACCTTGTAAGAGTTGAGCCATGAATTTCGAGAAGCAATATGGCGCGTTTACTAGTCCGAACGGAAGAACTAGTGGTCTATATGACCCGAATGGAGTCACGAAAGCGGCCAATCTTTGTGCCTTAAGACTCAAGGGTATCTGCCAATATCCCTTGGTCAGATCTATGACCGTTATATATTTTGCGGCTGCCACTTGTTCGATTCGCTCGTCCATATTAGGCAGTGGATAATATTCCGTCCTAATGATGGAATTTAATCGACGATAATCGACACAAGGGCGAGGGTCACGTCCTGGACTCTCTACTAAAATCATGGGGGAAGTGTAATCGGACTCCCCGATCTCAATGATTTTTAAATCCAACATCCTCTTAATTTCTGACTTGAGGATTTCCGTTTGTCTAGGAGAGGTGCGGTAGGGTTTCGATCTAATGGGTTTGTCACTAATTAAATCGATATCATGTTCGATAAGATTCGTCCTACCGGGATCATTTGAAAATAATTGCCTATGGGATTTTAACAATTTCCCAAGTTCATTGATTTGATCCTGCGTGCATCGCTCTTCCAATTTACTGTTTTTCACTACCTCTCCGAAATCAAAAATATTCGGATCTGCGATAGGATACTGAATATCCAAATCAGATTCTACGGTGTCGTGAGAGAATACTTCGCTCATCAAAACATTTACGCTTTCCATCCGCTGGTGGTATGGCTTTAATAAGTTAATGTGGTACACTCGTACCTTCTCTACCTTCCCTGGCATCTTAACAACGTAATTGGTCTCCGAAAGCTGTTTCTCTATAGTTCCCGGACCAACCCATTTTACGGCGAATTTTGTTTGTTGGCAAGATGACAATACTAAGACGCGATCGCCTACTTTAAACTCGCGCTTCACCGATCCTTTGTCTTAGTACGACTTCCTTTTAACTTTTGCGTCCGTTTCGGTTGCGGTGGCTACCTGTTGACCCCGTCGCAATCGATTTATCAACTGGAATACGTACTCCGTGACAATGTCTTCACATGGGGAACTTTGGCACCATTTGTCAAATAAAATGGATTCGGGCATTCTCAAATTCTTCCCGTAAATTAGCTCTGCGGGGCTAAAACCGGTTGACGCATGGGTTACGTTCCGCAAAGAAAAGAGAGCCGATGGAAGTACGTCCTCCCAATTTTCTTTTAGCTCCAGGCACATCGCTTTCAAAAGTCTCTTTAGGGTCCGGTGGAACCGTTCCACCGGGTTCGTTTGTGGATGATAGATCGAACTACGCACCACCTTAATCCCAAACCTCTCAAAGAAGGTAGTTGTGAGGTTGCTAGTGAAATACGTAGCATTGTCCAGTTGTAGTTCTTTGGGGAAACCTATTCTACCAAAGATAGCAAGCAAGGCATCAGTGACGGTTTCTGAGTTCACTGCTGATAAAGGAATAGCTTCCGGGTATTTGGAAGCAAGGCAAATAGCCGTCAGGAGATATTTGTTCCCTTTCGGTGATATTGGCAAGGGACCCACAATGTCTATATTCATCTTCGCGAACACTTCGGTGATCACGGGCACTAACTTAAGGGGCGCTCTCTTTTGTTCCGAGGATTTCCCGACTTTCTGACAAGCATCGCACGATTTCACATATTCCTCGATCTCCTTAATACACTGGGGCCAGAAATAATAGCGCAACAGCTTATCTTTAGTTTTCGTATTGCCCATGTGGGATCCGAACCCATCATGACAAAGGCTTAAAATTTTATTTTTATATATAGCGGGTATTAATAGCTGCCTCCGCTCTTCGCCTCGATGATCCTTAGACTGCCTAAAGAGTAGCTCTTTTTCAATCACGAACTCACTCGTTTTATTTTGCCTGACCTTATCCCAAATAGATTTGAGTTCGGGACAATTCTGCTGTTCCTTGGCAAAAGTTTCAGCGTGAATGCCTACTAATTCGATTTCCGAATTTTCCTGTAAGGGTGGTAACTCTATCCCCAAATTTTCGTCCTCTAGTTCATTTTCAGGTTCCGTTACCTCAAGTGGATCTATTTCTGTCTGGTTTTCCTCAACTACAGTCTGTTCTGGGCTCAGACGTTTGGTTTGACTCCTAGTCATAATTGCGTTTACCAGTTCTGGTTTTACTCTCTGCGATTCAATTAATTCCTGGGTGGAATTTCCTAAGAGGTAATGTCGCATTTCGACGGATTTACCTACAATTGCTGCCTTAGTCCTAATTACGCCGAGTTCTGGACTTTCGATTTTAATTCTTGCCAAAGGTAGGCACTTGAAGTGGTTGTCCAGAGGTTGCTTAACCCAAATGTGCTCGCCTGTAAAATCCTCAGGTTTCACCAAGTCTAGGGGTCCCAGGTCAATGGTTGTTCCTGAATCACGCAACAATACCATGTCAACATAATTTATTTTGGCCTTGCTTAAATAAGGCTCAAATGAGGGAGCAAAATTTGCGCTCGTAGCAAGATTATTTAAGGGTTCCGCTACTTTCTTTAACTCGGGGCATTGAGGGCGTATATGACCAGGTAAGTTACAATTAAAACAAACGGGGCCACTACGTTTCTCAAATTCCCTTGTCCGCCATTCTGTGTTGGTTCCCTTACTTCCCGATCTCCAGTCCTTTCCGTGATTTTTCTCCCCCCCCCCCCCGAATTTCTTTCCCTGATTCGGCTTTTCAATAGGTTTTGGGCGGTCGAGAGCCCTTTTCTCCGGTAGTTTGGAGAACACCTGTTTCTTGACTCGACGGGTTGACTCGTACGCGTCTAGCTTCTCAGCCAATGCGCTCGGTTCGGTCAACTCGCCCCATTGATCAATAAAGTGGTCCTTTATGTCGGCCGGTACTCTTCTTTTCATTTGATCAGCGATCATCAGATTCTTAAGAGAATCAAAATCCTCAACTTGGATTCCGCTAAGCCACCCTTCTAGATAGCTTCTTAGTTCGAAGATCATGTCCTTCCATAAAGAGCCATTTTGTCTCTGATGCGTTTGAAATTTGCATCTAAAGGATTCTGCGCTAAGCTTGAATCTAGCGAGAAGTACGGACTTTACATGATCATAATCATCACTCAATTCCTCGGGTTCACGAATAATAATCTCCGCGATTTCAATCGGCAACAGACTAAGCAGCTGTGAGACCAATTCGTCATACGCGATGTTTAATTTTCTACTCTGGCGTTCAAAAAGCGTTAAGAACAAGGCCATATCTATTTTGTCAGCATCAAACTTTTGCATGACTGATTTAATGTTTTTAGACGGTTTCCCGCTATCATGGCTAGACGAACTTAAACTATTTACTTCTCCCGATTGTTGTAATCTTAGCTTCTCTAGTTCGAAAGCCCTTTCCCCAGCTAATTTTTCCTCTTCCTTAGCTAATTTTTCCTCTTCCCTAGCCTCCGCCTCAGCCAATTTCCTCTCTTCTATGATATTAACTATCATATCCTTAGCGCTTTCCTCGCTAAAATGATTGCATTCCTGTATTTTCCTTGCTAGATCGATGATTCGATCTTCGGAACCAAACTCAACATTAAACTCGTATGCTAATTTCTGCAAGTCTACCTTTTTCTGCTTAGTTAAAAACGCCATGGTTCTACACTAGTAATCAGAATTTCTTTAGAATGGATTCCACAATTAAATCAATTTAAAAATTTAAACACTTTTCACAACAGTTTTTTTTTCTCAACAATTTAAAACAATAATCTATTAAATTGCCTCTAAAGAAATGCCAAGCTTACCTTGTCTGACGACTGGCTCTGCTTTTTCGACAGGTCTCTGCTCTGCCTCTGTTGGGATGTCAGACGGGCGTTCGTTTTTTTTTCTTCCACTGGCACACTAGCACTTTTCTTCAACACTGGACAGGATGTCCTTCACGTTGTAGCAGTTCTGGATGGTTCTGCTTTTTCTCACTTCACAACTCTTCTTGAGTTTGCCTCTGGACTGGATGTCCTCACGTAATAAATCCTGGGTGGGCTTACTACGCAAAAGGTGTGGTTGCCAATTTTTTATTTAATGGCTAACAATCCCACCTGCTGCCACCAATAATTTAAGTAGACTGTAGTGATTCTCTGGGTAGCGTGGTAGATTCAAATCTACAGAGAACAGTCTGGCTTAAATAACAAACGATAATTTTATTTAAAACAATTCCTTGACTATATTAGAATCTATTTACACGACACTTTCACGAATTTCTATGCCTCTGCTAACTGGATGCGACAGGGTGTCGAAATCTCAGGACGTACGAAAGTCTCTGAGTTGGAGAAAGGTATCTCAACAGTCTTTAGATGAAACTCTACTCGTCGGGTGACGATTTCACAAGATCAGCACTGGATCCTCACTGGACGACGGGACAAGGCAGGTTCACTGCCGGACGAGAAGTCGGTACCGAACTCTCCGCAGGTCGTCGGTTCGGCACAATCAGGGATCGGCTCCACTGGGGTCGTCGGGTCAGTACAAGACAGCACGGCTCCGCTGGGGTCGTCGGATCGGCACAAGACAGGCACGGCTCCGCTGGGGTCGTCGGATCGGCACAAGACAGGCACGGCTCCGCTGGGGTCGCTGGTTCAAGTCTCGAACGAGAAATAAGCAGGAACTCGAGATAGGCAGCCTACGCCAGGCTACAAGAACGCGTCCTCTCAGGGTGAGAGAACCGTCTTCCAAATTATTAAGAGCTCCTTAATGGGGTTGACCGCTCAAAGGGTCACTGAGCTAAGACGCTAGCTCGGGAAACAAACAAGACTCGAGATGGGCAGCCTACGCCGGCTACAAGAACGCGTCCTCTCAGGTTGAGAGAACCGTCTTCAAAAAATATATTTTCTCCCTAAGGAGTGACCGCTCAAAGGGTCGCTGAGTTAAGCTGATCGATCGAGATCACAAGCAAGAACTGACGATTCGACTCCCTGCTTTTCCTTTTGAAACCTCCCAGCCTTTGTTCGCTGGTGGTTCTCGATTCGTTCGTTCTTGATTGGTTCTTACTTTTAATTGGTTCGTTTTTACTTTGCTCATTTTTGAGGTTGTTGATTCGGTAGAGACTCTCTGACGTAAAATGGGATCAGCTACTTAGCGCAGGTGGCTTGATTACCTAGCAGGTGGACTTAATCACCTGGCAGGTGCACTCCTAAACACCTGGGCTCTTTCCGGAACGAATCCCCTTTTGTCCTCTTCGATCCAAGTCCCGACCGTCCGGCGCCAGAGAGATGGACATGTATTGTCCGGCTCTTTTACGACCTGTCGGCGAGTTTGCCTTTGGCGCCAGAGAGATGGAAATGTATTGTCCGGCTCTTTTACGACCTGTCGGCGAGTTTGCCTTTGGGAGGGATAATTGAGGGGTCCATGAATGAATCCTCACAATATATGGTAGTTGCTTGGGTCAACGCGCCAAACGTCTCCAAAACGGCGATAAACTGCATTTTAAGGCAGCCCCAGAGTATTTGTGTACTGGAAATAAAATCTTCGCCTTTACTTTGCCTTGGTTCTTTTCTCTCAAAATCCCTCGTACGAGTGCAAAATCTAAAAACATCTACAGTCGTTAAGCTTTCTCCGAGAACAAATTTCTTTTTTAAGGAAATACCCAGCCTTATAAAAAAGTAAATTAAAAATCCGCCGCGAAAAAATAACCATGCGCACTCATATCGATTACTGCAGGAGAAAGTAGTGGAAAAAGTTAAATAAAATAAATTCCAAAACTAAACCAATAATATCTCCAATGCCCAACAGCAGATTTAATGACACGAATAACCTGAACACAATTTTTCAAAAACTAGAATCGTTAAACTCTTTCCTCCGCTTAATTTTTTTTTTCCAGACCCATAATCATCATCTCCCTGTCGTAAACTCAAAGTGAGTCCCGTTTATTTACCCCATAAAAAGCCCCGCACGAAACTAAAAGTGCTTCCAACGCAAAGGTGCTTGGGATTTGGGTTGATACATTTCCATATGCTTTTGTATCATCTATATTTCTATACACAGTTCCGTGCCGATATAATTTGAAACGAAGTCAGCTTCCATTTAATATTGTCTCTTTCCCCTTCGAAAGCTGCGTAAAAGAGAATTCATCCGCTTTACCTAGAAGCGAACGCCATTTTGCGTCGTCTTTTGCGACTGTACTTTGCAATGTGTCGTACTGATGTTACGATGCAAAATGAAATGGATCCAGCTTTCTCTTAAGATTTCCAGGAAGGCATTTGGTTACAGATGGGGCTGTTATTGCGATAGCAGTTAAAATAACAGTGTTCTTACGAAATAACAGTTGGAAACTGTTATCGAAAGTATTAAGTTACCGAAAAATGTTATTGGGACAGCAGTAAAACATCTTAAATTGCATTAGATTTTGGAATTTATAAAAATTTGTGATAAACATTGGTATAGAAATTACTCATTTTTAAAAAATTATATAATGGTTCGGCTCAGACCTACAGTTAATTCCGATTTCTAACAGTTGAATTTAGATAGATAGTTAATTTCACACTGAAGCAACACAAATGGCTATTGGCAACGGTCCGGGATCAATAACCAAGAATAGGATCCGAGGCCAACTCCACGGTCAGATGACAAGGTCCACACCTGAGCTGGCGCCCCATTCTCCAAACTTCCACACCATGCCAACGTGAGGACATTTGAGGCCACGATAGATTTAACGTGTACCAGCCTCAGTGTACACGAGGGTTTTGGTTGGTTCGAACTCGCAACCCTCCGGTTGCTAGTATCCACTTCCGACTGGGACACCGCGGTTCCAGTCAAATTTAGTTTCTAACTGTTTGTGTTAGTTACTGATAGCAAAACTGTTAATATTAGCAGTTAACGGTTATCGTAATAACAGTTAACACTTATCGTAAAATAACAGATTTGTCCATCACTGCATTTGAATTCTGCATCTCTGAAACTAATCCAGTTCGAATACAAGTTCTCTGTCTAATTTGTTGGAATTCGAACAGGAGAAAATATTCTCGTTCAGAAATGAAGCCGAACTTATGTTCTGATGTCTACAAGCTCATTCGCTGAGCACATGATTATATAAATATTTCCAAACAATTTTTCCTTATTTTCTATCAGATTCTTCAGATTTAGAGATGGGCTGGTATGTCAACATTTATAGGTAGTTGTTAATATTTTCTATAACAGTTATTAACTGTTATTTTGCAATAACGCTGTCATTTGAATTGCTTTTCAAATAACAGTCCGTAACTAGTCAGATCAGTTAAAAGCTTTTTATTTGTACGCCACGACGATTACGCTTTTCATTTTATCAACCGAAATAGATCTGTTATTTCGTCTGCTGAAAACAAAAATTCACCGGAAGACAAGTAAAGCGGTATGTCCTCATGTGCGATATAGCAAGTGGTCTTTGTGAATGAATAATAACAGAACAGCCATCCATTCTCTCATAAGCCATGTACCTAGATTTCGACAAAATATTTTCCCAACCTGACCGAAAGACCATGTACAGGACAAACTGACCTTCCTGGTGATGATGGAGTGTACGACAGCTCTGCCGTCCCTGATCATGAGGATGAACTTGGCGTTGGGGAACAGGTGGTGCAGGTAGACTGAAGATCGGAGACTGAAGGGATCTTTGTTGCAAAGCCGAGCCGCCGGATCCCCGTGCCGAGCGATGATCTCCAATGTGAAGGCAGCTATCGCACTGTCCAGGACCTGTGGGTGACAGGATCATGAAGATTTATTCAGTGAAGACAAGGTAGGTAGGTAGATATTTTAATTAACGTCGCACTGGAACAACCCAATGGGCTATTGTGTTGCTCCAGTTCCAATTGGTGACGGTCAGGGATCAAACCCGAAGGGAAGACTCAAGGACACCACGTAATTTTGAACCACGGTCAGATGACGTGAAGACAAGGATTCAATAGAGTTCATCGAAGCTTGTTGCAACAGATCCGGTCGAGCGGTACACTAGATGTTATTGTGGTGAACACAGAGGGACCAAAATTAGCGATAAATTATTTATTTAACCTACCTACTGGTTGTCTCGACGAGGTATCTCGTAATTATTAAAAATGACCAGATCTGGATGAGATATCTTGTCATTAGAGCTGAACAGATCTTGATCTCGTCACCATCAAAAACCGGCTATACATTCGTCGAATCCACTCGGATGGTTAAGTAACTACACTGGTGTTTAAAATTAAGAGAATTTTCACTTTTGTGGGCGATTATCTCCAGAACTACTGTACATATTTAAATGAAATTAGTTTTGGACATAGGGTTGAAATAAGACAAAAAATAGCAATACAACAGTTATGGTACACAACGTAAGACTCATTAGCGCAGGAAAACAGGTTACAATATCGACACAAATGGGTTAATAGGGGTTATGTTACAGTTATAGAGCTCGCACAGCGTCAATTCATACTGGAAATGAGGCAGTTTATGAGTCCCTGTGGCAGTCCTCCTCCAGCAACGCTGTTTTCAGGTCCTGGATGGTTCTGGGAGGGGGAAGGCGAGTTGCCATTGGCCACCCAAGAGCGTCACAGATATGCTCTACAGGGTATAGTTCTGGAGATCTGGCTGGCCAACCTATCCGACGAATATCCTCACTTTCCAGATATTCGTCGACCAGATGAGCCCTATGTGGACGAGCGTTGTTGTCCATAAAAATGAAATCAGGGCCAACTGCACCCCTGAAAAGGCGAACACAGGGCTCCAAGATCTCAACCCTATATCTCACAGCAGTCACAGAGCCTCTGTAAAAGACATGGAGGTCTGTGCGCCCATCCAACATGATGCCTGCACAGACCATCAAACCTCCGTTGCCATAGTGGTCTCTTTCTCTGATGTTTCTCGGATCGAAACGTATCTTAATATGGGATGTGACCACTCCTGACCTTTATACGAGCTCCTTATTGAAGTTCCATACTTTCAATTAGGTGTTCAAGCTCTCCAGAGGGCAATTCCTCTAATAGGGCAGTTTAGAGCTATTTGAGAATAGAGGGGGGTCACGGGCAGGAGACAGCACCTCCAAGGACATCACAAAGATTTTCGATGGGATTGATGTCCGGCGAATATGGTGGCCACTCCTTGCAAGCAATGATAAACTGATTAGCGGTTATAAACAATATTTTAACATAAACATCAAGCGAAGTGTATATATCAAGCGAGAACATTTGGGGAGCGAAAATAAAATCTTCACTTTCCATTTGGTTTGTTTACTATGAAAACTCCTCTCATATATGATGGATAGTTAAGTTTAATTTAAGTTTCGCTGATATCCCTAAAGCAATGTGCATTTATTTAAACACGCAACACACTCAAGTATAAAAAACCTGAAAGTATTAGTTTACAATTGATCAAATTTTACTTCTCATGTCTAATAGAACAATACCCATTGTTTTATAAATTCGAGTATTATTCCAAAAGTAAGGTATAATACGCTATTTTTAGTCAGGAAACAAGCATTTTTCACGAGAATAATTTTTGAAGCACAAGGAAACATAAGAGATAAATCGAAAAGGAAACAACGAATAGCTCAATACATAACCAATTGTTGCTTTTTACAAAACAAAAGATTCGAATTAATTTGTATGTTGATTTTACGAAACATTTGCGGTGTTCTTTGTGTGGAACTCTCAAATTCTGTAATTTATATTAATTTTTTTCCGTAAAGTACAATTTACCAAACAATGTTTTCGCTACCTTACAAACGGGAAAGGATTCTCTTTTTCAACTTCCGAAGGTAAAGCTTTAAAATGAAAAGACCCGAAAAGCTTTCAAGAACGACAGAAAATTCCGGAAAAGCCCACATAATGAAACGAATGAAACTGCTCGGCCATTTTTCTGTTTTAGAGAAAAGAACCTTTCTCTTGCATCACTCAGATAAATTGACTTGGGGGAAGGGGGGAGGGGAATTTCAATTAACGTCACACTGGAGCAACACAATGGGCTATTGGTGACGGTCCGGGATCAATTCCAAAGGGAAAGATCCGAGGACAACACCACGTAATTTTGAACCACGGTCAGATGACGAGGCAACACCTGAGCTGGCACCCCACTCTCCAAACTTCCACACCACGCCAACGTGAGGACATTTGAGGCCACGACAGATTTAACGTGCACCAGCCCCCTTTGTACACGGCGGTGTTTGGCTGGATTTGAACTCGCAACCCTTCGGTTGCTAGTCCGTTGCTCTTCCAACCGGGCCACCGCGGCCTTAATTGACTTGGAGTGCAAAAGGGGAATTTATTTGTGTTTGTAGAAGGGAAGCGAATTTTCGACCTAGAATTTTGTTCTGTTCGCTGGCATCAATCTAACGCTGGTGAAAGGTCACATAAAAGAATAAATTTTCATGGAGAACAGTTTAGATACACTAAATATTTGTTACGCATTTCTGAACACATTGTCTCTGCTGTTGTGGAATATTCATAGTGTAATGTTTTCTATTTTTTCCATCTGAAAAGAATTAAGATAATTTTTATACACTTGTTTAGCTGTTTGGCAACGTTGAAAATGCTGTTCTAAACATTTTGAATGGTGATTTGATATGGAACAAAATGATAAGTTAAGATATGTGTAAAAATAAATCATTTTGAAGTCTGAAATTAGCTATGCTTGTAGTAATTACAATTGTAATGTTTAGATGTACTTCTCTTTTGGAAAAGTTTTCTAAGTTGAAAAAAAAAGGTTTATGACTCTTGCCTTATGAACTCTTGCAAAGCTTCGTAAATTAAGATTTTTATATTGTTCAGGTCTGTTACACAGAATTTCTAGTATTTTTAAAAAAGTTATGAGTTTATTTTTAACCCCTTTGGAGGATTATCTTCACCTCGAAAACTGCCCTGTAGTGTCCAGCCGCAGGTGCGAAAACCTGTTCCAAACTGTCACCAGTTCTGGGCAAGGGACAATTTGTTTTTCCTACTTGGATCTTCGTTCTCCCTTGAAAGTAATAGGGCAGTTTTGTCATGACGATATACCTCATCCTTAACAAAATTGACTTGGTCTTGGATGAGATATCTCGTCAAAACACTTGGAGGATCAAATAAAAGCACAATGCGGTTTCAACCGTCTTATCTATTGTTTGTTGCTAGTACCACATCTATGTAAGTAAATTGCTGAAGTATTGTGAATATATTAATACTAGTTGAATTTACCCGGCGTTGCTCGGGTTGTTAATATGTAGCCTACGTTAACCTATAAATGATATGATACTGTGCGATATTCCGCGCAACCACACCCATCTGTGATAGCACCATACTCTAAGATTCTAAAAACAGCCAAGGTCATCTTGAGAGGCGACTCCTGTGGATGTTATCTCTGACGTCATCTACACAGCCAGACCGGGAGAGAGCGCCCCCTAGTAAGTGCTCTGTCCAGGATGACGGGACGTTACACCCCTCTGCACACCCAAGACAAATAAAACGGGGGTTAATATGTAGCCTACGTTTCCCGCAGGGTTTCAAAGAATAAGTGTACCAAATTTGGAGTGGATTGGTCAAATGGTATAGATTTGTAGAGAACAGACAGATGCCAACTCTGCTTTATATGTTTAGATTTAGATGATGAGATGCCCCCCCAATGAATACCTTCCCTTTACAATGTTTCAATTTACTTAGGTAATACCTTGTTTAATAAATGGAGAAGTAGCTGAGAATGAATAGTAAAAAAGCTCTTATTTTGAGTACCAAATGAGTTACTGTTCCAAAATTGTTAATCTTCAGTTTTTTATTACTGAGTTTAATCAACCAACCTGGTGGCTCATTTTCGCTTCCTGTAGTACCCTTTAGTGGCCAATATTTACTCGTCGAAATCATTTGGAGGGTTAAGGAATATTTTTAAACAAATATACTGTCAGCAGAGTACAATTTTTTTATGATCAATAATTGTTTTCTAATAACGTTTATTCCTTGTGAAGCTTTAAGAAATGGTCTGGAAGACATTGTAATATCAAAACAGCGACTGAAGATCTACACTTAATCCACTCAGATGAGATGAATCATTATGAAATTCAGAAATTAATGAAGATAAGTTGATACTTTGAAAGGAAGGTCTCTTTTAGAGCACTGTAAGCTTAATTTACTCATCTATAGACACCTAAAATGAATTAAGTTCAGCCATCTAAAAAGAACTAGATATTCTTTTTGACCATAGTTGAACTATGCCTTTATTTTCTGTGTACCATAGCGATAATAGTCTATTCCTTCTTATCCCAGTGTAAAAAAAAACAAATTACACTCATTGAATCTGCAAAAAAAAGGTTGGGGGCAATGGCAGATGGATCCTCTAAACTATCTTCATGTATGGCTCCAATGCAATTCAGGATGTGTGAGGGAGAGGCTGGTAATAAGCCGCACTTTGTACAGGTGGGAAAGGATTTCTGGCCATCAATGAATGTCATGTTTTTTAATGGCCAGATCGGAGCCTGGTAAGCACAGGATAAGTTTTCCGAGGAAAATTCAAGGCAAGCAGCTCTCATGGTGTTCGAATGAGGTACCAGTGATGAAAAGGTACTGGAGATGATCTGCGCTTTGTAATAGGAATAGGTAGTAGTAAAACCAATAAAACAATGACTAATCACGATTTATAACTTCGTCAATGCAAAAAAATGCTTCTTAAATGGTCATTTTGATGGTGCAAGACGTCGCCATATATTGTCATCAAGATATTGCCGAATTTTATGATGACGACGAGATCAAGATCAAGTCAGTTGTTTTCTAATGACGAGATATCTCGTCCAGATGTTCTAATGGTTTTGCTAATGCCGAGATACCTTGTCGAGGCAGCCACCAGGGGAGTTCATGACATTTTTTTTAGAACATCTCAAGTTTTCAAATCTAATTTAAAACGGAGTTTTGAAAGGGATCACAAGAAATGTATCAACGGAGTCATTTTTACTCCATGAATTTGTAACATGAATCCTCGTCTATACACACATAAGAACTAAATCCGTGGTCAAATATGAAGCACAAAGCAAACCAACCCGTAGACCAATCAAAACGCTTTCACCGCTTGCGCCGGCACTTCTGATTGGTCTGCGCGAGTCGCTTTGCGCATTGCGATTCCTATTTGACCCTAGCTTAAGAGGAAGAAGTTATGAATCAAAAAAAGATACCTGGGTGGTGATCCCTGCTTCTTTGAGTCTGCGCGACTCCAGCGGCGATTTCAGCCACTGGCTCTTGAGTCCCAGGAGTCTGGGGATGACTCGTGTCTCTTCCCCGCACCGGATGTCGGGGTGGGCGTCCAGGAGGACCCGTAGTAAGGTGGTCCCCGATCTGGGCATGCCCCCGATGAATATAAGAGGCATCTCCCGACTGTACACGAACTTTTGTTGGTGCCTGTCCAATACGTATTTCTGTAAAAAAGGGCCAAATGTTAAGGGTATGCAATGCAAACAGCAATCGAAAATATGCGAGGTCTCATTTAACCCTCCAAGTGTTTACACGAGTCTAAGATCTGATCAATTTTTCAAGGACAAGACATCTTAGAAAAACAAACTGTTCCTTACTCAGAACTGGTGAAAGTTTGAAACAGGTTTTTGCACCAGATGCTGAACACTACAGGCCAGTTTTCAAAGTGACGATAAACCAATAGGAGGGTTAAAAGTATCTGGATTTATCAGCTATTTGAAAAACAACTGTTCTAGTTGGGATGAGGTTTAATCCACCTGAAATATCAGTAGACTGAGCATTGCTATTGAGAGGAGCTTCAAAAACTGACAAATATCAACTAGTAGTCACGTGACTGCTCTGGGAAAAATGAACTTGGTTAGCCGATTTGACATCTTATCGCATCGTTTGGCCATGTTACATCTAACAGGGTTAGTGTGTGAAGGTGCATTTCAATAGAGGTGGAGACAAAAATGGCGAAATTGACAAAGTCTACTGCTATGTCGCTCGTATCAATCGGATAATGAATGAATGGATCGTTGTCTTCTCCCGTCCCGTGGACAAATCAAATGCTGAATGTTCGTTGTTGAGTCTCAAAGCCTTTGTGTTAGTGTGCCTATCGGCTTATGTATAAAATTAATCTTACCAATTAAACGAAAAACTATGGCGTTTATGAGTACAATTTGCCTTGAATATGTTGCAAATCAATGTGCATCTTTACTGCTTACGTAACGAATCGGTAACAACAATCAATTGAATTTGAAGCTGGTGACAAATTATTTTATTAGAGTATAATTAAAAATATTAGCTAAGCCTCGATTTAAATGGGTGTTTAGTTTAATAATACTATTTCTGAACAAATTGGTAGTATTCTTGAATGTTACTAGCAAATATTTTTTGTTTTTCCTCTTATCTCTGATTAAAGTAAGATAAATTCAATGATGTCCTTCCTGCGAAAAATGTCCAAAAGATTCTCGGATCATCACCAATGTCCTTGCATGACACTCCGAAACACTGCAGTGCAGTCCGTGGTCAGGACTACCATGCTGTCAATCCTGACAGTTGTAATAGAGTAAATATTTTTTCCTACCATATATTTCAGGGATTTGGTGCGGCCATATCTTGAAAATGCTGTCTGTTCTTCCCAATATAACTTGAAGTGGTTATTTCTTTAGGTCTTGTTCCTATGAACCAGTGGTGTTGTCCTATATCAGACTTTTTCTTTTTTTGTACAAGGGTCTATTCTTCAAAGAATTATTAAATAATAAAGAATAAATTGAAAGACAGGTAAAAATCCAGAGTGGTTGTTAAAACAAAGCGTAAAAAGTGGGGAGTCCATTGTTGACATCTCTCGGGGACATATGGTAGTGTTGGGGTTTTAAGGTACAAGGGCCACACTTGACCAAGCTCCGCCAAACAAAACACAACGTCAAGTAAAAAAGTGTTGTGAGAGGAGGAGTTAATTAGGTATTTAATTAACGTCTCACCGGAGTAATGGGCTATTGGCGACTTTCAAGCATCAATCCGGAAGGGAAAGATACGAGGAGAGCACCACGTAATTTTGAACCACGGTCAGATGACGAGGTAACACCTGAGCTGGCACCCCACTCTCCAAACTTCCACACCACGCAACCGTGAAGACATTTGAGGCCACGACAGATTTAACATGCACTAGCCCCCTTGTACGCGACAGTCTTTGGTTGTCTTCGAACTCGTAACCCTCCTGTCGCTAATCCGGTACTCTTCCAACCGGGCTACTGCGGCCCGTTGTGAAAGGAAAGAGGGATTGGTGTAACGCCCCCAGCGACAAGCTCGGTATCAGAGGTAAACACCACTGACCTCCGGCCGAAAACCCCAAAACATCTATCGGGGTGGTCTAATTGCTGTCCAGATGGTTTTTAGGGGTGCACGACGACTCCCTGTGATTGAACTGTCTCCCAGGGAAAACTGGCGACATAAGAGAATGTTGCAATGTTCGAGGTGAGCAGAGGTGTTTTGTGTGCTCGTTACAACTGGCCCTGTTAAAGTGGATCCCATTTTTGCCTGTCTGCAGCACCCACGACATAGGATACAATTCCCTGATTGCATACAGGGTGAATCTAAATTGCTTTTAAAAAATAAGAGGGGTGATAGTACCCATCCAGACGAGCAATAATTGCCATGGAACATAGGGTCGCATTCCACTCTGAGAGGCAGAAAAGAGTAAAGTCGAAACGTGTCGAGCATGAACAAGTCATCGCCTTTGACACTTTTCCAGCACTTTCCGGCACTTCTTGAATGCCACATATCCCGCACGATGGATCGGACGCGGCGGACCTGTGGCTTGGCCTCCTCGCTCACCGGACATCAACCCACTGGACTTTTTCTTCTGGGGCCACATGAAATCTTGAGTGTACCAGACGCCTGTGGACTCGGCTGAAGATCTCGTAGCGAGAATCGGTGTTGCCGCAGACAAAATTAACACAACATCAGGAATCTTCGAGAGGGTGCGCCAGTCATTCCTTCGCCGGTGTGAACTGTGCAACGACACGCGTCACTTTGAGCACTTGCTGTGAGTTTTTCTCTGATCAATCAATCAGATTGTGCAACTTTTGGTATCGTTCATTCGCTTTCCCAACGCTGTTGTAAGTTCATGTTGAAATTCTAATTTGACTCTTTTCTGCCTCTCAGAGTGGAATGCGACCCTATGTTCCATAGTAATTATTGCTCGTCTGGACGGGTACTATCACCCCTCTTATTTAGACTCACAATTAACAATTTAGACACACCCTATATAGTGCAGATACTAATACTATATGTTTAACGTAAATAAACGTTAGTTATTTGTAATCTAGACTGTCGTTGTGTTTATTGGCACACCGCTCGGGTCACTACATTACATTGGGGAACAGAGTAGTAGGATAAAAACAGAAAAAGATCGCTTGGATATCCCAGGAGCGCGACCACCGTGTTTAGTAAAGACAGTAAACCCCAATTAAACACACTGAACAAACACATTTAGTAAATTGAGTTTCATTTTACTTGTTATTTTTGCATCTAATTTGTTTGATTAGAAACATTTGCACACACACACCTCTTTTATAGTAAATATTTAACTTGTTAATGAAGATTTCTTTTGCTTCCTGTCACTTAACGGTTTAACAAGATTTCTGATTGGACAGCGACACGTTTCGTAATTACTGGAACTAAAGCGACAAGTGGGAGGGGCACTCCAGACACATCACCGGGGATGAAGAGGCTTAGATCAATGAGGGCCGATGGCGAAACAGCGTCGCATAAAAATCCGACCTCCCTGTCAGAAATCTAATTCAGTAGCCATGATGGATCGTAATTTTATCTACGTGGCTTAAGAAGCGGCACTTCTCAATAGCCCTTGATGCAATTCCACACTCCTTAGGAATTTTGCGTCCCCTAAGTTCATTTAAAATGGAGTGTCGCAAATTATTTTTGAAAGGCTGCACGTCATTTTGCCTCTCTCTCTTAAGCCCTTACTTTAATGGAATTTTATGTCCTGCTGCAAGGATGGATAGTCAGGAACAGAAAAACCATCCCTAACAAAAAGAGAATAAAATATTTCATTGCTTTAATCCTCCTGGAGGTTGTGAGGGATCTCGTCAGAGAAGCTGACCAGATCTTGATGGACGAGATATCTCGTCATTAGAAGAAAACTAACCAGACCTTAATTTCGTTACCATCATAAAATAGACAACATCTTGACGAGATATCTCGTCATTAGAAGAAAACTAACCAGACCTTAATTTCGTTACCATCATAAAATAGTCAACATCTTGACGAGATATCTCGTCATTAGAAGAAAACTAACCAGACCTTAATTTCGTTATCATCATAAAATAGTCAACATCTTGACGAGATATCTCGTCATTAGAAGAAAACTAACCAGACCTTAATTTCGTTATCATCATAAAATAGGCAACATCTTGACGAGATATCTCGTCATTAGAAGAAAACTAACCAGACCTTAATTTCGTTACCATCATAAAATAGTCAACATCTTGACGAAATATCTCGTCATTAGAAGAAAACTAACCAGACCTTAATTTCGTTACCATCATAAAATAGACAACATCTTGACGAGATATCTCGTCATTAGAAGAAAACTAACCAGACCTTAATTTCGTTATCATCATAAAATAGGCAACATCTTGACGAGATATCTCGTCATTTAGAAGCGGACACAAGATAGATAACTTCTGTGAGAGGAGAATTTAGAACTTAACAATGCTCCACCCCCATAAACTCCTGCCCATAGTTTGGACTGTATCGGTGTCTGCGGGACAGATCCCAAATGAACAGGTAAGGTAATTGAATTAACGTCGCACTGGGGAGGAGAAACACAACGGGCTATTTTCGACGATCCGGCATCCATCCCGAAGGGAAGGTTCGAGGACAACATTTCGTCATTTTGAATCAGTCAGATGACGCGATCAACACCTGAGCTAGCACCCCACTCTCCAAACTTCCAACCACGCCAACGTGAGGACATTTACGTCAGATTTAACGCGCACCAGCCCCATTAACTGAATAAATACATCAAAATTAAAACTTAAATCGAAAAGATTTCATACTTTTGCAATAACACACTAAATAGAAAAGTACTACATTAAAACAAATCAAAAACAATACTTTCGGAATAAAATATATTACCATGATTAGAATCTCCATCTTAATATTAAAATTTATCTATCGAAGAACTTCTGTGTGTGTGGATTCCTTTTATATATCTTCAACAATGATCGTTATCTCTGGATAAATATCGAATTCTGTTGAAACATAATCGAATACGTACCCAGAAAAATCATCGCTGGGATTGCAATTTATTCCCAAACTGAAAATTCCATGTTATTTTTATTGATTTTTAGCTTTGACAGCTCTGAAAATCGATTTTTCATTTTTCTGTTCCGAAACAGTTGTGCATTTAGTTTATTTTCTAGGAGGCAAATGAATTCCTCCTAAAAACCACCCCTTTCAATAAGTTGTCAAGAGAAAAGCGAGAACTGCTCTTTTTAATCAAGATAGATTGCACTTCTTCGAATTTCTATGGCAGTCGGTTTAGAATGAATTTAATATCTGAGAACGAAACTTAGACGCGTTTGAAAGATGAACGTTTTCTTTGTTCTGCTGATGGAACGTAATTTTGAAAGCTTGTTCGGTGAGACAGAAATGTGTGGAAACTTTTAGCTGGGAGAGTCTAGCATATTTGTTCCAGCAGTATTATGCAACCATTTGTCATGTTACCAAATATAGTGAGAAATAGTATGAAGCAAGAGATGGAAAGGTGAGATTAAAATTAAATTGACTAACCGAGTATGAAATATTACTCTTCGTGAGTATTTGAAATTTTAGAGGGTTGGTGTTTAATTTTGAATTTTATGGCGCAAGAGTCACATTTGGCCAAACTGCGCCATGCACAACACAGAAAACGCCAAGCTATGAACATATGCATACAATGAGCCTTACTAATAAATAAGGGACAGCGGAAGCCCAATTGGAAAAATAGTGGATTAGCAACCGGAGGGTTGCGAGTTCGA
The DNA here is from genome assembly GCA_933210815.1 of Meta bourneti. NCBI lineage: Eukaryota > Metazoa > Arthropoda > Arachnida > Araneae > Tetragnathidae > Meta > Meta bourneti. The sequence continues at coordinate 20,834,530 of OW119930.1, forward strand.
AACTCGATTCAACAGAAGACCGTCGTGTACGTGGGGGCTAGTGCATGTTATATTTGTCTTGGCCTCAAATGTCCTCACTTTGGCGTGGAGTGCCAGCTCAGGCTTCGACCTCGTTGTCTGAACATAATTCAAAATGATAAGATGTTGTCCACGGATGGTTCCCGGATAACCCTGTCACCAATTGCCCGTTGTGTTGCTCCAGTGCCACTTTAATTAACTACTTACCTACCTACCTGATGGCATGTTCAGAATATTCGTATCGCCTCAGAAACACTACCGTCAACTATATTTAGCTTGACAGGAAATGCCTCCCATAATGTTTTGTTGCACCGCAATTACTTTTGTGGAATATTAAATCTGATACTCAATAATCAAAGTACGGAATGTCCAAGTTTCAATTTTAATTGAAATTCACTGTTGCCACATTTCGACTACTAAAAATGACGAACAATTAATAAAAAATCCTCCTGTGAAGTAAAATATGCAAACATCCATAATTTATTCTGTTCTACAAAAAGTCGGTAAATTAACGTCGGTGAAAAGTCGTGAATTAACATCGCAGTGGAGCAACACAACGAGCTATTGGCGACGGTCCGGCATCAATCCCAAAGGGAAAGATTCAAAGTCAACGCCTCGTCATTTTGAACCACGATAAGATAAAATCAACACCCAAGCTGGCGTCCTACTCCAGGTCAACGTGGGGCCGCGGTAGCCCAGTTGGAAGAGTAACGGATTAACAAGTGGAGGGTTGCTAGTTTGAATCCAACCAAAGACCATCGTGTACACGGGGGTTGGTGCACGTTAAACCTGTCGTGGCCTCAAATGTCCTCACGTTGGCGTGGTGTGGAAGTTTTTAGAGTGGGGTGCCAGCTCAGGTGTGACCTCGTCATCTGACCGTGTTTCAAAATGATGTGGTGTTGTATTCGGATCTTTCCCTTCGGGGATTGAACCTGACCGTCGCCAATAGCCCGTTGTGTTGCTCTAGTGCGACGTAAATTCAAAATACATACCACGCCAACGAGAGGACATTTGAGACCACGACAGATTGCAACAACCTCCACATAAACAACTGACTGGTTGGATCCAGTTTCGAAATCGCAACCCTCCTGTTGCTAACCCGCTACTCTACCAACCGGGCTATCGCAACCACCAATTTTATTTGGATGCATGAAATGTGAATATATGTGTGTGGATGCTATATTCATTATAAATGAATTTAAAGACATGAAATAAGAGTAACGGCCTTTTACCATGAAAGCAATTAAGAAATCTAGAGCAGATGCACGTATCTGCTATTTCATTTGAATACAGGAATAATCGTGGAGAAATCGATAGTCCAGCCTGATCCTTTAATTAAATATTCAAATCGCGTTTCATATAGCTGGAGGTAAATTAATTTACGAATAGGAAGCACATTCCTTTAACCTAAATGAAAAAGTTTTAAGCTGCCTTTACTGCTTACGTGACAAAGTCTGTTATTTATGTGAGGCTGGTACACGTTACAAATTGTCGTGACCTCAAATGTCCTCATGATGGCGAGGAGATTTTTCGTATTCTAATGTTGACTCAACGGCTGTATCATTTCTTTGCTGAAATGAGACTAATGAGACTCGAATTGATCGATTAATCGATATCGCAACCATTTCTAATTGGATCAAAGGACAATTTGGAAAACTTGTTGAAAAAAAAGGGTTCGGCCGTTGATGAAGTTTTTGCCGATAAGTCTGCAAATTACCAGTGAAACATTATGAAATTTTCCAACATAGTTCAGGAGGGATATCTTATTGGGAGGACAGATCAATATCCTTCTCTAAATTACTTCCCCGAACTCAGAAATGGCCAATTAAGGCCATGAAAGAATTGGTAGGTAGATGAATTTACGTCTCACTGGACCAACAACACAATGATGACTGTCCGGGATCCATCCTGATGGGAAAGATCCAAGGCAACACCTCGTCATTTTGAATCACGGTCAGATGACGAGGAGAACACCTCAATTGGAATCCCACTCTTCGAATTTCCACACCAAGCCGATGTGAGGAAATTTGAGGTCACGGCAGATTTAACGCTCACCAGCCCCCACGTACACGAGGGTCTTTTGAGCGGGACGAGTCTCGAAATCGCAACCCTTTGATTGAAAAAAAGGGAGTGTTGCATCTCTTGGTCCGGTCGAGAGCTGGGTTTTATAGCTCAAGGCCCATGTTTGGCCAAGATGCGCCTAACAACGCCAAGTAAATACACACACATGCATGCAAAGCTTTACTGACACAAAGGAGAGAAATGTACCCAGGGAGAAATCGAACCTGACAGGAATGATACGATAGGAGATTTGTAGTTTAACGTTCAAAGTTTTTATCCCATAACTAAGGGTCGCGGTAGTCCGGTTGGTAAAGTAGCGGATTAGGAACCGGAGGGGTGAGAGTTCGAAACTCGATCCAACCAAAGACCGCTGTGTACATGGATGCACGTTAAATCTGTCATGGTGTCAAATGTCCTCACGTTGGCGTGGTGTGGAAGTTTGGAGAGTGGGGCGCCAGCTCAGGTGTTGACCTCGTCATCTGACTGGTTTAAAATGACGAGGTGTTGTCCTCGAATCTTTCCCTTCGGGATTGATCCCGGACAGCCGTCAATAGCCCGTTATGTTGCTGCAGTGCGATGTTAATTCAATTATCTATCCACCTGTGCTAAAAAGCTTACACAAATTACTACTCCGCTGCTTAAACTTGTCAGCATGTGCTCATGATGAATGCAATGGTATTTCCATCAGCTCACTCAGCAAGGCAAAAACAACTTTCTATGTACCACATTAACTCCCACGATGGACTGGAAATTGAGATTACCAGTCTCTCGCATATCTCCAAGAAAATACCGTCGACGAAACTCACTGAAAGTCCACCCTTCACCGGATGTACTAACCAAGCCTCCTTCTGGAGGAAGGCGCAATTTGAGTGAAATGTTATTTATAGTGAAGCCCATTCATGGCGGCCATTAGTGAAAGAGAGCCTCGGAGTAGCTCAGGAAGACCAATTTGCATTTTTATGGTGTGGAAGGTTTTAGTCCTGAGAACTGAATAAGGAGGACGACGTCTTGAAACGCATCATTTTCCAGCATGTCTGGCGAAGCGTCGTATCTTATCTTTTGGAAATTCGCCTTTAGAAAGATTGGATTTCGACAAGGTCGTTTTCTGGACGTCGAACTCGTGAGCCTTGCTATTTAGAGATGCTTAAGCCAGATGTTTGCTTTTTTGGAGATGTTTGAACCATAAGATATCTGTTTTTGGAGTTGTTTAAACTAAAGGTACTAAACTAAAAGATATCTGTTTTTTAGAAGTTTGAACCATAAGATATCTGTTTTTGGAGTTGTTTAAACTAAAGGTACTAAACTAAAAGATATCTGTTTTTTAGAAGTTTGAACCATAAGATATCTGTTTTTTAGAAGTTTGAACCATAAGATATCTGTTTTTGGAGTTGTTTAAACTAAAGGTACTAAACTAAAAGATATCTGTTTTTTAGAAGTTTGAACCATAAGATATCTGTTTTTGGAATTGTTTAAACTAAAGGTACTAAACTGAAAGATATCTGCTTTTGGCGATGTTTAAATCAAAAGATATCTGTTTCTGGAGATGTTTAAACTAAAAATTATTATCCGGTTTTGGAAATGTTTAAATCAGATATTACTCGATTTTGGAGATGCTTAAACGAAGATATCTGTTTTTGGAGATGCTTAAATCAAAAGATATTACCTTTTGGTTTGAACAAACACCTCCAAACAAAACTTATGAGTTCGATGCAAAAAATGGCTGATATCGGTCTGTCATTTCTTATTTAAGATTTCAGTCTGACAGATCTACATGCATGCGGTTTAATTCTTTGTTCATTACCAAGTTAGTACATATGGTTTCGAGAGGTTCAAACACATAATACCGCCTTGCAACCTCCAGTCTTCCCTGCAACTTTAAACAATTTTTACACTTCTTGACCAATAGAATCTTTCCTAATGATTTCTATTCTAAGGGGAAAGAAGCAATATAGTCTTCAAATTATTCTATTCTAAGGAAAGGAGCAATAGAACCTTTCCAAAAGATTCTATTCCAAGAAAAGGATAGTTTATAGGCTGCGATAGTCCGGTTGGAAGAGTAATGTATTAGCAACCGGAGGGTTGTTGTTCGAAACTAGGTCCAGCCAAATACCGTCGTGTACACGGTATTTGCTGCATGTTAAATCTGTCGTGGCCTCAAATGTCCTCATGTTGGCGTGGTGTGGAAGTTTGGTGAGTGGGGTGCCAGCTCAAGTGTGACCTCGTCATCTGACCGTGGTTCAAAACAGCGTGGTGTTGTACTCGGATATTTCCCTTCGGGGGTTGATCCCGGAACGTCGCCAATAGCCCGTTGTGTTGCTCCAGTGGGACGCTAATTAAAGTACCTACCTACCAAGGAAAGGAGAAATAGAATAATTTGATCGACGTTGTTTGTTTACCGTCGAATGGCAACAACGGATATAAAAATATAAAATCGACTGGATTCACTCGCCTGAGCTATGGAACTGCATCATATTTCTAAAACTATGCGGAAGACCTGCAACTAATGAAATTCTTCAGCAGTCTGATAACAGAAAATAATGAGAAATCAAGAAAAAAACGATATAAACGAAAATAGATTTAGCGTCAAAAAATGCCGAATCGTGTTTGTACAAGGAATGAACTGAAATCGAAGTAGACGTTCAGAATCTACTTGTGGTAACACGACTTAAGTGTCCTTTTTGGTCATTTCTGTTCTTCCGTATAAGAACCGACTCCAATAAAAGTAAACGCGAAATGATGTTATACATTTACGTATAATTTTTATTTCATAAAGATGCATGAAACCCCCATATATGTGAATTAGGTGGCCGTAATTCATTATTAATGTATTGAAATACGATATGAAATGTGAGGAACGACACTTTGCAATCAATGAATGCGAACAATTGAGACCTTCTCATAAGTTATCAACACAAAACGCGTATAAGGTATAATTTATGATTTTTTCTAATAAGTAAATTTGTGTCTGAAATCTCGCCGCATCGATCCCTTTGGCGGTTGCCCCGGTAGTCCAGTTGGAAGAGTACCAGATTAGAAACCGGAGTGTTGCGAGTTCGTAACTCGGTCCAGCATAGACCGTCGTGTACACGGGGGGGTTGGAGCACGTTCAATCTGTCGTGGCCTCAGATGTCCTCACGTTGGCGTAGTGTATAAGTTTGGAGAGTGGAGTGGAGGTGTTATTCTTGTCATCCGACCATGGTTCAAAATTATGTGGTGACGTCCTAGGATCTTTAGTGACTGATCCCGGATCATTGCCAATAGATCTTTGTGTTGCTTCAGTCAGAGGAAATATAAAAGCAGATTGAAGAATGGTAACCTTTTATGTGCCCCGGATCATGTGACCAAAGCTAGTAGTAACGTGACCCTTAGACTGCTTTAGTCTGCTTGGTGGAGCCTAACATTCATCATATGATTAGTTGACGGGACGGAAATAAACGCCCATCCATTGATTCATCATCTGATTGGTCCATTCATTGATCATCTGATAGTAGTAAACTTGCGATTTCACCATTTTTGTCGCCACTGTATAGAAATGTTTACCTACGTTTTCATAAGATGTTACATTGCCAAACGTGGTGATAAGGAATTAAATCGTCCAACCAAGTCAATTTTTCTTAGAGCAGACACTCTTTGAAGCTCCTCTGAATAATGTTGCTCAATCTATTTATATTTCAGGTCTGTGGCTTCAGTGCGATGTTAATTACCTCCTCCTTTTTGTATGGGCGCAGTGTGTCATTTTCGCAATCTAAGTGGACAAAATTATTGCATCAAAAATACACTGGTTTTGGGTGGTTATAAGAGGCTGTGTGATAAAATACGGGTTTGGTACATATTTAACGATTTTTAGTTACTATTTGAACGTAGAAATATGCTAAATTTGAAGAAATTTGTCATCTTTGCTCCATATAAGATACACTACGATCAATTATTAACCGTATTTTTTTGCAATTTTATATTAATATACACCTGAATAATGGTCAGATATACTCATAACAGTTCCATTGAAAAATAAAGTAAATGTATACAATAGAAAAAAATAAAAGGTAAAATCTTTATTTCAAAAAATTATAAAATTATATACTTGGAATCCCAACTACCTAAATAGTCTACTGATATATTGAAGGGAAGATTCTAACAAATTCAACCTTTTTGGAAACATTTGGCTGCGTTTATTTTTAGACCTTACTCGTAAACTTGCAATTAATGGATCTGAGATACTGAGTAATATATTCATTAAATTCATTCGTATCGGTGCTTGACTTTTTTGTAGTAAATATTTCCCTTATCGCCTGTTGTATTTATTTCTTGTCTCTTGCGGTTCCAAGAGCGGACCAATCGGAAGAATACAGGACGCAAAATAATATTCTCCATGGACCAGTATTTTATGTGTAATCTAATAACCAAGGGAACTTGCTTTGTTCTCAGAAAACTTATCGGTTAATCTGGAAACCGGAATTTAAACATTTTAATGACTTGGAAGCGCTTGATTACGACATTAATCCCAGTTATTTCAACAGACCTCTCAGCATTTCTAAAAAATCTACGAGTGGTATTTCTATCGTTAGTATTCCCTGTTTGAGGTTTGGTTACATCTATCAAAACAGTAAACTCAGCTTTAAAATTATCTTGTACATTATTATCATCCGTAGTAGTTAAATTTAATTACTTGGCGAAAAGAAATTTGATGATGGAGCTGGATTTTGCCAAATAATTTTTTTACCCTCATTAGTACAAGCATAGCTTTGCAAATGTACCATGGAGATACTAAACATACTTTACTCAGATTTATATTTATCAGAAAAAAATATCTACCGGTACTTTTGTGTTAAGCGCCATCACAGCCCCGCATTATAATTGTATTTATGATACTATCTTTTGACAAAATCAGTCTCAAGGATTGTTCATGAATTAATTGTACGTAACCATTTACCAGAGCAGTTGATATGTGCCTAGTTGTGCTATATCTGAAGCTTCCGTGGTAATGATCCCAGAAAAGTAACAACCTTTTAGCTTATTTAATTTTGTTATATGGAGTATACAGATTAGAGTCAATGTCCTTTACGTTGTTGACATATAATTTTATATTGTATATAGAAAGATTAGCGTCAACTATTAGCGCAAGCCCATGATTTCCAGATAATTTTACTGGCTTTTTAATAAGACACGGGTCATTTTCATAAATGTACCCCTTCCAGGAAAGCAACAGAGAACTCTTTGACTATTTGAAGTAGAATATCGTATACCTGACTTTCGTAATATACTTCAGAGGCCATTGACAATTCTCTTTGACTAGTAGTCTCTACAAGGTTACGAGTTTCATTTTTCATACTTGAAACAACAGGCTTAAAAATCTTTTTGAAGCCTTAGGCCTATTTTTCAAACCACTTTGTGAATTACTTGGTAGAATTTCAATTACAGTATGAGGAAAGGTAAGATTTCCTTGAAGTCAAGAAAAATTATTTCTCAGAAATAGTTCTCAGTGCCTGTTCACTTTACTCCTCATTTGCTCAACTCTTTGGCATGTAATTCGAGAATTTTTCTCTTTAAATAACTATATAAAACATTTATAAACCTTGTCTAGTAACAAATGTTCAACCATTTCTTCAGAAATATATGTTATAATAGCATCGATTTTAGTTTGTTCCGAATTCACCACCCAAATATCAAAAAAGACTGGTCATTCTGAAATTTAAGGAATATCTCTCAATTTCGCAAGTTTGTGCAAGAATTATTTCGTTCTGCGCACGTCAAATGAGTTAGGCTATAATATACATGTAATGTTTTAGTGGTATATGGCTATATAATGTGTTAAAAGTCTAGTTGAAATTTGAAATCTGCAGTTGTGTTAGACGCTAATTAGCTACAAATTCAAAAGCATCTTGCAAATTAATGAAATAGTATTCCAGAAAATAAAAGCACGTAAACATACCTCGATGAATACAAGATAAATGATATTATTCACCAAATAGCGGTAAAGAAAATATAGGACCTATAACTTTTCAGTTTTCATCAAAGTAGTAATACGGATTCGCCAGAATGGTTTGCAGCCAACACAAAAAGTAAGACTGAACCCCTATTCTTCCTGTTGGGAGATATTACTTAGGAAAATACCCACGTATTCTTGCTAAGGGGATATACTGCTTTTAAGATTTGATGTATTTTTGACAATCTGCGACACTAAGAAAATCGAATTTTGTCCACCTAGATTACGAAAATGACAGTCTGGGGCGTCGTGGCTCTGTGGGTATGCCCACTGATCTAGCCACCTTGTAAGCGGATTCCTTCCTGGGTGTATATCTCTCTTTTGTGTCAGTAAAACCCTCCATTGAGTGTATATTACTTGATATTGTATGTCTCGTGTGGCGCAGCATGGCCACATATGACCTCCGCACCATAAAACCTCAAACCATCCAACATCATCCTGTATATCGATTTTGCACAGAAGCACGACATATTGAATTCCGATCGCTATTATTAGTATCACATTAAACCGGAATCGTATGAATAATCGCAAGATATTCGGGGGGGGGGCGATGGATAATGCATAACACACTGCGTAAAGACAAACCCTCCAAATTGCGTGCCACCCATCCAATACCGGAAACGTCATTTCCACCCGCGCCACGCGATGTCCATGTCATGCTCGGAATCAATAGCCCCACTGTTGCCGCCAGGCCACTGAATAGCACGCACTAATTGGACAGGCACTCCACATTCCCTCTGCAAACCACGTGAGGAATTACGTCCGTCGAGTTGTCGACAAGTTGGGATTAAATTGTTTGCCTCGGATCTCTCGCAGCAGATGGAGACTCGCGATAATAGCGGGGGTTGAGCGTTATTCGAGTCGAGCGTTGTTGTTGTGAGTGGGGTCTATTTAATACCGAATTAAGGAATTGAATTGTTTTGGGTAAACTTTATTAAGAGCTTTGGCTGTTATTCCAAACCCGATGGGTTTTAAACGGTACTGGAATCGGATTCTGTGTGGGAAAGAATATCGGGGGAGATATATTTCAGATGAGTGTAAGTAAGCTTTATTGTTTGAGGTGTTCACCCGCATAATTAATTACGCATTGCAACCTAGTCTCTTGTGCATGACTTCTAACAAATTCTAACCTTGACCAATAGAATCCTTCCAAAGAATCGCGATTCTAAGGAAACGAGCAACAGAATTTTCCCAAGGCATTCCATTTTAGGGAATGGAGCGATAGAATCCTTCCAAAGGATTCAGAGGATTTACTCCAAAGGATCCAAAGAATTTACTTCCAAAGGATCCACTTCCAAAGGATCCACTTCCAAAGGATCCACTTCCAAAGGATCCACTTCCAAAGGATCCACTTCCAAAGGATTTACTTGCAAAGGATCCACTTCCAAATGATTTACTTCCAATGGATCCACTTCCAAAGGATCCAAAGGATTTACTTGCAAAGGATCCAAAGGATTTACTTGCAAAGGATCCAAACGATTTACTTGCAAAGGATCCAAACGACACTTCCAAAGGATTCACTTCCAAATGATTTACTTCCAAAGGATCCACTTCCAAATGATTTACTTCCAATGTATCCACTTCCAAAGCATTTACTTGCAAAGGATCCAAACGATTTACTTGCAAAGGATCCAAACGACTTACTTCCAAAGGATTCACTTCCAAATGATTTACTTCCAAAGGATCCACTTCCAAATGATTTACTTCAATGTATCCACTTCCAAAGGATTTACTTCCAAAGGATCCAGAGGATTCACTTCCAAAGGATTATACTCCAAGAAAAGGAGCAATATAATCTTTCCAAGCGAATCCATTCTAAGGAAATAAGCAATAGAATCTTCCAATTGATTCCATTCTAAGGGTAGGTATTTTAATTAACGTCGCACTGGAGCAACACAATGGACTATTGACGACGGTCCGGGATCCAATCCTAAGGAAAAGATCCGAGGACAATACCATGTAATTTTGAACCCCGGTCAGATGACGTGGTCACACCTGAGCTGGCACCCCACTCTAAAAACTTAAAGACCACGCCAACGTGAGGACATTTGAGGCCACGACAGATTAAACATGCACCAGCCCCTTTTGTACTCGACGGTCTTCGGTTGGATTCGAACTCTCAACACTCCGGTTGCTAATCCGTTACTCTTCCAACCGTGCTACCGATTCCATTCTAAGGAAAGAACAATAGAATCTTTGCAAAGGAATCTGTTCCAAGGAAAGGAGCAATGTAATATTTCCAAAGGACTCTATTCCAAGAAAGGGAGCAATAGGATCTTTCTAAAGTTGGAAATAATCAATGAATTCCTTCAACCAATAGATGTGGTTATCTAATCATTAAGTTCATAATGGTGTAAAAGCAATTCTATACTACTTGGAAATCTAGAGAAACGCAGAGGGTTAGGTTCCCGGGAGAAAGGTTTTCACAAGGCTTCACTAGCTTGAAAAATGTATGTAGGACAAAATGATCATAATTCAGTAGATAGAGATGAATATTCAAATTAAGAAGAATGATAATGAATATGAGCTAAATACACACTATTTACAAAAATGGTAATTAACGTCGCACTGGAGCAACGGAACAGGCAATTGGGGACGGTCCGGGATAATTCCCAAAGTGAAAGATCCGAGGACAACACCGCGTACACGCTTAGAAGACGCCTGAGGTGGCACCCCACTCTCCAAATTTCCACACCACATCAACGTGAGGACATTTGAGGTCACGAGAGATTTCACGTGCCCCATCCCCAAATACACGACGATCTTTGGTTGGACCGAGTTTCGAATTCGCAACCCACCGGTTGCTAATCCGTTACTCTTCCAACCGGGCTACCACGGCCCTTAAATGTAGGTAGATAGTTAAATTAAACAAATGCTCTCGCTCGATATATATCGTGCGTGAACATTTCGTTCTGGTTTGCTTAGTCTTTCAACTGAGCCACCGCGGCTCCGAACAAGCAATGCATTTTTGGCGCACGTTTTTACTTGTTCTATTGAAAATCTCCATTCATCAACCGCACACAAGGTCCTCGATCCTTAATTAAAATCCTTAATGCATCCTTAATTTGACCTCACCACTCCACAGAAATTGATTCCGAACCCAACTCCTGTTGACTCAGCCACAAGCACACCCACCTACCTCCAACACCATCTTTATCATTGGAATCGAGATCACATCCTCGGCAAGAGACAACATCCAAGGGATCCTGCCGTCGCCATAGCAACGCGTCTTCGGGGCATCATAATTGGAGAAGTTTTGCCTTTTCATCGCAAAGAAAAGAGCGCCCACCTGAAGTTGGTATCTGAATGCGCAGGGGGAGAATCAGAGCTGCTCTGGAAAATTTCCGAAAAGATTCTGGAAAAGAGGCATAGAAACGGGAATCCATTTTAGATGTGCTTCGGCGAGGCTTTTCCTGAAGGTACGTTTTCAGCCAGCAAACGAACTCAAGGCTTTCGGTATATACTTTAAATTGAATGTTTCCTGGTCGTAAAGGGTTGGGAATATTTATTCAGCTGATATCTTTTTTTTTTGTTGCGGAAACGGTAATGCTAGAGGTGGCTTAAATTTTAGAGAACTCCACATTCATAATTCCACCGTGCAACCTGCAGTCTTTAACCTAGCAGGTTGTGACCTTTGTGGGTCAATTAAACCGCTCCAAAGAATTCTATTTTAGGAAAGAACCGATAGAATCTTTCTAAGCGATTCTATTTTAAGGAAATGAGTAATGGAATATTTTCAAAGGATTCTATTCTGAGGAAAAGAGCAGTAAAATCGCTCCAAAGGAATATTCTATACTAAGGAAAGTAGCAATGGAATATTTCCAAGGTATTCTATTCTATAGAAGCGCCGATAGAATCATTGCAAAGGATTCTATTCCAAGTAAAGGACCAATAGAATCGTTCTTCGGAACGATTGCAACGGATTCTATTCTAAGGAAAGGACCAATCGAATTTTTCCAAAGAATTCCATTCCAGAAAAGGAACAATATAATATTTCCAAGAGATTATATTTTACAGAATGCGACAATAGAATCGTTCCAAAAGATTCTATTCCAAGGAAACGACCAATAGAATTGTTCCAACGTGTTTTCGGGGCATCATACTTGGAGAAGTTTTGCCTTTTCACCGAAAAGAAAAGAGCGCCTATCTGAAGTTGGTATCTGAAAGCTCAGAGGGAGAATCAAAAAGCTGCTCAGGAAAATTTCCGAAATGATTCTGGAAAAGGTATAGAAATGGGAAAGGGGATTCCATTTTAGATGCGTGTTGGCGATGCTTTTCCCGTAGTCAGCAAATGAACTCAAGGCTTTCCATACATGTTTTAAATTGAAAGCTTCCTGACATGAAGGGTTGGGATATATGCATATTCAGCGAGTACCTTCTCGTTATTCTGTTTCTACTTGGAAATGGAAACGACAATTTTAGAGGTGGCTTAACCTTCTCAGGGCTTCGCACGCATAATTCCACCTTGCAACCTAGTCTTCCCTGCATGATTTCTAGCAAGTTTTGACCTTCTTGGACCAATTGAATCTTTCCAAAGGATTCTATTGTAAAGAAAGAATAGATAGAATCTTCCTAAGCGATTCTATTATAAAGAGAAATGAGCAATAAAATATTTCCAAGTGATTCTATTCTAATAAGAGGAGCAATATAATCTTTCCAAGAGATTCTATTCTACAAAATGCGCCAATAGAATCGTTCGAAAGGATTCTATTATAAGGAAATGAGAAATAGAATATTTCGAAAGTATTCTATTCTATGGAAAGGACAACATAATCATTTGGAAGAAAGATTCTATTCTAAGGAAAGTAGCAATAGAATATTTACAAGGGTTTCTATTCAAAAGGCCAATAGAGTCGTTCCAAAGGATACTATTCCAAGGAAAGGAGCAGTGTCACTTCAAAGAAAGATTATATTCTAAGGAAAGGACCAATAGAATCTTTCCAAGGGGTCCTATTCCAATAGAAGGAGCAATATAATCTTTCCAAGAGATTATATTCTTCAGAATGCGCAAATAGAATCGTTCCAAAGGATTATATTTAAGGGAAAGGCCAATAGAATCGTTCCAAAAATATTTTATTCTAAGGAAAGGACTAATAGAATCTATTTAAAGGTTAAAAGAATCCACGTTTCCCTTAGAAAGATGTGGTTATTTAGTCATTAGTTGTGTGTTGTCGAATGAAAGAAACAACACTACACGACTCTGAAATCTTGAGAGTTAATCTCCGAGAGTTAAATTTTATCTTCAAAAATAAGCAGCCTTGAGGAAAGTTAATGAGAAAATAGTTTTAACTGTATTAGTTAAAACTATTTCTTCCAGTTAGTTATAAGCTGTTATGCTAGTTTATAAACTGTGACATGCCGGCTAATTATCGTTTTCTCGCACTGATATATTGGCTCGCGGAGAATTACGATCAGTGCTTGTGTTTTAATTAATTTTGTTTCTTTACACGCCATTTGTAGCAACATTTAATAAATTATTTTGGAACTTTTTGATTTTGTTATCTTTAGAGCTCTCGTAAGTTGGAGTTGTTCGACTTGATTTACGTCAATCTATATCCCTTAGCACAAATCATTAGTACGGACGCAAGGAAATACTATTTTAGTAATAACTTCTGTTGGTGGAATAAATATTTATTGTAAATAAGTAAGTTTTAATTAAACATTCCATCTGTACCATCGAAACTAGGTCCAACCAAAGACCGTCGTGTACATGGGGGCTGGAGCACGTTAAATCTGCCGTGGCTTATTTCCTCACGTTGGCGTGGTGTGGAATTTTATAGAGTGGGATTCCAGCTCAGGTGTTGACGTCGTCATCTGACCGTGGTTCAAAATGACGAGGATTTTTGCCTTTGGGATTGATCCCGGACCGTCGCCAATAGCCCTGTGTGTTGCTGCAATGCGACGTTAATTAATTATCATTACCATTTGTACAAACTACATCTCACAGACAAATAGTCTTGAGAAAATGTTTTGTTTAAAAACTATAGGACACTCAGGCAAACGTATTAATTACAACACAAAAGAAATATAAAAAAATTGCATCATAAGGAGTAATTTTAGCAAATCATTTCTCATTTGAGTTTTGTTTCTCACAAATATTTTCTTTCTTCTGTGAAAAAATTAATATATAAAGCATAATTAAAATTCTAAATTCATGTGAACTGAATAAAAGGATTTTCTTCCAACAGATGTACACATTTTAATATATTCTCTAATTATTACGTAAATATAGAGTTTTGTTTATACATTTCATAAAATCATGCTATTTTTGAATCACCTGAGAATTTGTCCTGAAAATGTTTTTGTAAAAGTTATCGCAAATTTAATGCTTTCAAAACTAATTTTTTCTATTCAAGGAAAAAACTAGTATCAATTGTATCAATTGTTAAAAATAGTATCAATTGTTAAAAATGCTTTACATGCAGGAGCATGTTTTTGTATATTCAAACAGTTTATTAAGTATTTTATTTTAATCAAGGGTACATTTGGAGGTTATGTAGGTAGGTAATTGAATTTAAGTCGCATTGGAGAAACACAACGGACTATTGACGACGTTCGGGATTAATCTCGTAGATATTTAGAGGGAAGAATTAAAAAGTGCTTCTTTTTTATCAGAATGTTACTAAAAATTATTCGCTTTGGGATTACATTTCGCTGTGAAATGCGTTTTTATTGCTCTGTCGTCGTTATCCGAGAGTTGAAAAATAATAACAGAGAAAAAAATATTCAGAAATAGCTTGAATTTATCTAATTGAAAACAATTCATCACAAAACAACAAAAACACAAAGAGGAAAAACATAAATGGTTTGGAATTGGAACATAATTATAATTGTCAACATTGTTAAAAATTTATACTATATGAGACGCAAAATAATGAGTGTCCAGAGAATGTTTTCGAAAATGACTTTTTTCAGCTGAGCTGAATATTTAGAATTAGGAACGCAAGAAGTTCTCTATTTTTATACTATTTCTATAAGTTGTATTGCATTCTTTTATTGGGCACTCATATATCACATTTATGTTTCATATATTTTTTACGTTAATACAGTACTATCTGTGTGATGCTTTAACTATATTTCAAATCAATTTATTTTTTTATCCGTTAATACTTGAGTTTTATTAAACTTTATCTTTTGTTTATTTATTCGCATTTCTTATTCTACCGATAAATTGATGCAATTTTGTTCAGTAAAAAATGAAATTTAAAATACATATTTAAGCTCATTTTATAACTTCATAACATTATTTATTATATAATATGATCGAAAAAATGTATCCCGTGTAATCCGAGACCGTAAACAATTCAACATAATTTTTTGACGTTCTATTTATCATTTTTATTAATGCATGCCTTTATCGACGCACGGTTTACCAAAGCTAACACCACCAGAATAAATTATTTTATTCCAAACCTTACTTTGGATATACATGGATTAAAAGTTAGAAAATATTTTATTGTAGAACGGGAAATGGGTTCGCAAGTCGTAGATATTTATTCCAAAACCGGAAAATCTAATCTTATACCAACCAGCAAATATTAAAAAAATTTAGGTGGCGGTAGTGTTTCACCGGCGATACGTATTTCTTGTACTTAATATGAATGTGACATGTCAATTGGCTTGTTTTTTTAATAAAATTTCAGCACTTCCCCAATAAAAATTCCACCAATTACATAAACTTCCAAAAGGTGCCAAAACGGTGATAAACTACATTTTGAACTAACCACTGCTTGTATCATGCTTGAGCATTTGGACAGCACAAGTAAAATCTTCGCCGTCTGGTCTGAAAATCCCTCTCATATATAAAGAAATACTTCGCAAAATAAATGTAAATCGCTCACCACAAGTGGAACGTTATATTCCTACCTTTAATAAATTTGGAATTACAGGATAGGCCCTTTTTGAATTTTCACTTTGAACCTGGAACTTCTTTATTTTCTTTCAATTGTTTATCATTTGCCCGTGGCATTGTGACGATTTCTTTTTTATTTTTATCCTGAATATCTTTTTAAATACATTTGCAAAAACGGATTTTGCATATTTTTATTCTGTCCTTTTATTAATTTTAATTAAAACCATTCTGAGAGGGTGAAAAAATTTTATGTTCTGTAGAAAGCAAAAATCCAATTTATGTCTTTCCTGATGTGCATCAAAATATCTCATCAGGAGAAAATCATTTAAAGGAGAAAGTTTTTCGTAAATAACTTTATTGCATAAATTTATGACCGAGATAATTTCATTCTTTGTTGTCATTTTTATCATCTATATACATATAAAGCAGAGTTGGCATCTGTCTGTTCTCTAGACAAATCTATACCGTCTGTCCAATCCACACCAAATTTGATAGGCTTATTCTTTGGAACCCTGCGGGTAACGTAGGCTACATACTAACCCTGTTCTATTTGTCTTGGGTGTGCATAGGGGTGTAACGTCCCATCATTCTGCACAAAGCACTTTCTAGGCGGCGCTCTCTCCCAGTTTGGTTGCGCAGATGACGTCAGAGACAACATCTACAGGAGTCGCTTCTCAAGGTGACCTTGGAGGTTTTTTTAGAATCTTCGAGCATGGGTGAAGTTGCGCTGAAAATCGCTTAGTATAATCGTTTACGTATCCCGTCTGTAAAATGCGGGATGGAATTTTCAAGCATTGTGTAATTGCTTGAAACGCTGATCATGATATCGTATCAATATGATTTATCAGCCTTTCATAATGATGGTGGAATTCCGAAATTCGCATTCCTGGTGCAAGGTGCTACAAATAAAAATATATTGATAAGAAAAAAGTGGCTGCAATGAATGTCCTCTTTTTAGAAAATGAACTAAAGGGCATTCACAATCACTCCAAAACTCAAAATCGACTTTTGTATATAGTCATCTGAGTATCAGTTTTTGTAGGTTTGTCTTCCCTATAGTATGTGACATGGATAGAAAGTGAATTGTAGAAGCCATAAAAATATCTCAGTTTTAAAAATTATTTTACGCTCGCTTATTTTTCTCTATATTTGCATTTTCTCTGACAGAAAAGTGATTTCAATCGACCTTTAGCCAATTAAACCAGAGCAACGCTGGGTAAATTCAGCTAGTTGTATATACAGTGGCTCCCAAAAGTGTCCGTACACTTTAAAAATTTGTAGATAAAGCGCTGTAGCCTGGAATTGAATTCGAATATAAAGTCCAATAGTTTTTCATATTATCTCCATATGATTCTGAGTAAAACCTAACATTAAAAAAAATATTGACTCATTATCTTTTTATAAAAATGAAAATGCAAGGAGGCAGAGAAAGAATACGTCACAAAAGTGATCGTACACCGAAATATTTTCGGATAAATTCATAAATAAAATTATCTTCTATCGCTTTTCTTTATTTTTGAATTGTGGTGACATTTAAAAAATCGTTTGGCTTTAATCTTTTCTTGCTTACTTCGTAATATTTTATTTATTATTTAATAATGGCTCGTAGACGTAAGGAAACAACGAACAACTATAGGATATCTTACTAAGTACCAATTTACCGAAATATTAGAATATTTACTAATATGTAGATATTTTTTTAAAGTGTACGCAGACTTTTGTGAGGTAACTTTTTGTTACCTTTTGATGATTGATTTTCCGAAAATTTTTTTACTGTGTTTTAAGAATATTTTATGAAGTTTTGTTAAGAACAAGTTATAGATATTAAAAAAATCCCCATTCTGAAATATTAATTTTTATTAATGAATAGAGCAGTATTTCATTGAAATTCGTAAGTGTACGAACACTTTTGGGAGCCACTGTATTTTAATTAAAAAATTGTTTCCAATTCGCATAAATTATCACACTCGGAATTAGAATTTGATCACGTTTAGAATAATACGTAAGTATTAAAAGCTGGATTTTCAGTGTTATACAAATCAAAACCTGTGATGGCTTTACTTCCGCAACCCAAATTCTTCCACATGATAAAGATGTACTTTATCGCCTTTTTGGTGTCGTATGGCTTTTAATCTAATTGGAATTGACCAATCAAATATCTTGAATCGATTCGGAATTAATTCTTTCGCATTTTTATTGGCAAAGTGCTGAAATGGTATTTGAAAAACAAGCCAACCTGACACGTCACATTCAGAATGCGTATAAGAAACACGTATCGCCGTAGAAACACTACCTACAGTTACATTTAACATCATAGAAAGTGTCTCAGATAGGTAGATAGTAAATTAACGTCGCAATGAAGCAACACCACGGGCTATTGGCGATTGTCCGGGATCAAACCTGAACGGTCAGATGACCAGGTCAACACCTGAGCTGGCACCACACTCTCCAACAAACTTCTACATCACGCCAACGAGAGGACATTTGAGGCCACGACAGATTTAATGTGCATCTGCGCACATGACGGTCTTTGATAACCGAGTTTCGAACTCGCAACCCTCCGGTTAGTAATCCGTCACTCTTATAACTGTGCTATTTCGGCCCAAAAAAATTGTCAGATTACAGGCGACAGATACTGTTTTACATGCTTTTAATAAAGAAGAAAATAAAGTAATGCGCATGTTTTCATGCATATATGTGATTTGATTTAAATTTTGATTCGTGTTAACTATTTCACTTCCTTTGTAATAACTTATTTACTTTTACATGAATAAGATAAAATAATCGCTTTTTAAATGAAATTTCAAGTTAAAATGCAATCTAAAGTAAAATTCACGGCTTAAAAGGTCCTCCAGAAGTAAATAATAAAATTTTACAACATACAAATAGAATGAATATTTTTGTTGGAATATTGTGGAACGTTTTTGTAGTGAATGCTAGCATGTGTTTATATAGAAGCAAACTCTAATATTCGTTGAGATAGGAATACAACGGGCTCTAGAAATCAATCATTGCTAATCAGATGCTTATTATTATCTTTTGCGAAGTAATCGTAAATAATGGGTGAGCTCTGAAATATACCATTGATGCTTCATTGTTCATGAATATTTACAATTCAAAATACTCATAATAGTAGGTCAATTAATAAATTCAGTAACTCAGACTACATCTATTTCAGTAATAAGCTAACTCAGTAATAGAGAATTCAATAACTCAGTTCAAAACTGAATCTAAATTAATTATTCTAAATGGTACTAAAAATTAAACGTATTACTGGCGTTTCCAAGAATAAGAAAAATACACAATTTTTAATAATTGAATTACAATAATTATTAAAAATTATGAATTGGAAAAAAATAGATATTATTGTATTCTTGAAAACGCCACAATGCGTTTCCAAGAATAAAATACATGATTTTAACAATTTAATTATCGCATGCACGTTTTCACCCACAGCTTTAAGTTTATGTAAAACTTAAAGCTGTTTTAAAAAATATCGCTAGCGTTTTCCATTATTTTATCGGAAATATTAACGCAATATTTATTTATTATGCACGAGTAGTTATCTGTGAAAGTATTTAAACATTTTATTTAATTTTAACCATGAATGTGGAATAAAAAGTTAACTACGTCGTGAGTTTGCCTTTTATATATTAGAATGCTTCGTTTATTTAAATTTCTCTATCGTTTATTTTCCATTTCGCCACTATCGCAACAAATTCAAAAAAGAAAATAGGATCTGGTACAGCTTTGATATAAAGACTTTGTGACAACGCTTTTGACTCGTTTCTTGGCGTGCTTTTTGTAGCGATTTGTGGCAGGCAAAGGACACCCCGCTTTATTAGGATTATTTCAACCTCGCGATTATTTGTATCTATTTTATAAATTTATGTATAAATCCTTATCTTTTTTATGCCTAAACAACTCTAATTTACTAGAATTAACGTGATCCTTTATAACATTCATTTTTATAGCTTGGTTCCATTTGATTTAAAACTAATAAATTATTTAACTTGGGAAAACTTCTATAATAATTTCAGAAAAAGTAAAGATATTTTTATCAAAGTAAATGCTTAAAAATAATCAGTTGTGTGGATTTGTTTTCAAATTATTTTCGTTAATTTTTTAATTATTTTTCGATAAGCCTAAAACGGTGTTTTTACTAGAAAATTTTTCCTTGGTGACATAAAAAGCATGCCAGAAAGCGCGCCAAAAGCATTGCCACAAAAAGTCTTCATATCCAAGCCGCTACCTAAGATCTCCTATACTCTTTTTCAACCAAAAATTGTTCTTTAGTTATCTATTATTTTTATTGCTTGCTTATTTCCCTGTCAGGATTTATTTTTTTATTTATTATGCACGAGTAATTTTCTATGTAATCTACATCGTCGCAAGTTTGCATTTTTTGTAGGATGTTTCATTTTGTTTTATTTCTCTTTCTATTTACCATTTCGGACGCATTCTAAAAGAATAAGATCTCTTTTTCAACCAAAAATTGTTCTTTCCATCTAGAAGTTTTATGTTCTACCATACAGAAATCCGAGCTAGAACAAAAATAAAAGGATCGCTTTATTTCCGCCATTTTCGAATAGCAACTGAGTAAAAGTTCAAACCTCGAAGGAGGATTCGGGGTCCCAGTTTTCCACTTCCACGTCTTCCACTTTATTTATAGGGGGAAACATTGGATCTGGATTTAAGAAGCTATTCCAAAGCCCCGCAGTTTTACTTTGAAAAACGATAGCAATGCTTTAGAGAAGCAAACGATTTTGTTTCGGTGTTACGGTCGAATTCTTTCAACTCAACTCAGTGGGAAAATTCGGATTCGAATGGAATAGAAAAAATCCTTTTTTGTTGTTGAGAATGTTTTCTGTTTTTAAAATGCTAGACAGTTACATAGATAAATCGGTGCATCGTGAAATCCAAAATGCTAATATATATTATTATTACATAACATTTGCTAAGATGGTGTTTTAAAAACAAGGACTGAAATTCTTTTACCGTGTTGTTTACGTAAGACCTCCATATAGCAAGGGGGAGTGTCCGAACCGTGATATCTAGATAGGGACTCCTAAGAAATATGAGAGGCCGTCGTAGTTCAGTGGGCATGCCAACTGCGTTAACAACCAGCGAGTTGT
The DNA here is from genome assembly GCA_933210815.1 of Meta bourneti. Taxonomy (NCBI): domain Eukaryota; kingdom Metazoa; phylum Arthropoda; class Arachnida; order Araneae; family Tetragnathidae; genus Meta; species Meta bourneti. The sequence goes on from OW119930.1 coordinate 20,855,579, forward strand.
AGGCGGCGCAGATTCGATTCCTCACTGGGTGTACTTCCCTCTTCTGTCAGTAAAGCTTTCCCATGTGTGTGTGTCTCTCTTACTTGATATTTTCTGTCTTTTGTCTGGTGCAGCATGGTCAAATATGGCCCTTGCACTTTAAAAGAGCAACCCAGCCATATGAAAAATAAAAAGTTTTTGCATTTAACATGTCGTTTGTTTTTTGAGTTTAAGACATTTTAATATTTACACGGTATTTCCATGCAATAAAACTTCAGCTATATCATAAGTGTATAGACGAAAAGTAAGGGGTTGGTTGTTTTAGTTTTATGGTGCAAGAGCCATATTTGGCCACGTTACGCCAAAAGACAGAAAACTTCAAGTGAAAAGAATTCCGTAAAAGGAAAAGAGAAGGATTGGGAATAAGCCGGGAAAATGTATACATTATTTTAGAAATCAAATCATATATTTGAAGGCTTTTATTCAAAAGCGAGAAATCACTTTATTGAAATCGCAGGAAATGCAGTTAATTTTTCTTTCAATCAACATTTGATTCAAAATACCGTTTTATCACTGCCTTTTTTGAGCGAACTAGCTCTTTTCATTCGGCTTCGACCTTGTGTTTCTGTTGCTTCAGAAAAATTTCCTGTTTCATCAGCAGTTTCGCTGCGTCGTCGAACATTCAAGGGTATTCGTTCTTTATCCTTCCGCTGGCTCAGGTCGTACAGCTTTTGATGTTTCTTCTGGATTCGAGTTTGATTAAAAATATGTTCAACTTTTACTTTACTGTTCCATATTAAATTCTACGGCTCAAAAGCAACGACGTAGCGAAATAGTTCCATTGACAAAGGGATTTCAGATTGAATAAGATGCCGTTAAAGCTCAGGGTTCGATATATTTTGCTATCCCTGTTGGAAGAGAAGCGGATTACAAGCCGGAGCGTTGCGAGTTTTGAACTCGATCCAACCAAAGACCGTTTTATACGTGGGGACTGGTGTACGGTAAATCTGCCGTGGCCTCAAATGTCCTCACGTTGCCGCGGCATGGAAGTTTGGAGAGGGGGGTGTCAACTCAGGTGCTGACCTCGTCATCTGTCCGTGGTTCAAAATAATGAGATGTTATCCTCGGATCTTTTCCTTCGGGATGGATCCAGGACCGTCGCCAATAGCCCGTTGTGTTGCTTTACGTTTTAGTTCAATTACCTACGAACCACGGCACAACGTCATCCTCAGAAAAGAATAACATAACAATAAAACATAACGTAAAAGAATAATATAATAAAGAATAACAGCGAACCGGTTAAGGATTACTAATGAAAGATATCTTTATGCATAACCCTTACTAGGTAGGTAGAAAATTGAGTTAACGTCGCATTGGAGCAACACAACGGGCTATTGGAGACGGTCCTGGACCAATCCCGAAGGGAAAGACAACATCTCGTTATTTTGAACCACGGTCAGCTGACGAGGCAAAACTTGATGGTACCCCACTCTCTAAATTTCCACCAACGTGAGGGACATTTGGGGCCACGATAGATTTAACGTGCACCAGCCCCACATACATGACGGTCTTTGGTTGGATCTAGTTTCGAACTCGCAACCCTCCAGTTTCTAATCCGCTACTCTTCCAACAGGCCTACCTTGACCCCATAACCCTTGAGAGAAACCTTGCAAGAGCATCACATGGACTTCTCCATTCTCAAAAGTCCAATATCCCCAATCCATATACAAGCAGTTAGAGATGCCTGTCTACCATTACAGCACTAAATCGTCCCTTTTCCTCATATCATTGCGATTGTAATGGGTTCTCGGTGGTGCTTTGACGAGAATCAATTTGCAAGCTGAATCGGCAAATGTCCATTAGCACGTTTTATCGCTCACTCACATAATTTCACACTACCATGTTCCCGATATCCCGTTCAAACGGGCTTCGCTGTTCACATCTTAGAACAAGATAAAACGAGTAGAATTCTGATTACAGACACTTTCCTTGAGTCTCTGTAGTATCAGTTTGTCCTGAAGGGTTTGCTACTTTCACGACTTCTGAGTTATTGACGTGGCGCAGTTAATTCAAGGAGGAGCGGCCTTAGGAATGTCTGGGCCGATTTCATTGTCGTCGAACTGTCGAATTGCAATAGAATTTCATAATCTCGAAATAAACTGCTTCATTTATTGCTTCAAGCAAAACTATTTTATTTGCTACTTATTTACCATTTGCAACAGCGAGTAGTGTAGTTTTGCTTTTACCCCACTAACCACACGTATTGGTTGAAAGAATCCATAGATTGTTTCAACATTTCGAAATATTCTATTGGCCCTTTCCTTAGAATAGAATCCTTTCGAAAGATTCCATTGTTCCTTTGCTTCGAATAGAATGTTTTGGTAGAATTCTATTGTTATTTCCCTGGGAATAGAATCCTTTAGTAAGATTGTATTGTTCCTTTCCTTGGAATAGAATCCATTGGTAAGATTCTATTGTTCTTTTCCTTGGATTAAAAACCTTTGGTAATAATCTAGTGTTATTTTCCCCTTGGAATAAAACCATTTGATAAGATTCTATGGTTCCTTAATTTAGAATAGAATACTTTGGTAAGATTCTATTGGTCAAAAGGTCAAATTGACTAGAAGTCCTGCAAGGAATTCTGCAGTTTGCAAGGTGGAGTTATGCGTGTGAACCCCTCAGAGGTTTAATTTGCTTCTCAGTTCTCATGTAATACTTACGGCATCCAACTCTCCAAACTTCCACACCACGCCAACGTAAAGACATTTGAGGCTACGACAGATTTAACGTACACCAGTCCCCGCGTACGCGATAGTCTGGTTGGACCGAGTTTCAAAATCGCAACCCTCCGGTTTCTATCCGCTACTCTTCCAATCGAGCTACCGCGGCCCCGTATCACACTGGACTATTGTAAGAGTTAAATTATGCTATTTCAGCTCTTCATATATATGGTATGAAATGCCATATCTTATTTCAAAAATAGCTAATATCACTTTCTCTGATAATTATTGCTTTTCTTTTGATACTCCTATTACACAGAATATTAATCAAACTCGTAAAAGATTGATTTGTTGCACATACCATTTCGATTCATCAGTCATATTAAAGTAACACCAACTTTTTTATGTGTTGAGAATAAAAGTAATAAATTTGTATGCAATAAAATTAAATGTTTTGACAAACTTTCGTTATGAATACTTATTTTGACTTTCACGAAAATTAAAAAAAGTTTATGGGTTTTTTGGCTTACTTGAAATATATAGCGTTCCATTAATGTTTACTTCCCATGTATAATTCTTTTATTTGAGTTTTTTTAACCTTCTATTGTTTTTTTTTTCAGAACTTTTGATATTCAGAACGTGGAAAAACAAAATTATAATTTTGGAAAGAATATTTTTGTTTTTCAACTTTCAAATTATGAAAGCTTTTGCATTTTTATTCTTCTAGACCTACAATATTTTCTAAGCTCTTATATTTACGAATTTTATGTATTTCGTTGGTGCATTTAAAAAAAAAATTGAACTTTTTTTTTTATTTTCCTTCATGAATGAAATTTCTCCACAGAAGCATTTCTTTCACGGAATGTTTCCGCACTTCGTCTTTAGAATTTAATTAAAATTAGTAGAGAGAAAATACAAAACTCGTGTTTAAAAGACAAGAATGCAGGAAAATTTGAAGAAAAAATTAAAGCATAATTTTAAAAATAGTTAATTCCCTTTGAATGAATTATTTAACTACGCATTTTTATTTATAATTTTTGCCTATGACTATACGAATAACGAATTTAAGCTTTAAAAAAAGTACCAGAAAGTTACGAAATTCCTTTCAAATACTCTTCACTTAAAGACCTATTTCCATTCATACGGAGGGCTGCGGTGGCCCGGTTGGAAGAGTAACGGACTAGCAACCGAAGGGTTGCGGGTTCGAATCCAGCCAAACACCGTCGTGTACAAAGGGGGCTGGTGCACGTTAAATCTGTCGTGGCCTCAAATGTCCTCACGTTGGCGTGGTGTGGAAGTTTGGAGAGTGGGGTGCCAGCTCAGGTGTTGCCTCGTCATCTGACAGTGGTTCAAAATTACGTGGTGTTGTCCTCGGATCTTTCCCTTTGGTGATCGATCCCGGACCGTCACCAATAGCCCGTTGTGTTGCTCCAGTGTGACGTTAATTGAAATACCCCCCCCCATTCATACGAGGTCGTTAAGCGAGAAGCTAATAGTTTTTATTTATTCTGAATAAAGTAAAGGTCAAAGGAACAATTTTCGACAGCAAGTTTGCGTTACGGAACTATCCAGAACTTTAGTGCCACAAAGTAATATAACTGAAAGTGATAATAGAGTAATGAAGGTGCGCTTGTAGCAGAACTTGTAATGAGTACATTCCGGCACGTTAAATCTGTCGTGACCTCAAATGTCCACGTTGGAGTGGAGGTTTGGAGAGGGTGTCAACTCGTGTGTGTGTGTTGACCTCGTCATCTGACCGTGGTTCGAAATGACGAGTTGTTGCCGGATCTTTTCCTTCATGTTTGACAAGGGGGCTGGTACCCGTTAAATCTGCCATGGCCTCAAATATTCTCATGTTGGCGTGGTGTGGAAGTTTGGAGAGTGGTGCCAGTTCAGGTGTTACATCGTCATATGACCGTGGTTTTCAAAATTACGTAATGTTGTCTTTTTCTGGGGATTGATCCCGGACCGTCGTCAATAACCTGTTGTGTTGCTCCAGTGCGACGTTAATTAAAATACATACCTATACCTACCTTCATATTTGATACCAGACCGTCGCCAATAGCCTGTTGTGTTGTCCCAATGCGACGTTAATTACCTACCTAGTATATCACCATTTGTGGAGTTCTCGGCCGACCTGCACCGTGCCTACTGACGTGAAATGTTCCGGTTTCATACAAACTCAAATGTTTGACGATTTCGCACACGCCCATTGAAAAAGGAAAGCGTTCACGGTGCAACCTCTGACTCGCTCTTCCGTGTTCCATTGGCAGCCGCGTACGTTAGATCCGTGTCAGCCATCTCGGTACGAAGTTCATTAACGTCGCACTGGAGCAACACAACGGGCTATTACCAACGGTCCGGGATCAATCCCCAAGGGCCGAGTAGTTTTGAACCACGGTCAGAGGACGTCAGCAATCGCGGAATATCGACTTTATAATGAAATAGACGGAGCATGTGCCCGCAGCTTCATGTTATTTCTTCCAGTTGCTCGCTTTGAAGATCTGTCACGTGGTTGTGGGTAAAAGTATGAATCTTAGATTATTGATTGGTTAAAGTGATTATCCACCGTAATCAAAAACACTAGTCTGCGATTCGACAGCCAATCGGGTAAGTCGATTCGTATGTCCACGTAATTTATCCTCCAGAGATTACGAAAGCGACTCCGTCCACATGCTCCGTCTATTTTACTAGAAGGTCAATGTCTCGGAATTCACGTAATTCTCCATCCCTTTCGAAATCCGAGATGCGAACGACGCAGTTAAAATAAAAGGAACGACTTGCAAACACATTAAACAGCACCCTCTGGCAACTACGAGCAAACATGGGCGTGAAATATTGTTAAGTCTACTTATATTTAGCAATGCTTTGCTATGGAGAGGAGCTTCAAAAAGTGTGACCAATATCGACTAGTAGTCACGTGACTGAACTGTGAAAAATGGACGGTTGGCCGATTCGGCATTGTATCGCGAATCAAATGCTATAACTAAGAAATAGACTAGAGGCTGAAAAAAGAAAAAGAGGGAGTTATTCTTTAACGTAAAGGGATTTGTCTGTGGTGAATATTATATATTAGAGGGTTAATATTAGTATCGTTTGATATACGGAGTTCATTGTTAAACAAGAACCCACCCAAAGGGATTTCTTCTCTCCTCCACTTCTCAATTACCAATTCACGTTCATAATATAACCAAGCATAATTTTCTATTCAATGAGTTACACCTTCGAATGCGGAAATATCTTTAATCTCAAATAGCATCGGACTTCTCATCCAGCAAAAACTCGCCCAAGCAGAAACGAGTGCGTGACTTCTTTGACAGACGACTTCATAAATCGCCGATGCGGCCATTCCGAAAAACGTGATTTAAGGACCTCCTCCCCCTATACCCCACGGGGTACTGTAATATATCTCCACCCCACATCTGCTTCCCCAATCTCCAATAACATCCCCTCCAGAAGAGATCACCCTTCCGAGAAATTTTGAGGAAAAGAAAATAATAGGAAATGAAGGAGCGGGGAAATTGTCCGATCCGATAAAAAGCCGCGAATTCGTGGAACGGGAACAGAAGATTCCGGAATCCGGGAAATTATAGGGCCTGTCAAGTGGGCGGGGCTTTGAGAAACGAAAGGAAAAGCACTCGTCACCGATAAGATCCTGGAATAGTCCCTAAACCTCTGAAGGGTTCACACGCATCATTCCACCTTGCAACCTTTCCTACATGACTTCTATCCAATTTTGATCTCATTCACAGAAAGAATCTTTCTAAAGGATTATACTCTACTGAGAGAAGAGCAATAGAATCTTTCTAAGGGATTACCCTCTGAGGAAAGGTGCAATGGAATCGTTCCAAACGATTCTATTATACAGGAGAGACCAATAGAATCTTTTCGAAGAATTTTATTCTAAGGAAAATATCTATAAATTTTTTCAAAGGATTATACTCTACTGAGAGAAGAGCAATAAAATCTTTCCGAAGGATTGTATTCGAATAAAAGGAGCAATAGAATCTTTCCAAAGGATTGTATTCGAATAAAAGGAGCAATAGAATCTTTCCAAAGGATTCTGTTCTAAGGTAAGGACCAATAATATCGTTCCAAGGAGTTCTGTTGTAAGGAAAAGACCAATAAAATCTTTCCAAAGGATTCTGTTTTAAGGAAAGGAGCAATAGAATCCTTCCAAAAGATTCCATTGTACAGAATGGGCCAATAGAATCGTTCATGAGGATTCTATTCCTAAGACCAATCTAATCAATCGTTCCAAAGAAAGATTTTATTCTAAGGAAAGGACCAATAGAATCTTTCTAAAGGTTGAAAGATTTCATTGAATCCTTAGAAAGGAGTGGTTATTTAGTCATTAAGTGTGTGTTATGGGGTAAAAAAAACACTCCACTACTCGGTATGGTATTTTTTAATTAACGTCGCACTGGAGCCACACAACGGGCTATTGGAAACGGTCCGGGATCTTTCCCGAATGGAAAGATGCGACTACTACACTAATCGGAAGTCTCGCGACGCTCGGAGGGTCAAGTGCTCCACGTCGTAGTCTGTCGATGAACCCTGCAGAACTTGGAAGCCGTGAAAGTAGCAATACCTACAGGATAAACTGTTTACCAAAGGCTCAACGAAACTGATCTGTGTGTAATCAGAATTCCACTTGTTTATATCCTGTCCTATGTGAGCAGGGGCCCCGTTTAAACGAGTCAGAAACATGTTAGTGTACATGCCTCGTACTTAAAATGGATATGTGCCTATTAAGTTTGCAAACTGATTCTCGTGAAAGCATCACAAAGAACCCATGACAAAAGGGAATGGCACAGATTTAGTGGCGACTGCAATTTGGTACCATCGACCTTCTAATGAAATAGACGGAGCATGTGGGAGGAGTATCTGTCGTAAGATCTATGTAGGGTAAATCACGTGGACTTACGAATTGACTTATCTGATTGGCTGTCGAATCACAGACCATTGTTTTTGATGACGGTGGATGATCACTTTAACCAATCAATAATTTAGGATTCATGCTTTTACTCACGATCTTCAAACCGAGCAACTACAAGAAATAACATGAAACTGCGGGCACATGCTCCGTCTATTTCATTATTAGGTCGGTACAGACTGGCATCTCAAGAGAGCAAATAGGAAGCAGCCAGGTAATCAAAGTGATATACTGGACTGCTGAGAATGTTTCCCTCAAAGGGTTAAGCAAAAACACATCCCTCATTAACTATTCTTCACTGGTTATATGTTCGCTGTTTTTTTTAACTGCACTAAGGATGGCACTGTCTCATATGCATCCATCTATTTATAGTAGAATCTCGATTATCCAAGGTAATGTGGACAGAGACCACCTCGGATAATGCAGACGTAGTAACACGATACAACCCATACGAAAGCAAAAAATTTGACTGTACATGTTACTACTACTACTGACAGATTCGTAAGCGAAGAAAGTAGTAAGTAAAGTGTGTCACTTCTAAACGAAGTTTTTATTTATTTTTCAATTAACCCCTCACCAATCTGTCGCCTAAGTGATGTAGTGGTCATAAAATTTGTCTGCTATCCAGTAGGTTCCGGGTTCGAATACAGTTTATTAAGACCATGGATATTGTCCCTTTTAAGAGTAGTGGCAACCACTGTGTGCCTATTTAACGAGTAACCGTTTCTCCACACCTTATATTGCCGAAGAGCTAACTGGAAATAGAAATTTAAAATAAATTAAACGGAACAAAACATGGAGATCAAGGTGGAAAGACCACGCATTTGAATTTAAGGTATGATTGGATGGTCGATTGGATGTTTTGGAGTATTACGGCGCAAGGGCCACATTTGAACAAGCTGATCCAATACAAGACAGTGTCAAGTAATTATGAAAAGAAAGGTAGGCAAGTAGGTATTTAATTAACATCGCACTGGAGCAACACGACCGACTATTGGCGAAGGTGCCGGATCCATCGCCAAGGGAAGGATCGAGGACAACACCATGTAATTTTGAACCACGGTCAGATGATAAGGTCACACCTGATTGGCAAAGGTGCGGGATCCATCGCCAAGGGAAGGATCGAGGACAACACCACGTAATTTTGAACCACGGTCAGATGACGAGGTCACACCTGAGTTGGCACCCCACTCTCCAAACTTCCACACCACGCCAAGGTGAGGACATTGAATGCCACGATAGATTTAGCGTGCTCCAGCCCCCTTTGTACACGATGGTCTTTGGTTGGATTCAAACTCGCAACCCTCCAGTTGCTAACCCGTTACTCTTCCAACCGGGCTACCGCGGCCCGTGAAAAGAAAGGAAAGTGAAAAAGTAGGAAATATCGCTTGAGCACCCTGGGGTCGTGATCCACATGTTTACCAGTAACAGTAAACCCCACGAGAAAAGAATAGACCACTAGGGAGCCAGGAGTTCGTGATGCCAGTAGGGCCGCGGTAGCCCAGTTGGTAGAGTAGAGGATTACCAACCGGAGCGTTTCAAGTTCGAGGCTCGATCCAAACCAAAGATCGTCGTGAACGTGGGGGCTGGTGCACGTTAAATTGGTCGTGGACTCAAATGTCCTCACGTTAGCATGGTGTAGATGTCCGGAGCGTGTGATGTTGACATCGTGTGTGCATCGGTGTGACGTTAATTCAACTACCTACCGCCCACAAGGTACAAGAATTATCGATATGAAACTACCTACCATGATGTAAGTAGCTAAATTAACGTCACACTGGAGCAAAACAACGGGCTATCGGCGACGGTCCGTAATCAATCCCGAAGGGAAAGATCCTAGACCAACACGTAATTTACAACTCGTCGTTTTGATCCACAGTCAGATGACGATGCAACACCACACGCTCCGGACTTCCACACCACGCCAACGTGATAACATTTGAGGCCATGGTAGATTTTCAAATTGCACCAGCCTCTACGTACGCGACGGGCTTTGGTTGGATCGGGTCTCGAACTCTCTTGCTGCTAATCCGCTACTCTTCCTACAGCGACCCCACCTACCTCGTGACACCTAAAGATGTTCCCCTTTAGAGAAGGGTATCAATTTTATATCGAAAAGTAAAATACGCTTAGGGATTTAAATATTCTGTAGCGGGGCTCTGCTGAAAAGTAAAACTTTTCCCGACACTAGAAGGAGCGGAAAACTCTCACCTCGTCGGCCACCATGACGGCCCTCGGGCGGAAGATGCGGCCGATGGCGCGGCAGAAGCCGGAGTCCTCCTCCGTCCACAGGTAAAAGCAGGCGGCGCACGTGAGCACGGCAGCCGCGAGCAGCGCGTGGCGACCGACGCGGCGGCCGGCCATCACCCTTCCCCGCGGCCGCTCCCGCTACAACACTCTCGGAGATCCCCTCGCTTCCTCGCGCATGCGCCCTTACCCACATCGCCCATGGGAGTCCCTTTTCACGGGTCATTTGCGTGGGGAATGACGATTTCAAATGGATTTCCGTGCTGTTTTGATTTCCTCGAATTCCGCGTCTTATGGACCCGAACCGTTTGCCCTCCCCTACCTATAATTTAAAAATGGAACCAACCTCACCGAAAGGTGTTAGGTTTTTGGAGGGGGAGTTAGCGCAAGAGCCATATTTGCCCAAGCTATGACAAACACAAGTCACGTGGTTGCCAATTTTAACCCTCCAAGTGGATTCATCTCGTCCATCAAGATCTGACCAATTTTTTTATCTGGTCGAGGTCAAGCTGCCCTATTACTCTAAAGGGGGATGAAGATCAAGGTAGCAAAAAAATTGTCCAGAACTGGTGTGGGGCCATGGTAACCCGGTTGGAAGCGTAGCTAATATTTAGCGATAGCAGTGTTGTAAATACAGACGTGAAATACAGGTCTAATGATCATTGCTATTGAGAGGGGTTTCAAAAAGTATGATATACATGTCGACTAGTAGTCACGTGACTGCTCTGCGAAAAAGAGGACCTGGTTGGTCGATTTAGTATCTTATCGACATCGTAAGACAGGGTAGGTATATGAATGCTCATCGCTAAAGTCTACTACTATCAGATAAACAATCAATGGACCAATCAGATGATTAGTTAATGGATGGGCGTCTTCTCCCGTTCCTTGAACCAATCATATAATGAATGTTAGATTCCATCCAGGAGACTAAGGGTCACGTTACTACTAGCTTTAGTTACATGATCATGGGCATATAAAAAGGTTACTATTACTCACTCTACTTTTATATTTCCTCTATAGGTCAAATGACGAGGCCACCACTTGATCAGCCACCCTAGTCTCCAAACTTCCACACCATACCAACGTGAAACATTTGAGGCCACGACAGATTTAACGTGCACCAGCCCCCGTGTACACGACGGACTTTGGTTGGAACGAATTTACTAATCCGCTTCTCTTCCAACAGGTCTACAGCGGCCCTCCAAAACACGTAGGAAGCAAATGGGGTTTGATTCTCCCTTTGACACTGATGTACGTCTATGGAGGTTGTGTGTTAAGTAATAACTTATGCGGTGCTCTCTATTTAATTTATTTACAATTCAAAGGCAGGTAATTGGATTTACGTCGCACTCTTGCAACACAAAAGGCTATTGGCCACGGTCCGGGATCAGCCCCGAAAAGAAAGATACGAGTTAATTAATACCACGATGGAGCAACATATCGGACTTTTGGCGAAGGCTTGACATCAATCCAGAAGGAAATGATCCGAGAACACCTCGTCATACGGTTTGGAATCGATTCCGAAGGGTTGGTTGGGTTTTATGGCACAATTGCCATATTTTGACATACTGCGCCAAAGACAATACAGACAACGTCAAGTAATAGAATAACACACAAGGAAAGTTTTATTGACACAGAAGAGAAAAATACACATAGGGAGGATTTTAACCTGCGCAGCCTACAACTCGAAGGTTGCTAGGACAGTGGGCATAACCAGAGTCAGGACGGCCCCCAATCCCGAAGGGAAAGATCGAGAACACCTCGTAATACTGAACCACGGTCTGATGACGGTGTCAACACCTGACCCCACTCCAAACTTCCACACCATGCCAACGTGAGGACATTTGAGGTCACGACATTTAACGTGCACCTGTCCCCACGTACAAGACGGTCTTTGGTTGAATCAAGTTTCCAACTCGCAACGCATAGGTTAATTCGCGACTCTACCATCTGGGCTCCCGCGGCGCAAACAGAAGTAAAATCTTAGCACCGTCTAGTTCGATTAAACTGAAAATGTCCCATATATACGAATCTTAAATATTGCAGAAAAAGTAAAGTATATTTTACTGTGATTTCAGTAAATCAAGGGGAAAACTGCACATTGCAGCTCACATGGTAGGTAGTTGATTAACGTCCCACTGGAGCAACACAACGGTCTATTGGTGATGGTCCGGGATCCATCCCGAAGGGAGGACAACGCTTCGTAATTTTGAACCACTGTCAGATGACAAAAACGACATCTGAGCTGGCACCCTACCTTCCAAACTTCCACACCACGCCAATGTGAGGACATCTGAGCCCCGTATACACGACGGTCTTTGATTGGATTCGAACTCGCCGGTTGCTAATCTGTTACTTTCCCAACCGGACTAACGCGGTCCGTATAATCTTTGGTTTGATAGTTATTTAAATACTTATTACTTACAGAACAGTGCATAGGATTTGCGCTGAAGCTTATTAGTTCATATTAGTAAGCGGAGGGTTTCAAGTTCGAAACTAAATCCAACCAAAGAACTTCGTGTACGCGGGGCCTGGTGAGCGTTGAATCTCTCGTGGCCTCAAATGTCCCCACGTTGGCGTGGTGTTGGGGTGCCAGCTCAGGTGCTGACCTTGACTCGAAACAGCAGTTTTAAAAACTTTAGAACGTAATTTGTTGTAATTGAATTATAGAGTTTGAGTTATGTTGTACAATATTGGAGAACTTGTCTGATTTTGGATCTTTTTTCTAGAATTAAAAAACATGTGTAAGTAAATGCATGACTTAATTTCTTTGAAATTAATGTTCTATTAATTTCTGTTTCAGTTGGAAAAACCGTAAAATGTTCGATAATAACTTCTTTCGTATTGAACTCGTTATCTGACCGTGGCTCGAGGGGTCAGGTCCGGTGGTTTTCAGAAATATTTTCATATTTATGATAAATTAAGCCCATTTTCGAACCACCGTATTAGTAACGCAGGAACCTCCACGTGGTGCCATCTGGTAATCGACGACGTCGAGCCAATGCCTGTACGTTGCGAATGGCGTTCCTGGTGACCGGGCAGCTGGGTGAAGCAACGGTGAATTGTCCCTGAAAATAAATTTAATTATTATATTTTAACTAGCAAGGCAATGGGAGCTTTTAGTATATTAATCGGGGTTTCTTGATTAACTTAACTCTTGTTAGACCTGTAAATATCAAGTTTCCTCTTCCTAAAGCCTATTTCTGATACCCTCGTTAAAGTTGCCGAATATAGAAAAACTTTAAATTCGAAAAGCAAAATTTATGCAACCTTATACGAGTTAACATCAAAATTAAATTATCGGTAGTTTTTTTCAGTGTCAATAAACAAGCGAGGCAATTTGAAGATGCTCTGCCAAATGCTCCGATATAATAGTTATAGAGCTCACCCTAAATTTATCTCCGTTTCGGGGACGTTTAATTAAATTGGCGTTGACCAATCGACGACGGCGGTCTGGTATCAGTCCCGAAGAGAAAGATCCAAGGACGACTCGTCATTTGAACCAATCAGATGACGAGAGTACCTAAGCTGGCTGAACTACTCTCCAAACTTAAATGTCCTCATGTTGGCATGATGTTAGAGGCCACGATAGATTTAACGTGCACCAACCCCCGTCTACAAGAGTCTGGTTGGACCGAGTCTTGAATGGAGAAAGTTAGATTTTAAATTTAGCGTCACCGCTTGAAGTCTTCATTGAAATCACACAGGTGAATCTTTCGAACATGGTGTTGGTTTTATTTTATGGCGCAAGGGACATACAAAAAAGCTGCTCCAAGCAGTTTTTTATCCAAACCTAGGGCAAATGAGGCTGTGATGTCGCCCCATCCTAAACAAAATTCGTTGTAAATAAACTATTGCGAAATTGCCAGTTACCTGCGACATAGGAGCACAGACAACTGCTTCCTACGCACCTGTAGTTCGAACGAGTGTCGGAAACCATACTTTAAAAGGACCCTCGCATAAGAGCTTTTAGTACTTGAACACATGTAATCCACAATGGGGTTAAACAGATTACTCACACCACCATTTCGACGCCACAATCCCCAGAAATTGAAACCAGCCTGTTTGGCGTGGCAAAGGATGATTTCTAACGCCCTTGCATCTGGTACCAGATCAAAGGCGAGCCTCTGCAAGCCATCGTCTACGCAGACCGTCTTCAGCAACTCTATCGTCAGTTCACAATCCAGCGGAGGATCCGTACACAGCCGTACCAATTGCCCATACACTGCGAAGAAATGAACAGTACTGAAATTGTTGTACAGTCTCAAATACCGGCGTATTTCCTTTTTCTTTTGAGTGCTGTCTTCCACAGCACCGATTCTATCGAAGAACACATCTTCGAAACATTGATACATCTCGTCTTTGAAGTCTTCTTTAAAACTATCCAAACGCTTCGTGTAGTGGCAGACAGATATTTCGTATAGTAATGCGAACATACCGTTAGCACTGAGACTTCGTTCTGCTAGCAAGAACTCTCTGCATTCTTGTGACAGATCTAGGAGAATTTGGTTTATGGCATACTTCCTCCAATTGCAGCCGATGGTTGATTTTACTGCCAAATCTAAATGGCACGCGTGTTCTTCTTGAGCAACTATTTCTCCAATGGTTACCTGTTTGGCGAGCTGGACGCATCGGGATTTAATTTCGTAATATAAATGTCCTTTCCACGCGTGAAATTGTCGATGTCGCCAGTTCATCGCTCTAGATCTGGAGGAAGAGTGAAGCATGGTGGTGGGTGAGAATCCAAGTGACTGAACCCGTCTGAAAATGATTCGGTTGATTGCAATGATTCTGAGTATTTCTCAGATGTATCGAGGCAATATATGCACACGCTTTCAAAATCAAATTTGTTTCGTCTTGACGCGCCTCCTGTGACTAAAACTCGTTGGTAGGTAGTAAATTAACGTTAGCACTGGAGCAACGCAACGGGCTATTGGTGACGGCACGGGATCAATCCAAGTGACCAATCCCCAAAGGAACGATCCAAAGATAACGCCTCGTAATTTCTAACCACGGTCATATGACGAGGTCAACCCCTGAGCTGGCACCCCACTCTCTAAAATTTGTTGGTTTCTGCGTTATCAACCTGAGCTCTGAAGGTGTGTGTTCGATTCCATTAACTTCTTAAAATCTTTTCTTTCGGGTGGCAGTAAAAATTTCCTCGCGTCTATATCCATTATTCGACTTCATCATGTGACCGTGATCCAAAATTAAGTTGTGTTGTCCTCGGATCTTTCTTTTGGGATTGGTCCCGGACTGTCACTAATAGCCAGATGTGTTGCTCCAGTGCAACACAAATTAAAATACCTACCTACCTTACTTTCATGTGAGTTATAAACGGTGCAGGTACGATTCCTGTAATTCATCCTGGGTATATATCTCTCTTCTGCATTACTAAAATTTCATCTGTATATATGTTCATAACTTTAATAGCCCGTTATTTTGCTCCAGTGTGACGTCAATCAACAACCTACCTACCTAACTACATCATTACATAAGGGCCGTGGTGGCCCGGTTGGAAGAGTAATGGATTAGCAAACCAAACACCGTCGTATACAAAGGGAGGGTATTTCAATTAACGTCACACTGGAGCAACACAATGGGCTATTGGTGACGGTCCGGGATCAATCCCAAAGGGAAAGATCCGAGGGCAACACCACGTAATTTTGAACCATGGTCAGATGACGAGGCAGCACCTGAGCTGGCACCCCACTCTCCAAACTTCCACACCACGCCAACGTGAGGACATTTGAGGCCACTACAGATTTAACGTGCACCAGCCCCCTTTGTACACGACGGTTTTTTGGCTGGAATCGAACTCGCAAACCTTCGGTTGCAAGTTCGTTGCTCTTCAAACCGGGCCACCGCGGTTCCGTGTACAAAGGGGAGTGGTGCACATTAAATCTGTCGTGGCCTCAAATGTCCTCACGTTGTCGTGGTGTGGAAGTTTGGAGAGTGGGGTGCAGCTCAGGTGTTGCCTCGTCATCTGACCGTGATTCAAAATTACGTGGTGCTGTCCTCGGATCTTTCATTCGGGGTTGATCCCGGACCGTCACCAATAGACCGTTGTGTTGCTTCAGTGTGACGTTAATTAAAAAAAATACCAGAAAAATATATCATTACTTGAAGTTGCATGTCATGTATTCGGCGCAGTTTGGCAAAATGTGACCATTGGGCCATAAAACGTAACCAATTTGGCATTTATGTGAAGTTCAATAATACAATTAGTATTAAAACTATTTATGATTTCAACTACTTATGATAGGTATTTTAATTAATGTCACACTGGAGCAATACAACGAGCTATTAAATAATTGTGAAGGGTAGGTAGGTATTAAAGACCATATTGTCGGAAGCGAGCCTCAAAGCTATCGGTCTGGAATTTACCAAGTAACAAATATGGCGGTTTAATTCTGCTGAATATGCAATGGATTAAGTCAATTATAGTGTCTGTTGTGTGCTTTAAAGCGAACTGTGTTTCAGCAGACATCCAACCTTTAATTGGTATTTTTAAATTTGCTTTAACTTTTTAGAAAGTTGAGATAGATTGTTCCCGTACTTAGCCATCTACTAATTTTTTTTAAATTTACAGTTTTCATCTTCGTTACTTTTTATTGAGTTGCTACATTTATCCATGAGATGTCTCCCTTTTAAATGATGTTTAACATTTACACCATCATAAAATATGGGACATAAAACTTTTGGTTTGTAGAAAGTCTGAATTAAATTTATCGCTACCTAACTGGGAAGCAACATTGTTGGTCTCATGAAAGAAATTGAATTGAACATTTTGCCTTTCAGTCGATGTAGGGAAAAG
Source organism: Meta bourneti (assembly GCA_933210815.1). Lineage (NCBI taxonomy): Eukaryota > Metazoa > Arthropoda > Arachnida > Araneae > Tetragnathidae > Meta > Meta bourneti. Next base: position 20,872,278 of record OW119930.1, read on the forward strand.
AATTTTGTGACAATTTTGGGGCTTGTTTAATGACCTGTAATTCTCATAATCCTATATTGTTCGCAAATGAAGTAGGCTGTCAACGTTAATTTCCCTCTTATTAGTAATATTGGGATAGAAAAATGTTTGGTTTGTTAAGGACTGGTTCAACCATGTGGGACATAAAATTATTACATACTGATTTTAGGAAGTGAACAGTGTCAAAGAATGAATAATTTGTTTCGTTTGTCGACTAGGTTATTTATGCAGCCATTTAAAATAACATCACACATGTTTGTGGACATATTGCGATTAGCTCTGTTATTACCTGATATCAGTGATAGAACAGAGTAACCTCAATCATGTAAAAGTTGTAAACCACTCAAAGTGTACGTTTTCAGTTGCTCAGCGTTTGAATTTTTGGAGGGCACAAGAGATACATCTTTATTTTTTGAAATGAGGGATTAAATCATGAAGCATTGAATTGTGCTTGTAATGCTCCCCAGATCTAGTGTAATGTACTGGCGGCACCGACAATTTAACGCATAGAAAGGACATTTATGTTACGAAATTAAATCCTGTTGTGTTCCACATGCCAAGCCGGTAAACGTAGACGAAATTAAAATACAGGAAGAACACGTGCAGGTATTAAACCGCGATATTTGTTACTCGGTAAATTCCAGACCGATAGTTTCGAGGCTAGCTTCGGACAATATCGTCAAATGTGTGGGGGGCAATTCATCCGTATCAGTTATATTTAATAACCGTGAAAAGCACCTAATGAATCCCTATAAGACTAACTACTACTCAACTATCACTCATATACCGTGAATTCAGAAGAGAAAATGCCCCCACTACCACTTACAAACATCACAATGTCCAGAAATGGTCTGCATCAATTATCGCATTAAAATTCGAAAAAAGATAATTATTTGTATGTTTTGAGAACCTTCTAAAGCATACCTGTCTGCAAGAACAAACAGGGAAACGATAGACCCACTATCGCGACATCAAAGCTAAAGCAGCACCACAGGTCCTGATCTGTTCATTCCCGACAGCTCCTAGTGAGTCATTGACCGATGATGAGGTGCCTGACGTCACAAAATCCTCAATACGCACGTACTGCGCATTCGATAAGCGCATAGCTCAGGTAAGGACAAGTCGAGAATGGGACCAGACCTGTTCTTGCCACCGTCATGGGCAGACGCTTGTCATTGTAGCGTCTCTTTCGACATTTTCAATTTTAAACGACGCTGGTTTTTCCCTCTTTAGTAGAAAATGGCCAACACCATCTTTACAGATGTCTTCTTTTGCACTAGAATGTACAGAAGAGATCCTGGGTCTACCTCTTTTTCTGATCACAGTTTTTTTTAGATAAACTGTTGTTATAGCTCTTCGGAACTCCTTCAAGTTTAGGGCATCACTTTTGTTGACAGCTTTGTGGATTATCCATGCATTTACCACTGCCATGTCCAGAGTACGAATGAAAAGTGGCCAGTACCACTTTTTTCCACGGATCTTAATTGCATATAGTCCAGCCAACCAGTCGTGGTGATCCACACCGACCATATGTTTATTGTAATTTATCAAATTAGGCATCTTCACGTTAACTTTGTGTCCTTTTACTCGCCTCTTGACATCAAAGAATGGTTCTAAAGTGCTGAAATATGTAGCAACAGTGACAGTACTATTGTCATTCCATCGCACCAGGAAAATCTCGGAATTCTTGTCAAATGCAAAATCAGACGTGCCTCTTTCTTCCGCATGGACTTAGATTCTTCTAAAGGACACTCATGTTTTATCCGATTTTCTCGTATGGATCCTGTGGCTCGATAACCCTTTTCACCAAGATTTTCAAAAGATCAATGCTGGTAAAAAGTTATCAAAATATACAGTGTAGCTTGAAGGATTCACGATATTCTCTGTCAGTTTCATCACAACCCGGGTACCAAGAGGAGTATCATTTCTTGCATGAGATTCTTTACCGCAGTAGAGAGAAAACTTGTAACAATATCCTTCGCTTCAACAGAGAGCCCAAAGTTTATATCCAAAACGTATTGGCTTGCCTCGGATAAACTGTTTCAGACTATTCCTACCGTAGTACATGATAATCATTTCATCAATGCTTAGATTTGCTGAGAAGTGTCCGAACTTCATAAAATTATTATTGAGCATGGCAAACAAAGGTTTTACCTTCAAAGATCAATCCTGGGGATGCTGACATACAGTTCCATTATCCACAAAGTGTAAATAAGATTTCAACTTTTGGAAGCGGTTTCGTGACATGGCATTTTTCACCAGGGTAATACCAAAGTCTTCAGCATCTGACCAGTAGTCACGTTCACAGGTATTTGAATGATAACCAGTTAGAAGAAAATTCATACAAAAACACGCATTTCGTTAGCAGTGGTCAAGAAATCGTGTTCGTTTTTTACATCTGTTGCATATCGCACAGTTTCTTTTACTATGAGACCGTAAACTTCATTGGAATAAAACTGCTCAAAAAGCTCTGCTGGAGTTTTATCTTTCAATGCAGTTTCCATCTGCTTAAGCAAGTCACTTGCTTGAGGACAGTTAAAAATAATGAGCTACAACTTACCTAATAACAATAAAGCTTTAATTAACCAACAGGTTGATAAAAAAAGAGTACTCTCACATAAAAAATACCCATCCAAGTGTCCAAAGTAAACCGAAAAGAAGATACAAACCACGCCAACTAACGCTGGGAATAAACAAAGTTTCCAGAAGGAGGCGCCGGACGAGTGAACACATAACTCATGCTACCAGAAACTTATACATAGCACAACATATTCCAGCTGATAAAGGGCCGCGGTGGCCCGGTTGGAAGAGTAACGAACTAGCAACCAAAGGGTTGCGAGTTCGAATCCAGCCAAACACCGTCGTGTACAAAGGGGGCTGGTGCACGTTAAATCTGTCGTGGCCTCAAATGTCCTCACGTTGGCGTGGTGTGGAAGTTTGGAGAGTGGGGTGCCAGCTCAGGTGTTGCCTCGTCATCTGACCATGGTTCAAAATTACGTGGTGTTGTCCTCGGATCTTTCCCTTTGGGATTGATCCCGGACCGTCACCAATAGCCCATTGTGTTGCTCCAGTGTGACGTTAATTGAAATACCCCCCCCCCCAGCTGATAAAATATTCCCAAAAAACCAATACTGATTTTCACATGCTATTTTTCAGCTGTCCTTTAAATAGGACAATGGGATAAAACGGGTTAAACAAATGTTTTTGTTGTGTCTATTTTTGAGTTAAACAAATAATGATGTATAAAGTAAGGGATAATGTCCAATGGATTTCATGAAAGAGGTGTGTGAGGGTGCTTTTCACTTAAAATATCTGTTTGAAATCTATCATTGCATATTTTCTAGATGTAAAAATTTTAACTTATTTTTAATGAATTCCTTTTAAATTTCCTTTTTGTTGAGATTCAAGTTTTCGATTCATGAAGTTTGATACCAACATCAGCATTTAATCTTTAACTCCTTCTCTAATTCAAATATGTGACAGTAAAACATTCCAAAATTTACTATACACACATGATACTTTTGCTAGATCGTCTTCCAGTCAGTAGGACTCAAAAGCCCAAATGGGATAGACTGAACAAAAAGTGACAATCATCTTCAGGAATACCTTAACGATGTAATGTCAGGTATGTGAGAGTGTAATTTCAGTACATCGGAGTCTTCTAGCTTTGATATCAATGACCTATGCTGCGACAACAAGCAACATGGTTTGCACTTCTCAGGGCACAAAAACCTGTACCCAGAGTTGATTTTTCTGGTGTCAACATGTTTTTGCAACAAGTGAACATCCGACTATGCACCTCTCCCCAAACTTTTGATTAGATACGCTTCTTTTCAAAGCATATTCCAAATTGAACTTCCCTAAATTTTGCAGATTGCAATATCTAATTATATCATGAACACATTAAACAAAATTTAAAAGAATTATCGAAAAATAATATAAAATTTGTTCATAATAGCGTAAAAGGTCATCTAATAAAACAACATATTTTTTCATTGGATGCCTTCTTTCAATTCTAGATCATTCGCAGAAAATGCTGATCACACATCAAACAGTAGTAACATCAAACAATCTCATTTTCAAAATCCATCGAAAACTCTCCTTCGTAAACATTATTTAAGGCGCTTTAGAAAAACACTAACAATCAAAAATCAAAGCGGAAACTGATCAATATTTCTCACATGAAAGGCGCAATTATGAATTTTTTCCATAATTTTATGCAGTGTTTTCATATCTACGAAATCGAAAATAAAGTTTCAAAATTAAAATAGATTGTGCTTACCTTTAAGTTATATCCAATCTTGTGAACGAGTACTCTTTTGGGCAAGTGAACTTTCATTGTTCCATCAGAAATTCATATAATCTTTGATCTCGATTAAAAGATTGTGTTAAATAAAATAACATGCATATCAACAACCGCCAATATTTTTTAGGGATTTTTTTCAAACCCGCTTAAAATTTTTCCTACCACTAACGGAACCAATGCGCATTTGCGAACCTTCGAAAATTCGTCCAAGTTTTAACATTAGGATTCTTGCTGTGTCCATCCGCTTGTCGTTCCTTTCCGACGCTCCTAGTGAGTCAATGACCGATGGGGTGAGGTGTCTGACGTCACAAAAGCCACAACACGCACGTACTGCGCATGCGATAAGCGCATAGCTCAGGTGTGGACGAGTCGAGAATTGTACCAGACTTGTTCTTGCCACCGTGATAGGCAGACGCTTGTCCTTGTAGCGTCTCTTTCGCCATTTTCAATTTTAATCGCAAAGATTTCAGTGTTTGCGATGGTGCTGTTTGTTAGATTATGCTGTTGGTTGCGTTTGATTGTTTAAACAGTGTTCGTCTAGCCGAAAAATGGAAACGGTGTTTGTTTAATTTGTGTAAGAGTTTATCGAGATCTCCGCCTGTTTAATTTGTGTAAGAGTTTATCGAGATCTCCGCCTGTTTAATTTGTGTAAGAGTTTATCGAGATCTCCGCCTGTTTAAGACGTGGACTTCGTTCTTCATTCAATGTGCCAACATTTTCGGGAATACTTTAAGCCAATTTCATCGAACTTTATTAAGTGACAATCGTGTGTTACTACAAAAAGCATGCTTTCTGAACGTGTGACTTTGTGTGACCCAGTGATTGCCGTGAAAAATCTAATTTCATTTGTGGGCTAATCGAAGAACTGTTTCCTACACTTGGATTACTTGTGGTAAATATTATGTTGTCGCATAATTTTACAGTTTTGCGTACATCCTGTTTGCGTCATCAAACTGTCTAAGTGTTGTGTGAATGAAATCAAAAGTGCTTGCTGAAAAGATGTAATTGGATTTTAATATTATCCTCATATAACTGATTGTTTACATTCTAAGCAAGATTACTTACAGTGCTTGCATTATAAAAGGGATAATATACATTGCTTGCATTCTAAGGAAGTTCACTTACATTCTAGGAGAGAGCATTTGTAGTCTCAGAAAGAATGTTCAAATTCTAGGAGTTTTTTATTATCATAAGGGAAATTGTTTACAATTTAATACTTACATTCAAAGAAAGGATGTGTGAAATCCAAGAATGCTTTCATTCGAAGAAAAATGTTTACAATAAATGAATTGAACAATCTAGAAAGAATGTTAAATGCAAACACCAGTTTCTTCGTAGGTGTTTCAATAGATCGGCTTGATTTCAATGCCGAACATAAATGGCACACTTGTTCTTCCTGTAGTAGTTCGATAGTCAGTGAAGGATATCGTTCAGGCCTCATGCACAATTAAATAAAGGTCTGGTATTCCGTCATTGTTAAAATAATTTATTTGAAAAATCCATGAACAGCAGTTTTAAAACATAGATACATCTAGTCCTTAATCCTTCTTTAAAATATACGATACGCTTCAAGTGGTAACTGACGGATATGATAATCTTAATCCGGTACAGCTGCAGTCTCCTCCGCGCGGAGTGGCAACGCGTTTTTTTTGGCGCACTTTTGATGTCGCCACGGAAATCTTCCAACGTTGAATATATACTGCCATACATATGGATAAAATATATAAATCTTGATAAAACAACATTTTGACTAGTAAAACACTGCAAATATGGATTAAATATATGGACTTTTGGGGCAGTTATAAGCGACTCATGCCGGCTGAGGGTAACCCATTTTTTTTTCTCTGGTTAGGGTTATCGTGGATTAAATATACCCAAATTTACAAAAACAATTTTTTTAATGGAAATCACATCTTGACTAGTGAAACATTGCAAAACTGGATTAAATATACAAATATACTAGTAAAATATTGAAAATCTGGATTAAATATACACATATACTAGTAAAATATTTTTAACCCTCTGAATGTCAACCCGCCCGAAACGCCTTTTCATTCAGACAACCGCTCGCCGCCCGTCCGGCTCTTAATGTAATCGGCGTTTCTGCCCCTCTACCAGTGAGGAGGGTAATCGGTCATCCCCACTCTACAAAGGATTTTCGAACATCTCCTTGTCACCTGAAGGTGTGCTAAATGATCATCAGGTGTTAGGGGGTCGATTTCTAACTACGTTCTTCAGTCTGTCTGCGGATCGGATAACCACCTGTTAGATTTTTTGCCTTTAAAATGCCTCGGTACAGAAGAATTTTGACTCGAGAAGAGATCGAAACAATACTTTTTAATGATACAGATGAATTAGATTTGGATAGGAGTGAAGATGGCGAATTATAATTGCCAACTAAGGAATTGGGAAACAATTCGATCAGTGTCGATAGTGAATCCGAAGATGAAGAAAATATAGATATTCTTCATACTGAAAAAAATGACGGTACCGTTGTATGGGATTCAGAAGTGGTTGAGAACGAAAGCATAAACGTCCCCCAATTCATTAATTTTTCTGGTCTCCTTCATATGTTACCACCTGGCTCTTCAGCGTTGGACTATCTAAAATTATTAATGAGTGAAGAGATATGCGAACTCATCAGGGTTAATACAAATAAGTATGGTGAATTTTGTGCCAAAATGCGAGGATTTGCAGACGAGATGGGAACCTATTGCGAGCATCAAAGAACTGTGGAATTTTTTTACAGTTCTGCTTGTAATGAGTATTGTACGCAAGCCTAGAATCACTGATTTACTGGTCCAAAAATGAGACACTTGGAAATTCAAGAGTGAAAATGATGATGAGTAAAAATAGATTTTTACGCATTAAACACTATTTCCATATATCCGACAGGGAATACGAACTTAAGGACAGTGAAAATTTTATTTTCACCAAAAAGTAGAGCCACTAGAAACATACTTGCGAAAAGAATTTTCCGAACATTTTAAGCCGTACGCTCACTTATCAGTTGACGAAGCACTGGTCAAATTTAATGGAGAATTCTATAATTCTTGCTATAATTTAGAATACAGTTACCGTTGTTCGGTAGCTGTGCTTTAGAATACAGTTAGATAGTTCTTCGGTAGCACCTCGACACATTGTTACTTTCACTTGGATTAAAGTTTGGTTTGGAGGCAGTTGAGAAATTATGTATGTTTCTTTAGAACTGAGGGCTCAAAGCTTCCAACAATTTCTTTCACCTTACCCATGGGATCCCCACAATGTTAAATTTCTCGTGGGTATTTACCACCCAAGTGTTAACTGGACCTCTAAAGAAAGGTAGAAAAATAGTAAATGGCCTCTCTCTATTCAAGGCGGCTCTTAGGTTTAGCTCTCACTGCTTGAGGATGAACACGTGTTTTTGCTGCAATGAGAAACGTAAAGGACTGTAGCTGAGGGTGTTTTTCGCGTTGAAGAGAATAGAGCGGAGTTGGGACCGAAGGATTCAAGTGATCGTTTTTGTCCATTGTCCCTTTCAATACTATGCTTCATATAAAAGAACCAGTGTTGCTGTTTGTATACAGGTTACGGGAAATCGAAGCCTGAGGGACAGAGGGAGATTCTTGAGTGAACAATTGATTTCGCGTCGATAAGCCAGTTTCTCTTGTATACAAAACCACTTGTATCGACCGGTAACATGAAATAATCCGAGAAATGTTTTAAACATTAGTCCCGAAGTGGTCGTTGAGGGTATGTCGTAACCCAATAATCAAACGAACAGAATTCTAAGAATGCATACTTTAAGAATGAGATGACTTTATTAGTAGCTGAGTTTTATGTTTTCTCTCATCTGACCATTTTAGCCCCTTGGTTTTTTAGAATGGAAGTTATCACAAATTTATAACAATAGAAGAAACTATAATGCACTTCTCATTTTGAGTGACGCTCACTTGACCGTTGCTTTCAACGCGGAATTTGACTCAAGTACATGTTCACTTGTATTGTTATGTAAAATTTAATTCCAACACATGTTTTGCACCTACGCATATACAATAGTAACTGAAAAGAAAAATTGTGTAAAGAATGACTTTTAAATTGAATTACGAGCTATAAATGCTAATTTTGCGATTTATTAGTGAGGGTTGGGTAATAGTAGTAAAGTGTGAATTTTATTTCTAATGAATAAAGGTTATCACACTTAAAGGTTTGCCTATCTCTGTTTTTAGGAAAAAGCGCATATTTTTAAGTCCCGCAAACGAATAAAACGTCCATTTCAGGGACATAACTGTGACGTAATTCTTGCATATTTTATTGCAAGATGCTTTTGGTCTACAATTTTAAAAGAAACCATTACCAAAAAAATCACGCTGCTTTTAAGATCATATTTATAAGGAAGAATTATTGAAAAATAACCACTTTTATCACTGTATTATATTTCCGAAAACCTTTTTTAAACATCAATTTCAAAGCAAAAGATATATTATTAATTTGAAAATTATCACAAATTTTTGATAGATTGTTTTAAAAATAAGATAAGAAATTACAAATTAATTGCCGATAACACAACAGAAAAAGTATACCTTGTATATTCCTGTTGCAAGAGATTTGAAGTAAAAGAGATCAGAGGGAAATAAAGAAATTAATTTGCCTTTTTAAAACCTTTAATGAAAAATATGTACTTAAAATTAAACGTAACCTAATGTGTTTGTTCTAAAATTAAAAAATATTTTCCTTGTTTTATAAGTAATTGCAATTGCTTTACTTTTGCGCTATATTTCATTGAAAGAAAATTGTTCTTTCTAACAATTTGACAATTTTCTATCCGTGTTTTCTTTTTGAGAGTTTAAAAATGCTATGTAATGGACGCTGAACATCAGCATATACAACATGTCTATATATATATATAATTCTAAGATCGACTTATAAGTTGAAAAGAGCACTTTCCATACAACCCCCCATTAAAACCAGCGCGGTTTTCGGTCCCAGCGTAGAGTCCCCGGATTAGGTGTAAAATAAGTTGCAAACGAGGGGGGAAGAAATATTGGTGATTGAACTAATGCTACTCGGGCGTTTTGGGTTTCTGAGGACATGATGTTTAGATGCGTACGGATGTCAGAGGGTTAAACAGATTTCACAGTAAATGAGGGTTTCCTGTTTAAACGGGGCTGCCAGACATGAACTGAACCCTCAGTCGCACCCCATTCGATTTTTTTTGGAAAACGAAATTTCAAAGCAAACCATGAATGAAAATCTGGATTAATACACATATACTAGTAAAATATTGAAAAACTGGATTACATATACACATATACTAGTAAAATATTGAAAAACTGGATTACATATACTAGTAAAGTATTGAAAATCTGGATTAAATATATACAAAAATATCAAAACGAATACAATTGAAAATGTGGAGGCACAGGGAATGAACCTTATTCTGGTTTACAATCCTCCCATCTATATCCCTAACAATTTCCAAAAACCTGTCAAAAGGATCAATATTTAAGGCCGAACAATTTTTCTCGAATAAATATTTCGCTAAATAAAAATGAAAGGGAGTTTGTCGGTTGTGGGTGTTAAAAGTTGGTGTTTTTATGTCTCATTTTGGATTAAAACTATAAATTTCACTTCATAATGCTTAGATGTACAAATATATAGAGTTAGTTTATTTATGTTACGTTTTTGGTTTGTTTAAGTCATTTCGTAATTTACTTTATGCTTTTGTGAATGGCAACGAGTTGGTTGCCGGTTTTTGTTTTCTTGTTATGAAAGGAAATGGCGACGTTTTTAGAACATGAGAAGTGCCGTTGAAATAAAAGTGGTTTTGTTTGGATAAATATGGAGTCAGATTAATATTATAGATAGTAGAGAACGACGGTAAAGTAATTCCGATAGAGTCTAGAAACAGTGGGTGGGAAGCGAGCTTTTAATATGCCTCCACGTTGTCTCAATAGTATTCGTGTGGCACTTAGTTACAGGGTCTACAAAAGTAAGCGAATGATGTACTGTTAAATGCTTAAACCCCTGGCTTTCTAAACTATTTTCTGAATGTAAATACCCCTTCCAACAGTCTGAGTGAATCGTTCCCTTCTCAACCCATTGCGTTAAAACGTTCACAAGCGTATCCGCTGACCTATCGTGAACTGCTACCAAAAACATCTTTCCTGATCCTCTTTCTATACCCCCAAAAACCCACTGGCCTTCAACTCTCCTCCCGGCATTGAAATAACAGTGATCAAATTCCTTGTATCAAAATAAAGCCTATCTTTTTCAGGATTCCAACCTAATCCCAAAATTTTAAGAGGGAAATTACCATGACCTAAATATTTATTCGCACTGTTTCCGTTTTCTACGTGAATATTTTATTTTTCCCACAATTCACGAAGTTGTTTACTATTACTCTGCCATTTCCGTAACTCCATACCTGCGTCCTTAAATATCTGCATACATTCAAGGCTAGTTTGGAACGAATCTTCTACAGTCTGCCGACCACTAATTAGGTTGTCAACATACAGATTTTCATTTAAAGTTTTGAAAGTTGAAGGTAAGTTCTCAGAATATTTTTCAATATGTTCCTTTACTGTGGCGGCTAACAAAAATGGAGAACACGCGGCAAAATCTGTAAATAATAGGGTCTAGATACATCTCTGTCAATTGGATCAAGTTGTAGTTGCAAAAAAGCTTGGCGTATATCTGCGGTAATTGCAAAGGGATTTTCTCTAAATTTAAGCAACAAATCCAAAATATCAGGGTATTGTAACGACTTCGACTAAGAACTCGGGTTAAAAATAGAACCTTTTATTTTTCTGGAATAGATTAACACTGAGAGAACATCTCACACGATAGTATAGGTAGCGATGACCCAAGCAATGGGAAAGTTCTAGGCTACGGGCCTTTCACAAGGATCTCGGATGAGACCAGATCTGGCGAGGTGCCAACACAAGTCCGCCCAAGCTGGACGTCTGCCCTGTAGAAATCGGAAGTCCGGCTATCTGCCGCGACTGCTGCGTCCCTTCGCTGGGACAATCTGGGCGGGATGCCCGGGTAGCTTCAAAACTCAAGACCTCACGGGGTCACGTGGCAATCAGAACACCGTCCGAACCTCCCAAAAAACCCGTGCACACCTTCCTATACCTGCCATTTTGGGGGTGGGCTTTTGGCGCTTTCATCGCTTCTCGGCGTAACCAGCGTCCTTTTATTGGTTTGGTGTCAGGGGGGGGGGGTCAAGGGGGCCCACTGACCCAATTGGCCTTTGTACCCCGACGGAAAGTCTCGGTCCAGCCTCTCGCTGTCTGGTTCCTTTCCCAGGGTCGTTCATCATCCTGGGGAGCCTATCTCTCCTCTTTTGTGCACAGCTGTCATCTAGGGCGACTGGATGTCGCCACGGTTTCCGCTGGGACTTAGTCGTGGGAGAGGGAATATATTGATACTTCACAACCCCTCCCCCCTTCAAGGGATTTTTCCTTGGTGAAAAATCTGTAAGGCAAGGGTTAGACAAAACAAAGTTCACTGACCAATTCATTAGAGGCAAAGGAAAAGAGTACACACTAAAATACCGAAGGAATATTTTTTCCTTTGCCTACCATACTCGGAGTTTTCCTCCACTAGGCCAACATCCTGCTCAAACAGTCCGCATGTTGGTTTTCCTTGCCTGCCCTATGTATAATTTTGTAGTTAAACGGCTGGAGTGCCAATGCCCACCTCATCAATCGAGGGTTGTTACCCGCATTAGTTCGCAGCCAAACGAGCGGATTATGATCCGTTTCGATGGTGAATGCTTGACCATCCAGATAATGCCTCAGTTTTCTGATAGCATATATTATCCCTGCACACTCTTTTTCTGTTGTGCTAAACCTTTTTTCCGATTCCGAAAACTTGCGGCTGAGGTACAGGACGGGGTGGTCAGTATTGTTAGGACCCTTTTGTGCCATTATTACCCCTACTCCTTTATCTGAAGCGTCGGTTTGCAGTATGAATTCCTTGCTAAAATCAGGGGCATACAATACTGGCTTTTGAGTTAGTTTCTCCTTAAGAGTTTGGAACGCCTTCTCGCACTCTTCTGTCCAGTTAACATCCTCCCTCTTGATTTTCCCTTTTAACGCCCTAGTTAAGGGTTCGGCAATGATTGCATAATTTTTGATGTATCTGGCGTAGTACCCACTTAGTCCGAGAAATTGCCTAATTTGGGTTTTATTTCGCGGGGTAGGGAATTCAAGAACGGCTTGAATTTTAGCCTTCGTAGGGGTTCGACGCCCTTCTCCCACCATATGACCCAGGTACTTCACACAGTTCTGGTTGAACTGGCATTTTGAGGGCTTTATCGTTAACCCGGCTTCCGCTATCCTCTGCAAAATCAGGTCTATATGCCTTATGTGCTCCTCCCAAGCTTCAGAGAAGATGGCTACATCATCTAAATAGGGGACGCTGTATTCGTCGCAACCCTGCAACAGTTGAGCCATAAATTTAGAGAAACAGTAAGGGGCGTTTACTAATCCAAAGGGTAAAACCAAGGGCCTGTAAGTCCCAAACGTGGTAACAAACGCAGCTAACCGCTGGGCGCGAGGGGTTAACGGTATCTGGTAATATCCTTTAGTCAGATCAATCACCGTTATAAACTTAGCGGCGGACACCCTTTCGATCCGTTCGTCAATGTTCGGTAGGGGAAAATACTCCGTTCTAGTGATAGAATTTAATCGCCGGTAGTCAACACACGGCCTAGGGTCCTTCCCCATTGCTTCTACCAGAATCATAGGGGAGGTATAGTCTGACTCCCCAATTTCAACAATCTTAAGATCAAGCATCCTCTTGATCTCTGCCTTAAGGATTTCAGTTTGTCGCGGTGAGGTCCGATAGGGCTTGGATCTCACCGGTTGATTGCTAATGAGCTCCACATCGTGCTCAATTAAATGAGTCCTCCCTGGGTTGTTCGAGAACAGTTTCTGGTGCTTTTTAGCACTCGTTCTAACTCAGAGATTTGCTCGGAAGTGCACCTATCCTGCAACCCGCTATCCCGAATGATATCCTCGAAGTCGAATACATTTGGATCGGCGGATGGATACGCGATCTCTAAGTCCGTTTCTTGGCCGTCCCGAATACTATCCTCACTAATCAGCAAATTTACGGTCTCTACGCGCTGGTGATAGGGTTTTAGTAGATTGACGTGGTAAACCTGCGTTTTGGATCTACCGGGCATTTGGACGATAGTTCGTTTCCGACAACTGCCTCACTATCTCTCCTGGCCCAACCCATTGAACTGCCATTTTATTGGCTTTGTACGAGGCTAGTATCAGAACTAAGTCGCCGGGATTAAATTTCCGCGCTCCTTTATCGAAATAAGTTTTCCGTTTTGACTGTTCTCCCGCTTCCCTCTGAGACGCAAGCTCCTGGCATCTTTTTAACCTATTTATTAACCCAAGGACGTATTCCGTCACTAACTCGCCTTCGTCGGGTTTTTGTGTCCAGTGCTCGAATAAGATCGTCTCGGGCACTCTAAGTTTTTTCCCATGCACTAACTCGGCCGGGCTAAATCCTGTGGACTCGTGAGTCACATTCCTTAGGGCGAGAAGGGCGAACGGCAACTGTTTCTCCCAATCCTCCCCCGACTCTAAACACAGTACCTTAAGTAACCTTTTCGCGGTACGGTGCCATCTCTCTACGCTGTTAGATTGAGGGTGATACACGGAGCTGTGACAAACCCTAATACCAAACCTTTCGAACAATGTGGTGGTTAGGTTGCTGGTAAAACAGGTTCCGTTGTCACACTGTATCTCGCTTGGGAATCCTAACCTACCAAATATCTCTATCAGCGCATCCGTCACTGTTTCCGAACTGATATCTGGTACGGGTATGGCCTCCGGGTATTTAGAAGCTACGCAGATAGCCGTCACCAGATACTTACTATTACGATTTGACACAGGGAGTGGGCCAACGGTGTCAATGTTTATTTTAGAAAACACCTCCTTGATAATAGGGACCAATTTTAAGGGTGCTTTCTTTTTCTCCCGGGACTTACCTATTCTCTGACAGGGGTCGCAGCTTCTCACAAATTCTTCGGTATCTTTTGTGCAATTCGGCCAAAAGAAATACCTAAGAAGCGTAAAGGGACTTATCTGATATATTGAATGTCTGGTTAAAATTTAGGAACGGTTCAAACGGTTTTTCAAATATTGTCCCCCACGTTGAAAATTGTGATATTAGTTAGAAGAGGTTGGAGCGCGTAAAATCAGTTGCCCCATTGACACTAACGAATTTGACTCGATTTGTCGCTTTTCATTTTTTGCAACACGAGAGCTAATTAGACCCGGACCTACAGCTAAAAATGGATTCCGAACCCCTACGAACGGGATTCGAACCCAGAGCCTGTTGAACCATGGGCCACTGACACAATAGCGAAATCATTAAAATTATTATGATATTCTTGGATTAGGATCTCTACGGCATGCATAAAAATAGACGCTACACATCGCGAAGTTTACCATTTCTTCCCCTCCTATGGAAAGAAGCAGAAACTCCACGCCCAATCAAATTGTATTTTAATCTATTTAAAATAGTTTTACTCATTAAATAAGTGAATTTCAGGGCAATAGTTAATTATTCTAAGAGTAAGACAAGCAGTTCCATCGATATCGTCAGAAACGGAAGGTAACAAATCCTCTTTTCTTACAGATCTTATAAGAAAAGCTATGAAAGAGTTCTCTACCTTAAAAATAAATAAAAAAAAACAATATATTAGCTTTAAAAAAACGAGCGAGTTCGAAACTCGATCTAATCAAAAACCATCGTGTACATGGGGCTGGTATACGTTAGATCTGTCGTGGTCTCAAATGTTCCGACGTTGGTGTGGAAGTTTGGAGACTGGGGTGACAACTCAGTTGTTGACATCATCTGATCGTGGTTCAAAATTACGTGTTGCCCTCGTATCTTTCCCTTCGGGATTGATCCCAGACCGTCGCCAATAGTCCGTTGTGTTGCTCCACACACAATACTATGCTAATTAAATTACCTAACCATACTTAGCATTTCAGGAAGATATTAACTATCTAAAAAAGTGAGCGCCGCTCCTTTGTCTTTAAAACAATTTTTTTTTCTCTTTCAAATACTTATTTAGTTTAAGAGAAATTCAAATAACCTATTACGTCAACTATTTTAGCAAAATGAAAAAATTAAATGAAATATGGACCACCTATGAAACTTTTTCTCAACACCTGCCTGAGTGTCAATTATTTTATTATTAATGCATTACATTTATAAAAAATTATTCAATGTTAATCAAGTTATTAAATCTAATTTATTAGGAATAAATATTTTTTGTAGATATTTCAACTTTTGCATTTCAGTTGGGTAACAGCAAAAAATCTTTCAAATTGTTTTAATATGCTAAGTGAGAACACAAATTTAGTGTTGGAGGATGTATTCTATGGGGGTAGCATTTGTTTTCCCGATTAGGAGAGTACACATACGATATTTTGTCATACACCAAAAAGTATTAATGAAATAATACTTGCAATTTAATTTTTATGCATTTTGAGGGCGCACTTCTATTTTTTACCTCGCAAACAGTAGTTTCATTTCTGAAAATAAAGAAACAAACCAGTTTTCAGCATCCATTTCACTGGAAATGCCATTCGTCCTTCACCGATGGGGTGAGGCGTCTGACGTCACAAGCCTCAACACGAAAGTACTGCGCATGCGATAAGCGCATAGCTCAGGTGTGGACGAGTCGCGAACTTATCCAGACCTGTTCTTACCACTGTCGTAGGCAGACGCTTGTCCTTGTAGCGTCTCTCTCGCCATTTTCAATTTTAATCGCAGATTTAGATGCTTGCAATGATGTTTGTTAGATTATTCTGATTGTTCTGTCGGATTGTTTAAACAGTGTTCGTCTTTTCGAAAAATGGCAACTTATCGGTTTGTGTGACATTTCAACGTGGTCTCCTTTTGCTCAAGATATGAACTTAAAACGTGTGACTTTGTGTGACCCAGTGACTGCCGTAAAAAATCTTATTTCATTTGTGGCCTAATCGAAGAATTGTTTCTTACAAATGGATATATTACTTGGGGAAAATATTATGTTGTAGGCATAATTTTTCAGTTTTACGTACTTCCTGTTAGCATCATCAAACTGTCTAAGTGTTGCGTCCATCATGTGCTTTAATATAAGTGTACTTCATTACAAATTCAGACTTAATCGTATTTTAGCATGATTATCTTTGTTAAGCAAGGAAATATGTTCACTAGCATGCTTAATCTGACTATTTAATGGATGGAACTCAATGCCTTCTTGCATGTGCTTAGTTCAATTACTGATGCTTTGGAAAAGGAATTTTTAGTTTGTTGAATTAACCGATTTAACAGACAGCGACGCTATTAGTGAGCGATGTAACTTGATTTCAAATGGAAAGGACTGATACAGGAGTTTTTGAAATAATGCTAGGTACTTACCTTACCTTTACCTAACTGCAATGCCTGCTTTGACATTTTACAGTGGTAAATGATATTTATGATAAAAGATCTGAATTACGAAAGAGTAGAATCGCTTGATTGCTGTCTTATTCGACAGGATTGAAATACAACAAAGTTTTACAACTGATTAATATTTATAAAGAGCAAAGTTATTTTTTTAAAAAATTAATTAGACCTACACATGTTGATTTGAATGAACGTTTAAGATTTGCTCATAACCGTTAGCGGAATTTTGCTTTAAATGTTATGGGTCAATAGGATGGCCAATGAACCAAAAATACCCGAGTTACATTGACATTTTCTCATTCCGAAACGGATTGGAACATTTAATCTTGATAATCAATACTTTTGAATGAAATCAAAAGCGTTTGCTGAAAAGATTTAATTGTTTTTAAATATCCTTATGTAACAGATTGTCTACATTCTAAGGAAGACCACTTACAGTGCTTCAGTTCTAAAATGGATAATTTAGATTGTGTCAGATTGTTTAAACAGTGTTAGTCTTTTCGAAAAATGGCAACTTATCGGTTTGTGTGACATTTCAACGTGGTCTCCTTTTGCTCAAGATATGAACTTAAAACGTGTGACTTTGTGTGACCCAGTGACTGCCGTAAAAAATCTTATTTCATTTGTGGCCTAATCGAAGAATTGTTTCTTACAAATGGATATATTACTTGGGGAAAATATTATGTTGTAGGCATAATTTTTCAGTTTTACGTACTTCCTGTTAGCATCATCAAACTGTCTAAGTGTTGCGTCCATCATGTGCTTTAATATAAGTGTACTTCATTACAAATTCAGACTTAATCGTATTTTAGCATGATTATCTTTGTTAAGCAAGGAAATATGTTCACTAGCATGCTTAATCTGACTATTTAATGGATGGAACTCAATGCCTTCTTGCATGTGCTTAGTTCAATTACTGATGCTTTGGAAAAGGAATTTTTAGTTTGTTGAATTAACCGATTTAACAGACAGCGACGCTATTAGTGAGCGATGTAACTTGATTTCAAATGGAAAGGACTGATACAGGAGTTTTTGAAATAATGCTAGGTACTTACCTTACCTTTACCTAACTGCAATGCCTGCTTTGACATTTTACAGTGGTAAATGATATTTATGATAAAAGATCTGAATTACGAAAGAGTAGAATCGCTTGATTGCTGTCTTATTCGACAGGATTGAAATACAACAAAGTTTTACAACTGATTAATATTTATAAAGAGCAAAGTTATTTTTTTAAAAAATTAATTAGACCTACACATGTTGATTTGAATGAACGTTTAAGATTTGCTCATAACCGTTAGCGGAATTTTGCTTTAAATGTTATGGGTCAATAGGATGGCCAATGAACCAAAAATACCCGAGTTACATTGACATTTTCTCATTCTGAAACGGATTGGAACATTAAATCTTGAAAATTAATGCCTTTGAATGAAATCCCCAGAGAATAGCCTGTTTTACTTTTAATGGAAGACTAGATTTTTTAAAAGTGTTTTGTGTGGCATATTTGTACTGCTACGTCACTCAGCACAAAATGCGACACTATTGCAATGTGTATATTGCAGCATTTGTGAGAATCCCCAGAGCTGTTGATCAGGCAACTCTAGGAACCCCCCAACACTCTGCAACACACACCTGGAGTAAGGTGCAGTGACCTTGTTCTTGCTGACAGGATAGGAGCTATGATCTGTAATTGTATGCAGGATTGGTACCAGAATCGTTGAGTCTTTCCTGTCTCCCGAGACACTGTTCTAAGTGATACAAAATTTGATAGTAAATATATATACTGTGAATAGGTAAATTTCTATTGCTAACAATAACTATGACTGGACGGAGATATTCAGGAATGTAAAAACGATTGTTTATATTACTGTCGGATTACCATGGCAATTCCCTGCGAGTGCAAGCTCAAAAGGAAAAGTAAAGAAAATTGGGAACCCTATATACAAACCAGATCTAACTATGCTACGTTTGACATGACACAATGATACGATAATTGATCAAGGAGGTACGGAAATAAAATTGATAAATAATGAAGATACACAATAATGCAATACATGGTAATACAAATATGTATTATACAAGAGTCCTATCCTGACGTTGCTGGACGCTCGATGTTTGGTTTCGTCTTGGGCGGAGCCTGGGACCAGAGTTCTCATTTGAACCAAGTGCAATAGTTTCATTCAAAGTTGCGGCATCTGCCAGGTGTGGGAAACTGATGTTTGGTTGAAAGAGAGCCACATTGTCATTCGACTTGTTGTCGCTGTGAATTCTGAGTTTAACGTAAGCTGTCTCTGAGGTTGCAACAGGATTTTTGTCGCTGTGGAGACAATTGAGGTTGTTTCGTCTCCACTGGACTTTTGTCGTGCATGCACTGGCTCAGGGTCATGGCTGGCATTCGAGATGGTAGTAGGTGCTGAAGGTTTGTCACTGTTATTTGTCGTTTTGACATGGCACACATTATGAATCATAGGAATTTCCATGTCATAAAGTTCAAGAGTTTGCTGATGGAAGTTGAGAGTTACTCGATTTTTCAAGAGGAAGTTGTACCCCAGAAGGCTTTGAAATGTATTTGATGTTATATCTTTTGTGACAAAGAAGTTTTGGCATATTTGCTTATCATTGATCTTTAGAGGGATGTCAACACAGTACAAAAACTTAACCTCTGTGTCATTGACGCTTTTGATTCTGCACTGTCTGGAAATAAATCCAGGTTTTATCTTGTCTTGAATGGCATTAAAGACCCGTTCAGGTAAGAGAGATATGCTGCTTCCGCTGTCAACAAGATGAACTTTTCCTCTGCGACTGATACTTGAATCATGGGTAGTGAATC
The DNA here is from genome assembly GCA_933210815.1 of Meta bourneti. NCBI lineage: Eukaryota > Metazoa > Arthropoda > Arachnida > Araneae > Tetragnathidae > Meta > Meta bourneti. The sequence goes on from OW119930.1 coordinate 20,891,882, forward strand.
TTGGTTACTTACATTCATGATGACAATATGTTCTGGTGACTCCACGGTGACATTTCCTGCTTCATGATGACTTGGGAGTGAGGCAAGCCATCATCATTCAGTTTAACGGTGGAATACTGGTAGAAGGCAGAGCAAGCTGTTTGGGCACTGTTTGTTGTGGTTGTTTTGTATATAATGGTGGTCTACTTTCTTGTGGGAACGTACTTTGGGATTGCAGAATTTGTTGGTGTGGGTTCACTGGTTGTCAATTTGTTGCCATATAATTTGGATTCCAATCAGGTGCTTGGGGATTCAGGAACCGCTGAGGGACAATCGCATGTTCTTGAGGACCAATGTATGGGAAAGACACTGTGAACTGTTCGTGGGGTGCTGGACGGGACAACAGGCCTCAGGTTTTGGGTTGCTGGAACTGACGACCCCTGCTGTTGTGATATGATCTCCATTGCTGTCGTTGGGGTATGTTAGAATTCATAATTCTTGAGAACTGACGACACTCCATTATGTGTCCCACTCGTCCGCAGAATGCAGTGTTTTGATGTCTGCATTGCACCATTTTCATGTTGTTTTGGTGTATTTGATATTTGGAGGGCAGCTATTTGGTGTGCAATTCCTTCTAGCTTCTCGCTAAGCCTATCTTCTTGAGGATTGTCATGGAAGACTGGTGGCAGGAGTGTGGTGGTGGTGCAAGTCGTATGATGTTCTTGTTGTGTCTGCATCCTTGTAGCGATTTGTATTGATTCCTGGAGGTTCCTAGGGTTTTTATTAATTAATTTCTTTTTCTGCTGTTCTGGGAGTGAGGTGATAAACTTATTGTTAATTACATCATCGACAATTGCTCTGGCTTCAGGTGTGGAGGCTTTGTTATAAAGAGTTTGTGCTGCTATTTGTAATCGATGGGCAAAGGTTTTCATGTTTTCTGTTGCGAAATTTTATTAGGTGGAATTCTTGCTGTTTTTCACTTTCTGTTCTGTGGTGAAAGAAGAATGCAGAAAATATTGCTTTGATGTCCTCTATGGATTTGGCAGTTTTGCATTGTGGGTTTGTGGAGAAATATTCTAGTGCTGGGTCAGTGAGTTTCGCACCAAGAATGGCTTGAACAATGGCAAAGTCCCATGCATGAATCTGAGTAACACGTTCCAGTTGAATGAAAGTTATCTAGGTTCTCGGGAACTCCATTGAATGTGGGGATTAAATCTATTGTGAAGTTAGGAGAACTTATAGGGTCTGGATTAGCTTGATTCATGTTGTTACTTGGAATAATTTGATGGGTATCAGGACTCCGGATTTGTTGATTGCTATTTGCAGATTTTGAGGAGCGTAATTCCATGTACTTCTTGATTTGGTCACCTTTTGCACTTGTAGGAGATATTAATTATAACGTGTGAGTACACAACTGTACTTTACAGAAAATTTGTTGTACGTGATTTTGTAAAAAGTTAAGTTAACATAAATGCACGGAATTCAAATATATAAATGCAATAGTAATAATACAAGTACTGATTCAGAAAATAATGTACGTGGATGACTCTTAAAGTGAATTAAATTAGGCTTAAAATATAGCACACATAGAATCAGAGTTTACTTGTTAAATATATCAAAATATTGTGTAATAATCAAAACATATAAGTTGGATGCAAATTTCCGCCGCGCGGAGTGGCAACGACTTTTGGCGCAGTTTTAAGCGACTAATGCCGGCTGATGGTAACCTGAATTTTCTCTGCTTAGGGTTCTCGTGTTTTTATGGCAACCTTGCCAGCGTCCAGAAGTGTCGATTCTTCTTTTTTCTAGATTGCTCTATTTATTTCCGGTTTCCGACATGGTCAAGTGCTCTTGCATAGGTTGTTCTTTTCAGTTTGGACACAGATTTGGATTATCCCTACGATTTCTACAAATCCATGTGTATCCATCGCTAACTGAATTCCTAACAGAAAACGCGTCATTTTCCTGTTGAATTTATCGCAAGAAAATTTAAATTTAATTAATCCCGATTCCTTTAAAAAAGTTTAAAAAAGCTCTTTATCGCGACACAACTCGCAACAAAAAAAACGATTACCAACTCCCTCAGTCCCGAAAGTTTGTCTACCACCACAAAAAGTAAACTTTAAGTTGCGAGAAAAATTCTCTTGAAACTTATCGACTACACTTAAAATAGAAGGCATCTTAAGAAATAAAGTATACTAGAAATAATAAGATAACTAATAAACAAAATAGACAGGAAAAATACAACCTGATGCGACTCCTCGATCGTTAATTCCTTTAAATTTTTTTGCATATTTGTGTATATTTGGTAAATATGTAGAATCCGGGGGCATGTTTGTCGCCAAGCAATTTTTGTCGCCAAATCAAGATGGCGTCCAAAGCCAGTATGTTCATTAAAAAAAACGTGGACTTTCCTACGCGAAAAACCTTTTGCATAGGGTTGCCATAAAGCTGAATCAAAACACCAAGGTTACCATGTTTGGCGAAAAATCGCTAGTGCCCCGGATTCGACATCTCCACCGTATATTTAATCCAGTTTTGCAATGTTTCACTAGTCAAAATGTTGTTTTTATCAAGATTTATATAAGATTTTCGTGGCGACATAAAAAGTGCGCCAAAAGAAAACGCGTCGCCACTCCGCGTGGCGGAGACTGCAGCTGTACCCAAATTTCACAAGATAAATAAAATTCAAAATATAAACGAAACACTTATTAAGACTGGAAGTAAAGGTATAGTTTGAAATTCTACTTTCAAGTATTCAGTTTAAACCCAAACTTTATATTGCAATGAAAATAAGCGTTAAAATAAGTGTTCGTATTATTTAAAATTACCACATAAATCTCCAAGAAATGAGTGAATTTGGAATTGGTTTGGCGACTGATCATAAGTGAAGCTTAGCTAAGCCTGACCGTCTGGCGATGCTTTCGCCGATTGTTTTAGGTAATATTAAATCGCGATTTTCGTGAACCGAGATTTGTTTGAAACTACGTTTTATTACCGAGGTTCGCATGGAACGGCACCAAGTTGTTATCTAAAAGGTGGATAACAGTTGACCGATTGATGTGTTGCCAAGATCCATTACGTTGGGCTTAACACTTAAGCCTACTTCGATGATAAGAGCGTTGGCTGAAAGTAAAGGAAATATAAGGAGAATGTATAGTGGTAGACTTAAATTAATTTATTCATATTTCCTGGAGATTCACTTGGTTATATCACAAGACATAAGTTGCACTTTTCGTTATTAGAGCTCAAATAGACTCATTATTTCAATATTGTAATAGATGCACGGGGATACCGAATACTGACTAAAATACATACATACAGCTTAACATTTTCTGAGGGTCGATTTAAGAAGGCAAAATAGGGAAGGAAATGGAGCTTACTGGACACACTCGCCGACGAACGCCATGGACCCAACAACAGCGCTTAAAAACCGCGCCAGCCTACACGCGTGGAGAGAGGAAAATACTAAGTTTTTGGCAGACTTCATCGCTTCTGTTTAGGAAGAAACAAGTTAAGTTGTAGACTGCTGCTGTCGGCCTGGCTTCGTGAGAAATTGGTTTGTCCCACGTGACAGTAATTATTCTTGTACATACCAAGAAAAATCTTTTATAATATTGCAAAACATAAATAAAATCATTTTTTTTGCAAGGACGAATGCTTATATTCTAGGGATATATTCATTTGAAGAATGCTTACATTCAAGAAAAAATGTTAAAAGTAAACAACAGTTGGGTAATGTTCTTTCATCTCAATTTTAAAGAACCCTTTTACAAGCAAACCATTTTATTTTAATCACATTAATGATTTACAAGCTATTTACACAGTATAATAATAACAGATAACGTATTGCTTCAGAGCAACGCAACGAAATGGCGAAATTGCAAGAAGCGAGGACCGCCAACATGTGTTTGCTCGCATAACAAGGAACGGTATGGCGGCCAAGGTGACGTCTCGCACAGAGCCATGGATAGCAAATGCCCGGCATACCGCAGGGAAATAGAGGCCCTGAAACATAGGACATCCTATGAATAGTAAATCCTCAGCGAGTAGAGAGGTGGTAGAACACTAGAGATTTCTCCAGTGTAATCTCAGGCGATCAACAGTCGCAGTCAGTTACTTGCCCAATATCCTGGGACGGAAAGGCGCCGGATATCTTAATTGTGTCTGAGCCATACAAATTCAATTTCAAGAGAGATACATCCCAACCTCATCTTTAAAATATTTCAACTTACAAGTACTGATCAACAAATGCTTTGTATAATTATCTGAACATTTGAAAGGTATAGGTAAGATCATAGAAGGTAAATAAAACCATAAGTTATGGGGAACCAATGATCAATATTTACCTTCGGCTGTTGAGCCGTAAGCACTGCTTCTCGTAAATCTGTGGTTTTGATAAATACGGAAAACCGCATTTCAAAAGGATTGTTGTGCATGGGTGCCTACCGACATTAATGAACTCAGCAATGGGATTAAATTTAGTGCTAAAATCACCGATTCCTCGCCACAAGCCCCAAAAGTCGAATCGCATGACTTTAATATGGGAAAGAATGGTTTCTAAAGACTCGTGTGGTGCGTCGAGGAAAGCTCGGGACTTGTTCCGAATAGTGTTGCACAGTGTCCTCAGTACGGATGGCCGATCCGAGATTGGTCATGGATGCGCTTTTCGACCTCAGGGCGGAGGCGCGACCAATCCGAGGGGTCAGGTCCGGTGGTTTTCGGAAATATTTTCATATTTATGATAAATTAAGCCCATTTTCGAACCACCGTACTAGTAACGGCAGGAACCTCCACGTGGTGCCATCTGGTAATCGACGACGTCGAGCCAATGCCTGTACGTTGCGAATGGCGTTCCTGGTGACCGGGCAGCTGGGTGAAGCAACGGTGACTCGTCGCCGTGGGAAACGCCAACTGGAGGAAGGAGTGAGGAGGGCTGCCTCATCTCCGGACTAAAGGCGTTTCGCTGCCCGCTGCTTGGAATCTGGGGGGGCTCCGATTAATGGAGCAGCCTAAATAAGGGCACTTGCCCGGCTTTTATTACTCTATTTGCGATCTACTGCGGAGATACGCAAACTACTTTCTTCAACTTTGATGGGAACTTCCTAACTTTATTCCCTCTTGTATATGATATGTATTAGCACCTCTGAATCACCAAGTGCCACATCGAAAACAATAAGTATTTTTCTATCTCTACAGGCTCTCTCTTATTTCTCTAAAATTTCTGGTTCTGCCTGTGGCCAGATGACAGGATTTGACGGCTTAGTTGGACCGCTGGCCCGGCGATTAGAAAGGATATGATGGAGGAAAGGAAAGTGCCGAGAAATCCGCCGCTATGGGATGCCACCTGCGCGGGCGATTCGTGAGATGAGCGCACGTAGGGTCATTCATATGGGGCCCGTGGGCGTGGGAACCCACGGCACGGACCTCGACTTGAGTCGTATTACGACCAGGACTGCCTCGAGTCTGCCTGGCATGACGAGTGCGGATCGTGAGTTTGTAGGGTGGCTACGTGAATGGAACCTGCCGTGTGTACGGTGCCCCAGCTCGCCCTACGCTGGATGGACTTCCGGCAAGAAGTAGAGTTGGGTTCCCAGTTTAAAGTGTCATTATGGTTGCAACCAAAATGAATAACACATATGACTCTCGTGCTTTGCACAACGCTGACTCCAAGGTATCCTCTTCGTCTTCCTCAGACGAAGGGACAGAGCTTATATCTAATACTGGAGGCGAATCCACGACGGGATATCGGTCCAATTTCGGGTTTAAAAGATTTAAGACGAAGACCACTGGGGGTGTCCCGATGATACCCCAACCAGGCAGTTTTAATAAACAATTTAATTTTTTGGTTTAAAAACGAGTGAGGGGCGGGTACCCCCAGCTCCTCCCCGCAGCATGAGGCCAGCTTTGCAAAATGGTCGGCAGTCTCGTTTCCGGACAGACCGACATGAGCCCTGACCCAAGACAGACCAAATTGATTAGTAAACGGAGCTATTTCTTGTTTAATTAGATTTAAATATGAAGATTGATAGTTAGATTTGAGGGCCTGTATCGAGCTATAAGACTGTGTCGCTATAGATATTTATCCTTTTATTATTGTCTATAGCCCAGCCCACGGCTTTGTAAATAGCCGTGAGCTCTGCCTGAAAAACACTATTGAATGGTTGAAGTTTAAAGCAGTATATCTGTATTAAGGTCCTATCACTGAATATGCAAACGGAGGACCCGACATTCTTTTTTTTTTAAAAAACTAACTCGCCTTTATTGAAAATCTCAATTCGTCTAAAGTCCAACTGGATTGGATACAATTTCTGCTCTTTTTAGTCCATACAGATTCCATAAAAAACTTACCAAAAGCTACTTTCCTGACTTTAAAATATTCGAAATCTCTCGTACCAGATCTCCGTGATCCTTACGAAGAGTCCACACATCAGAGGCTAAAATAAGGTCCTGATTCTGAGTTATGAAATTCGTGCACTCCCGTTTCAATCTTACAATACAATTGGAATGTGCGAAGACCAATATTTCGTTAAGATTCTTCCAATTGATTTGCGATATCAAGTACTTTTCGCTCTTCTCTAGCAGCAGTTTGAAATCAAACTTAAAGCCAGATGAGTAGAGATCCACAGCCTTTCTAAAATTGTCAGGTTTTAGAACGTCGGTGTACATGCATTTGAGCATCTGATCCAAGATATGCGTGTCTACGTGCAAGACTTCTACATGGTCAATGCCGTTCATCACAGAGACGCTCATGTTCTCGTTGGCAACACCGACTTCGTTGGGTTTCATAGGAATGTTCGCGTCAATACCCGTCTGAGCTAGATCACGTTTCTTTTCAGAATCGAAGTCATCCAGGATCAATCGAAAGGCAGTTGACCTTGCGCTCAAGATAGCTTTGTGTGCCCTGAAACTTCTTTCCATTGTATACTTTCACCATTACATCGACATTAATGTTGCTCTCGTAGACCAATCCGGTATCGTGCAGGAGTGTATTATCTTCCAAGGAGAACTTATCAATAAGAGGAATCAAACTCCCTTCCGTTTGATTATCTTGTATTCCGTTTGAAATGGAAAACTCGCAAGACAGGTCCAGCCGGTCCTCTTTCAAGAGACTCCATCCTTAACGTGACCATTTATTTTGTGACTCAAAACGGGACATTGGCTTATTTAGGTCAATTAACAGGTAGTCAATGAAAAAAAAACATTTTTTTATAGTTATATTTAGAAAAAGTTAGCTATTATTACAAATTAAAAAATATATCCAAAATGTTTAGTTAGTATATTTATATTTATCAGAGGAACAAATTTGCTTCAATACATCTGGTGATGATTTTAAGTAAGAATAAAACTCTTGGCATGTTTTTTTTATATTCACCTTAGTTATCAACATCGCCTTTAGAACTGGAATTTGTAACTGGGTTTTTTCTGAGCCATACAAATTCAATTTCAAGAGAGATACATCCCAACCTCATCTTTAAAATATTTCAACTTACAAGTACTGATCAACAAATGCTTTGTATAATTATCTGAACATTTGAAAGGTATAGGTAAGATCATAGAAGGTAAATAAAACCATAAGTTATGGGGAACCAATGATCAATATTTACCTTCGGCTGTTGAGCCGTAAGCACTGCTTCTCGTAAATCTGTGGTTTGGATAAATATGGAAAACCGCATTTCAAAAGGATTGTTGTGCATGGGTGCCTACCGACATTAATGAACTCAGCAATGGGATTAAATTTAGTGCTAAAATCACCGATTCCTCGCCACAAGCCCCAAAAGTCGAATCGCATGACTTTAATATGGGAAAGAATGGTTTCTAAAGACTCGTGTGGTGCGTCGAGGAAAGCTCGGGACTTGTTCCGAATAGTGTTGCACAGTGTCCTCAGTACGGATGGCCGATCCGAGATTGGTCATGGATGCGCTTTTCGACCTCAGGGCGGAGATAAGGGCACTTGCCCGGCTTTTATTACTCTATTTGCGATCTACTGCGGAGATACGCAAACTACTTTCTTCAACTTTGATGGGAACTTCCTAACTTTATTCCCTCTTGTATATGATATGTATTAGCACCTCTGAATCACCAAGTGCCACATCGAAAACAATAAGTATTTTTCTATCTCTACAGGCTCTCTCTTATTTCTCTAAAATTTCTGGTTCTGCCTGTGGCCAGATGACAGGATTTGACGGCTTAGTTGGACCGCTGGCCCGGCGATTAGAAAGGATATGATGGAGGAAAGGAAAGTGCCGAGAAATCCGCCGCTATGGGATGCCACCTGCGCGGGCGATTCGTGAGATGAGCGCACGTAGGGTCATTCATATGGGGCCCGTGGGCGTGGGAACCCACGGCACGGACCTCGACTTGAGTCGTATTACGACCAGGACTGCCTCGAGTCTGCCTGGCATGACGAGTGCGGATCGTGAGTTTGTAGGGTGGCTACGTGAATGGAACCTGCCGTGTGTACGGTGCCCCAGCTCGCCCTACGCTGGATGGACTTCCGGCAAGAAGTAGAGTTGGGTTCCCAGTTTAAAGTGTCATTATGGTTGCAACCAAAATGAATAACACATATGACTCTCGTGCTTTGCACAACGCTGACTCCAAGGTATCCTCTTCGTCTTCCTCAGACGAAGGGACAGAGCTTATATCTAATACTGGAGGCGAATCCACGACGGGATATCGGTCCAATTTCGGGTTTAAAAGATTTAAGACGAAGACCACTGGGGGTGTCCCGATGATACCCCAACCAGGCAGTTTTAATAAACAATTTAATTTTTTGGTTTAAAAACGAGTGAGGGGCGGGTACCCCCAGCTCCTCCCCGCAGCATGAGGCCAGCTTTGCAAAATGGTCGGCAGTCTCGTTTCCGGACAGACCGACATGAGCCCTGACCCAAGACAGACCAAATTGATTAGTAAACGGAGCTATTTCTTGTTTAATTAGATTTAAATATGAAGATTGATAGTTAGATTTGAGGGCCTGTATCGAGCTATAAGACTGTGTCGCTATAGATATTTATCCTTTTATTATTGTCTATAGCCCAGCCCACGGCTTTGTAAATAGCCGTGAGCTCTGCCTGAAAAACACTATTGAATGGTTGAAGTTTAAAGCAGTATATCTGTATTAAGGTCCTATCACTGAATATGCAAACGGAGGACCCGACATTCTTTTTTTTTTTAAAAACTAACTCGCCTTTATTGAAAATCTCAATTCGTCTAAAGTCCAACTGGATTGGATACAATTTCTGCTCCTTTTAGTCCATACAGATTCCATAAAAAACTTACCGGTACAGCTGTAGTCTCTGCTGCGCGCGGTGGCAACGCGTTTTTTTTGGCGGCGTGTTTGGCGCACTTTTTATGTCGCCAAGGAAATCTTCCAACATCGAATATATACTGCATACGTACGGAAGAATTATGTAAATCTGAATTAAACAACATTTTGACTAGAAAAACACTGCAAATATTGAATAATTATATGGACTTTTAGCGTAGTTATAAGCGACTCATGCCGGTGAGGGTAACCCATTTTTTCTCGAATTTCCAACAGTGAATCTATTCTGTACATATGGATGAAATGAATCAAAAAATCAACATAAGTAGAATATAAGTTATTTTAACAGTTTTCACTGTAAATGAGGGTTTCCTGTTTAAACGGGGCTGCCAGTCGTGAACTGAACCCTCAGTCGCACCCCATTCGTTTTTTTTTAAATGGAACGAAATTTCAAAGCAAACCATTATAGGAACCCTTCTGTTTTCCCATGCGATCTGCAAAGAAATCGCACATTCGCCATATTTAATAACGTAAATCTTGATTATAAATATAAAAAATTTAACGTAACTAACATTTAGACTAGTAAAAATGTAATCTAGTAATACAAAGAGGTACCTACATATTAACATCATGCCCGTCCGAGAATATCAACCAAGTTTTCTTTCGGGCTGAAAATGTTTAGCAATTGCCCTAATGATGGCATCAAACATATTATCAATTGAGGCTTGTTTTTTGCTGCACATAAACTCCGCGAGCTAGGACTCCGAAGTGGTGGCGAGATGTTCCTCGATGATTTTTATTTCGCCATTTTGCACACTAATCATTCTGTGTGTGCATGCCAGTTTCAAAATAAATTCAATTGAATTTGTGGTTCACTTAGCAGTGAATATAACCAGATTGTTCCAGTTCCGCATTATTTCATAACGATCAAGCGTTACGTAAAAATTTACTTCGACGTAACAGAAAATAAAACACGATACTCTAATGAAACTACTCACTGAACTGTGGTTCTAAAAATTTTGCGAAACAATCAGAATCAATTAAATTGAATTTGTGGTTCACACTAATCATTGAAATCGCTGGCATGCGGTTAATACGTAGGTACCAACAAATACTAGGTAAGAATTGCACCTCTGGATTAAATATATACAAAGACTAGGTCAAATATTTAAAATCTGGATTAAATATATACAAAGACTAGGTAAGAATTGCACCTCTGGATTAAATATATACAAAGACTAGGTAAAATATTTAAAATCTGGATTAAATATACACAAAAAATATAGCGAATTCAATTGAGACAATGGAGGCACAGGGTAAGTTAACCTTACTGTGATTTACAATCCTCCCAATCTATATCCCTAACAATTTCCAAATACCTGTTAAAAGGATCAATATTTAGGGCCGAACAATTTTTCTCAAATAAATATTTTGCTAAATAAAAGTGAAAGGGAGTTTGTCGGTTGTGGGTGGGAAGCGTGCTTTTAACATGCCTCCACGTTGTCTCAATTGTATTAGTGTGGCACTTAGTTTCAGGGTCTACAAAAGTAAGCGAATGGTTTACTGTTAAATGATTATACCCATTGCTTTCTAAATTATTTTTTGAACTTAAATACCCCTTCCAACAGTCTGAGTGAATTGTTGTTCCCTTCTCAACCCATTGCGTTAAAACGTCCACAAGCGTATCTGCTGACCTATTGTGAACTGCAACCAAAAACATTTTTCCTGATCCTCTTTCAATCCCCCCAAAAACCCACTGGCCTTCAACTCTCCTACCCCTATTATATTTACGTTTCCCAAATTTAGACTCATCGATTTCGACTACCTTACCTACCCCTCCTATTTTTTCTGATTGCGTTTCAACAAAATCAGAAATCACCTCGTTAACAAACTGCCGCCAATCGGCTAAGGTGTGGGATGCAAAAAAATACTCCTCCCCTATATCTTCCGTCTTTGTACCCCTTAAAATCTCATATGTCAAAAAAAAAATCTCCTCCATCTTCAAATTACTCTTACGGAACCATGACCCGTGTCTAATAGATTTACAACTACGACAAGGCTTATCATCCCGACGATTTCGACAAATCCATGTGTAACCATCGCTAACAGCATTCCTAACTGAAAAAGTCATATCCACGTTACATTTATCACATGAAACTTTAGATTTAATTAATCCCGTTTCCTTTAAAAAATTTAAAAAAAGCTCTTTATCTCGACACAACTCGTAACAAAAAAAACGATTAGCTACTCCCTCAGTCCCGTAAGTTAGCCTACCACCAGAAAAAGAAAACTTTAAATTGCGAGCAAAATTCTCCTGAAACTTATCTACAATACTAAAAACGGAAGGCATCTTAAATAATAAAATAAAATAAACCGAAAAAGTACAACCTGATGCAAAATCCGAAAAAGAAAAGACCCGCTCCCCACCGTGTCCAAACTAAAAAGAACAACCAATAAGTATTAGTATTGCAGATAAGTCTGAAACTAATCTACAATACTAAAAACAGAAGGCATCTTAAATAAGGAATTCTAGAAATAATAAAATAAAATAAACCGAAAAAGTACAACCTGATGCAATATCCAGAAAAAAAAGACCCGCTCTCCACTTCTATCCTGAAAAAAAAAAGACCCGCTCTCCACCGTGTCCAAACTAAAAAGAACAACCAATGCTGGACAGAACTGGACGCCGGCAAGGTTGCCATAAAAACAGGTTAACCCTAACCAGGAGAAAATACGAGAAAAAAATGGGTTACCATCACCCGGTATGAGTCGCTTATAACTACGCCAAAAGCCGCGCCAAGAGTCGTTGCCACCGCGCGCAGCAGAGACTACAGCTGTACCAACTTACCAAAAGCTACTTTCCTGACTTTAAAATATTCGAAATCTCTCGTACCAGATCTCCGTGATCCTTACGAAGAGTCCACACATCAGAGGCTAAAATAAGGTCCTGATTCTGAGTTATGAAATTCGTGCACTCCCGTTTCAATCTTACAATACAATTGGAATGTGCGAAGACCAATATTTCGTTAAGATTCTTCCAATTGATTTGCGATATCAAGTACTTTTCGCTCTTCTCTAGCAGCAGTTTGAAATCAAACTTAAAGCCAGATGAGTAGAGATCCACAGCCTTTCTAAAATTGTCAGGTTTTAGAACGTCGGTGTACATGCATTTGAGCATCTGATCCAAGATATGCGTGTCTACGTGCAAGACTTCTACATGGTCAATGCCGTTCATCACAGAGACGCTCATGTTCTCGTTGGCAACACCGACTTCGTTGGGTTTCATAGGAATGTTCGCGTCAATACCCGTCTGAGCTAGATCACGTTTCTTTTCAGAATCGAAGTCATCCAGGATCAATCGAAAGGCAGTTGACCTTGCGCTCAAGATAGCTTTGTGTGCCCTGAAACTTCTTTCCATTGTATACTTTCACCATTACATCGACATTAATGTTGCTCTCGTAGACCAATCCGGTATCGTGCAGGAGTGTATTATCTTCCAAGGAGAACTTATCAATAAGAGGAATCAAACTCCCTTCCGTTTGATTATCTTGTATTCCGTTTGAAATGGAAAACTCGCAAGACAGGTCCAGCCGGTCCTCTTTCAAGAGACTCCATCCTTAACGTGACCATTTATTTTGTGACTCAAAACGGGACATTGGCTTATTTAGGTCAATTAACAGGTAGTCAATGAAAAAAAAACATTTTTTTATAGTTATATTTAGAAAAAGTTAGCTATTATTACAAATTAAAAAATATATCCAAAATGTTTAGTTAGTATATTTATATTTATCAGAGGAACAAATTTGCTTCAATACATCTGGTGATGATTTTAAGTAAGAATAAAACTCTTGGCATGTTTTTTTTATATTCACCTTAGTTATCAACATCGCCTTTAGAACTGGAATTTGTAACTGGGTTTTTTCTGAGCCATACAAATTCAATTTCAAGAGAGATACATCCCAACCTCATCTTTAAAATATTTCAACTTACAAGTACTGATCAACAAATGCTTTGTATAATTATCTGAACATTTGAAAGGTATAGGTAAGATCATAGAAGGTAAATAAAACCATAAGTTATGGGGAACCAATGATCAATATTTACCTTCGGCTGTTGAGCCGTAAGCACTGCTTCTCGTAAATCTGTGGTTTGGATAAATACGGAAAACCGCATTTCAAAAGGATTGTTGTGCATGGGTGCCTACCGACATTAATGAACTCAGCAATGGGATTAAATTTAGTGCTAAAATCACCGATTCCTCGCCACAAGCCCCAAAAGTCGAATCGCATGACTTTAATATGGGAAAGAATGGTTTCTAAAGACTCGTGTGGTGCGTCGAGGAAAGCTCGGGACTTGTTCCGAATAGTGTTGCACAGTGTCCTCAGTACGGATGGCCGATCCGAGATTGGTCATGGATGCGCTTTTCGACCTCAGGGCGGAGATAAGGGCACTTGCCCGGCTTTTATTACTCTATTTGCGATCTACTGCGGAGATACGCAAACTACTTTCTTCAACTTTGATGGGAACTTCCTAACTTTATTCCCTCTTGTATATGATATGTATTAGCACCTCTGAATCACCAAGTGCCACATCGAAAACAATAAGTATTTTTCTATCTCTACAGGCTCTCTCTTATTTCTCTAAAATTTCTGGTTCTGCCTGTGGCCAGATGACAGGATTTGACGGCTTAGTTGGACCGCTGGCCCGGCGATTAGAAAGGATATGATGGAGGAAAGGAAAGTGCCGAGAAATCCGCCGCTATGGGATGCCACCTGCGCGGGCGATTCGTGAGATGAGCGCACGTAGGGTCATTCATATGGGGCCCGTGGGCGTGGGAACCCACGGCACGGACCTCGACTTGAGTCGTATTACGACCAGGACTGCCTCGAGTCTGCCTGGCATGACGAGTGCGGATCGTGAGTTTGTAGGGTGGCTACGTGAATGGAACCTGCCGTGTGTACGGTGCCCCAGCTCGCCCTACGCTGGATGGACTTCCGGCAAGAAGTAGAGTTGGGTTCCCAGTTTAAAGTGTCATTATGGTTGCAACCAAAATGAATAACACATATGACTCTCGTGCTTTGCACAACGCTGACTCCAAGGTATCCTCTTCGTCTTCCTCAGACGAAGGGACAGAGCTTATATCTAATACTGGAGGCGAATCCACGACGGGATATCGGTCCAATTTCGGGTTTAAAAGATTTAAGACGAAGACCACTGGGGGTGTCCCGATGATACCCCAACCAGGCAGTTTTAATAAACAATTTAATTTTTTGGTTTAAAAACGAGTGAGGGGCGGGTACCCCCAGCTCCTCCCCGCAGCATGAGGCCAGCTTTGCAAAATGGTCGGCAGTCTCGTTTCCGGACAGACCGACATGAGCCCTGACCCAAGACAGACCAAATTGATTAGTAAACGGAGCTATTTCTTGTTTAATTAGATTTAAATATGAAGATTGATAGTTAGATTTGAGGGCCTGTATCGAGCTATAAGACTGTGTCGCTATAGATATTTATCCTTTTATTATTGTCTATAGCCCAGCCCACGGCTTTGTAAATAGCCGTGAGCTCTGCCTGAAAAACACTATTGAATGGTTGAAGTTTAAAGCAGTATATCTGTATTAAGGTCCTATCACTGAATATGCAAACGGAGGACCCGACATTCTTTTTTTTTTAAAAAACTAACTCGCCTTTATTGAAAATCTCAATTCGTCTAAAGTCCAACTGGATTGGATACAATTTCTGCTCTTTTTAGTCCATACAGATTCCATAAAAAACTTACCAAAAGCTACTTTCCTGACTTTAAAATATTCGAAATCTCTCGTACCAGATCTCCGTGATCCTTACGAAGAGTCCACACATCAGAGGCTAAAATAAGGTCCTGATTCTGAGTTATGAAATTCGTGCACTCCCGTTTCAATCTTACAATACAATTGGAATGTGCGAAGACCAATATTTCGTTAAGATTCTTCCAATTGATTTGCGATATCAAGTACTTTTCGCTCTTCTCTAGCAGCAGTTTGAAATCAAACTTAAAGCCAGATGAGTAGAGATCCACAGCCTTTCTAAAATTGTCAGGTTTTAGAACGTCGGTGTACATGCATTTGAGCATCTGATCCAAGATATGCGTGTCTACGTGCAAGACTTCTACATGGTCAATGCCGTTCATCACAGAGACGCTCATGTTCTCGTTGGCAACACCGACTTCGTTGGGTTTCATAGGAATGTTCGCGTCAATACCCGTCTGAGCTAGATCACGTTTCTTTTCAGAATCGAAGTCATCCAGGATCAATCGAAAGGCAGTTGACCTTGCGCTCAAGATAGCTTTGTGTGCCCTGAAACTTCTTTCCATTGTATACTTTCACCATTACATCGACATTAATGTTGCTCTCGTAGACCAATCCGGTATCGTGCAGGAGTGTATTATCTTCCAAGGAGAACTTATCAATAAGAGGAATCAAACTCCCTTCCGTTTGATTATCTTGTATTCCGTTTGAAATGGAAAACTCGCAAGACAGGTCCAGCCGGTCCTCTTTCAAGAGACTCCATCCTTAACGTGACCATTTATTTTGTGACTCAAAACGGGACATTGGCTTATTTAGGTCAATTAACAGGTAGTCAATGAAAAAAAAACATTTTTTTATAGTTATATTTAGAAAAAGTTAGCTATTATTACAAATTAAAAAATATATCCAAAATGTTTAGTTAGTATATTTATATTTATCAGAGGAACAAATTTGCTTCAATACATCTGGTGATGATTTTAAGTAAGAATAAAACTCTTGGCATGTTTTTTTTATATTCACCTTAGTTATCAACATCGCCTTTAGAACTGGAATTTGTAACTGGGTTTTTTCTGAGCCATACAAATTCAATTTCAAGAGAGATACATCCCAACCTCATCTTTAAAATATTTCAACTTACAAGTACTGATCAACAAATGCTTTGTATAATTATCTGAACATTTGAAAGGTATAGGTAAGATCATAGAAGGTAAATAAAACCATAAGTTATGGGGAACCAATGATCAATATTTACCTTCGGCTGTTGAGCCGTAAGCACTGCTTCTCGTAAATCTGTGGTTTTGATAAATACGGAAAACCGCATTTCAAAAGGATTGTTGTGCATGGGTGCCTACCGACATTAATGAACTCAGCAATGGGATTAAATTTAGTGCTAAAATCACCGATTCCTCGCCACAAGCCCCAAAAGTCGAATCGCATGACTTTAATATGGGAAAGAATGGTTTCTAAAGACTCGTGTGGTGCGTCGAGGAAAGCTCGGGACTTGTTCCGAATAGTGTTGCACAGTGTCCTCAGTACGGATGGCCGATCCGAGATTGGTCATGGATGCGCTTTTCGACCTCAGGGCGGAGATAAGGGCACTTGCCCGGCTTTTATTACTCTATTTGCGATCTACTGCGGAGATACGCAAACTACTTTCTTCAACTTTGATGGGAACTTCCTAACTTTATTCCCTCTTGTATATGATATGTATTAGCACCTCTGAATCACCAAGTGCCACATCGAAAACAATAAGTATTTTTCTATCTCTACAGGCTCTCTCTTATTTCTCTAAAATTTCTGGTTCTGCCTGTGGCCAGATGACAGGATTTGACGGCTTAGTTGGACCGCTGGCCCGGCGATTAGAAAGGATATGATGGAGGAAAGGAAAGTGCCGAGAAATCCGCCGCTATGGGATGCCACCTGCGCGGGCGATTCGTGAGATGAGCGCACGTAGGGTCATTCATATGGGGCCCGTGGGCGTGGGAACCCACGGCACGGACCTCGACTTGAGTCGTATTACGACCAGGACTGCCTCGAGTCTGCCTGGCATGACGAGTGCGGATCGTGAGTTTGTAGGGTGGCTACGTGAATGGAACCTGCCGTGTGTACGGTGCCCCAGCTCGCCCTACGCTGGATGGACTTCCGGCAAGAAGTAGAGTTGGGTTCCCAGTTTAAAGTGTCATTATGGTTGCAACCAAAATGAATAACACATATGACTCTCGTGCTTTGCACAACGCTGACTCCAAGGTATCCTCTTCGTCTTCCTCAGACGAAGGGACAGAGCTTATATCTAATACTGGAGGCGAATCCACGACGGGATATCGGTCCAATTTCGGGTTTAAAAGATTTAAGACGAAGACCACTGGGGGTGTCCCGATGATACCCCAACCAGGCAGTTTTAATAAACAATTTAATTTTTTGGTTTAAAAACGAGTGAGGGGCGGGTACCCCCAGCTCCTCCCCGCAGCATGAGGCCAGCTTTGCAAAATGGTCGGCAGTCTCGTTTCCGGACAGACCGACATGAGCCCTGACCCAAGACAGACCAAATTGATTAGTAAACGGAGCTATTTCTTGTTTAATTAGATTTAAATATGAAGATTGATAGTTAGATTTGAGGGCCTGTATCGAGCTATAAGACTGTGTCGCTATAGATATTTATCCTTTTATTATTGTCTATAGCCCAGCCCACGGCTTTGTAAATAGCCGTGAGCTCTGCCTGAAAAACACTATTGAATGGTTGAAGTTTAAAGCAGTATATCTGTATTAAGGTCCTATCACTGAATATGCAAACGGAGGACCCGACATTCTTTTTTTTTTTAAAAACTAACTCGCCTTTATTGAAAATCTCAATTCGTCTAAAGTCCAACTGGATTGGATACAATTTCTGCTCCTTTTAGTCCATACAGATTCCATAAAAAACTTACCGGTACAGCTGTAGTCTCTGCTGCGCGCGGTGGCAACGCGTTTTTTTTGGCGGCGTGTTTGGCGCACTTTTTATGTCGCCAAGGAAATCTTCCAACATCGAATATATACTGCATACGTACGGAAGAATTATGTAAATCTGAATTAAACAACATTTTGACTAGAAAAACACTGCAAATATTGAATAATTATATGGACTTTTAGCGTAGTTATAAGCGACTCATGCCGGTGAGGGTAACCCATTTTTTCTCGAATTTCCAACAGTGAATCTATTCTGTACATATGGATGAAATGAATCAAAAAATCAACATAAGTAGAATATAAGTTATTTTAACAGTTTTCACTGTAAATGAGGGTTTCCTGTTTAAACGGGGCTGCCAGTCGTGAACTGAACCCTCAGTCGCACCCCATTCGTTTTTTTTTAAATGGAACGAAATTTCAAAGCAAACCATTATAGGAACCCTTCTGTTTTCCCATGCGATCTGCAAAGAAATCGCACATTCGCCATATTTAATAACGTAAATCTTGATTATAAATATAAAAAATTTAACGTAACTAACATTTAGACTAGTAAAAATGTAATCTAGTAATACAAAGAGGTACCTACATATTAACATCATGCCCGTCCGAGAATATCAACCAAGTTTTCTTTCGGGCTGAAAATGTTTAGCAATTGCCCTAATGATGGCATCAAACATATTATCAATTGAGGCTTGTTTTTTGCTGCACATAAACTCCGCGAGCTAGGACTCCGAAGTGGTGGCGAGATGTTCCTCGATGATTTTTATTTCGCCATTTTGCACACTAATCATTCTGTGTGTGCATGCCAGTTTCAAAATAAATTCAATTGAATTTGTGGTTCACTTAGCAGTGAATATAACCAGATTGTTCCAGTTCCGCATTATTTCATAACGATCAAGCGTTACGTAAAAATTTACTTCGACGTAACAGAAAATAAAACACGATACTCTAATGAAACTACTCACTGAACTGTGGTTCTAAAAATTTTGCGAAACAATCAGAATCAATTAAATTGAATTTGTGGTTCACACTAATCATTGAAATCGCTGGCATGCGGTTAATACGTAGGTACCAACAAATACTAGGTAAGAATTGCACCTCTGGATTAAATATATACAAAGACTAGGTCAAATATTTAAAATCTGGATTAAATATATACAAAGACTAGGTAAGAATTGCACCTCTGGATTAAATATATACAAAGACTAGGTAAAATATTTAAAATCTGGATTAAATATACACAAAAAATATAGCGAATTCAATTGAGACAATGGAGGCACAGGGTAAGTTAACCTTACTGTGATTTACAATCCTCCCAATCTATATCCCTAACAATTTCCAAATACCTGTTAAAAGGATCAATATTTAGGGCCGAACAATTTTTCTCAAATAAATATTTTGCTAAATAAAAGTGAAAGGGAGTTTGTCGGTTGTGGGTGGGAAGCGTGCTTTTAACATGCCTCCACGTTGTCTCAATTGTATTAGTGTGGCACTTAGTTTCAGGGTCTACAAAAGTAAGCGAATGGTTTACTGTTAAATGATTATACCCATTGCTTTCTA
Organism: Meta bourneti; assembly: GCA_933210815.1. Classification (NCBI taxonomy): domain Eukaryota; kingdom Metazoa; phylum Arthropoda; class Arachnida; order Araneae; family Tetragnathidae; genus Meta; species Meta bourneti. The sequence continues at coordinate 20,911,409 of OW119930.1, forward strand.
AATTATTTTTTGAACTTAAATACCCCTTCCAACAGTCTGAGTGAATTGTTGTTCCCTTCTCAACCCATTGCGTTAAAACGTCCACAAGCGTATCTGCTGACCTATTGTGAACTGCAACCAAAAACATTTTTCCTGATCCTCTTTCAATCCCCCCAAAAACCCACTGGCCTTCAACTCTCCTACCCCTATTATATTTACGTTTCCCAAATTTAGACTCATCGATTTCGACTACCTTACCTACCCCTCCTATTTTTTCTGATTGCGTTTCAACAAAATCAGAAATCACCTCGTTAACAAACTGCCGCCAATCGGCTAAGGTGTGGGATGCAAAAAAATACTCCTCCCCTATATCTTCCGTCTTTGTACCCCTTAAAATCTCATATGTCAAAAAAAAAATCTCCTCCATCTTCAAATTACTCTTACGGAACCATGACCCGTGTCTAATAGATTTACAACTACGACAAGGCTTATCATCCCGACGATTTCGACAAATCCATGTGTAACCATCGCTAACAGCATTCCTAACTGAAAAAGTCATATCCACGTTACATTTATCACATGAAACTTTAGATTTAATTAATCCCGTTTCCTTTAAAAAATTTAAAAAAAGCTCTTTATCTCGACACAACTCGTAACAAAAAAAACGATTAGCTACTCCCTCAGTCCCGTAAGTTAGCCTACCACCAGAAAAAGAAAACTTTAAATTGCGAGCAAAATTCTCCTGAAACTTATCTACAATACTAAAAACGGAAGGCATCTTAAATAATAAAATAAAATAAACCGAAAAAGTACAACCTGATGCAAAATCCGAAAAAGAAAAGACCCGCTCCCCACCGTGTCCAAACTAAAAAGAACAACCAATAAGTATTAGTATTGCAGATAAGTCTGAAACTAATCTACAATACTAAAAACAGAAGGCATCTTAAATAAGGAATTCTAGAAATAATAAAATAAAATAAACCGAAAAAGTACAACCTGATGCAATATCCAGAAAAAAAAGACCCGCTCTCCACTTCTATCCTGAAAAAAAAAAGACCCGCTCTCCACCGTGTCCAAACTAAAAAGAACAACCAATGCTGGACAGAACTGGACGCCGGCAAGGTTGCCATAAAAACAGGTTAACCCTAACCAGGAGAAAATACGAGAAAAAAATGGGTTACCATCACCCGGTATGAGTCGCTTATAACTACGCCAAAAGCCGCGCCAAGAGTCGTTGCCACCGCGCGCAGCAGAGACTACAGCTGTACCAACTTACCAAAAGCTACTTTCCTGACTTTAAAATATTCGAAATCTCTCGTACCAGATCTCCGTGATCCTTACGAAGAGTCCACACATCAGAGGCTAAAATAAGGTCCTGATTCTGAGTTATGAAATTCGTGCACTCCCGTTTCAATCTTACAATACAATTGGAATGTGCGAAGACCAATATTTCGTTAAGATTCTTCCAATTGATTTGCGATATCAAGTACTTTTCGCTCTTCTCTAGCAGCAGTTTGAAATCAAACTTAAAGCCAGATGAGTAGAGATCCACAGCCTTTCTAAAATTGTCAGGTTTTAGAACGTCGGTGTACATGCATTTGAGCATCTGATCCAAGATATGCGTGTCTACGTGCAAGACTTCTACATGGTCAATGCCGTTCATCACAGAGACGCTCATGTTCTCGTTGGCAACACCGACTTCGTTGGGTTTCATAGGAATGTTCGCGTCAATACCCGTCTGAGCTAGATCACGTTTCTTTTCAGAATCGAAGTCATCCAGGATCAATCGAAAGGCAGTTGACCTTGCGCTCAAGATAGCTTTGTGTGCCCTGAAACTTCTTTCCATTGTATACTTTCACCATTACATCGACATTAATGTTGCTCTCGTAGACCAATCCGGTATCGTGCAGGAGTGTATTATCTTCCAAGGAGAACTTATCAATAAGAGGAATCAAACTCCCTTCCGTTTGATTATCTTGTATTCCGTTTGAAATGGAAAACTCGCAAGACAGGTCCAGCCGGTCCTCTTTCAAGAGACTCCATCCTTAACGTGACCATTTATTTTGTGACTCAAAACGGGACATTGGCTTATTTAGGTCAATTAACAGGTAGTCAATGAAAAAAAAACATTTTTTTATAGTTATATTTAGAAAAAGTTAGCTATTATTACAAATTAAAAAATATATCCAAAATGTTTAGTTAGTATATTTATATTTATCAGAGGAACAAATTTGCTTCAATACATCTGGTGATGATTTTAAGTAAGAATAAAACTCTTGGCATGTTTTTTTTATATTCACCTTAGTTATCAACATCGCCTTTAGAACTGGAATTTGTAACTGGGTTTTTTCTGAGCCATACAAATTCAATTTCAAGAGAGATACATCCCAACCTCATCTTTAAAATATTTCAACTTACAAGTACTGATCAACAAATGCTTTGTATAATTATCTGAACATTTGAAAGGTATAGGTAAGATCATAGAAGGTAAATAAAACCATAAGTTATGGGGAACCAATGATCAATATTTACCTTCGGCTGTTGAGCCGTAAGCACTGCTTCTCGTAAATCTGTGGTTTGGATAAATACGGAAAACCGCATTTCAAAAGGATTGTTGTGCATGGGTGCCTACCGACATTAATGAACTCAGCAATGGGATTAAATTTAGTGCTAAAATCACCGATTCCTCGCCACAAGCCCCAAAAGTCGAATCGCATGACTTTAATATGGGAAAGAATGGTTTCTAAAGACTCGTGTGGTGCGTCGAGGAAAGCTCGGGACTTGTTCCGAATAGTGTTGCACAGTGTCCTCAGTACGGATGGCCGATCCGAGATTGGTCATGGATGCGCTTTTCGACCTCAGGGCGGAGATAAGGGCACTTGCCCGGCTTTTATTACTCTATTTGCGATCTACTGCGGAGATACGCAAACTACTTTCTTCAACTTTGATGGGAAC